>CM067065.1:5949327-6288208 GCA_033980235.1 Diadema setosum | reverse complement strand
TTACTGGTAGCAACATCAGGTGAATTGCATAACAATAAAATGCGAGCGAGCGAAGAGAGCGAGCTTGAAAATTTTGCATTTTACAGTCCAATATTTTTTCGCTTTTTTTTTGGGGGGGGGGGGGGGGGGGCGCACCTGGCGCAACTGGAGGCAGTTACTGGCAGCAACATCAGAAGAATAGCATAAAGATTAAATGCGAGCGAATGGAGCGAGCGAGCTTGAAAATTGTGACATTTTACAGTCCCCAAACTGCCGTTTGCAGCTATATTTTTTCGCTTTGGAAATTAAGGGGGGGGGGGGCGCACCAGGCGCAACTGCCGGCAATTACTGGCAGCAACTTCAGGAGAATGGCATTACGATTAAATGCGAGCGAGAGGAGCGAGCGAGCTTGAAAATTGTGACATTTTACAGTCCCCAAACTGCCGTTTGCAGCTATATTTTTTCGCTTTGGAAATTAAGGGGAGGGGGGGGGGGCGCACCAGGTGCAACTGCCGGCAATTACTGGCAGCAACTTCAGGAGAATGGCATTACGATTAAATGCGAGCGAGAGGAGCGAGCGAGCTTGAAAAAATTGACATTTTACTGTCCAAAAACGGCCGTTTGCAGCTATTTCATTTTTTTTTTCGCTTTGGAAAATAAAGGGGGGGGGGGGGTGACGCCCGGTGTGCCCCTCCCCCTGAATCCGCCACTGGTAGTCAAGGTTGTGGGTTTATGTTCATAACTGGGGGAGGTATGACCAGCGAGGTGGCGTCGAAGTGACCAAGCGGGGAAAGGATGTCCAAAATCTGCACTTTAGATCATCCCCTAAACTAATTGTGCGTGTTTGTTTGAGTGCAGTGGCGTATCTAGTGAAAACGGCGCCCGGGGCAAGCACGAAAATTGCGCCCCTAATTTCTGAAAAAGTGTTCAACCCCACCACCATCCTGGTAGGGACTTAAACAAAGTCTACATGATGCTTTTTCAAGCACTTAAAAGGGATCTTTTGAGGGTGATTTAATTGTAATGAATTTTGATAGATTTTGGCGAGCGAGCGCAGCGAGCGAGCCGAAAACTTTTGTATTTCAGCTTACAAAACATGGAATTCTTTTCATTTTTTGCTTACCAAATCTTACAATTCTAATCAACATATAGTGACGGCCTTATAGATAACGATTTATACCAAAAAACTGAGGACTTTAAAAAAATACTCTAAATTAGTGCGCGCGAGTGAGATGAAATTGTATATGTCCTCGTCATCATCACTTATTGTTCTTATCTTTTTTATATAAATTCTGGAGAGCGAGCGCAGCGAGCGAGCCGAAAATTTTTGCATTTCTGCTTACAAAACATGGAATTCTTGTCATTTTTTTGCTTAATAAATCTCACAATTATAGTGACGACCTGATAGATAACGACTTATACCAACAAACTGTGGACTTGAAATTAATACTCTAAATTAGTATGAGCGAGTGAGCCGATATTTGTATATTTCTGCGTCATCATTACGTTTTGTTCTTATCTATTTTGATATTTTTTGCACCCCCTCCCCCGTATGTTCGAAACCATTGTCGTCCTCTTTTGATCCAATTGGCGATCGCTTCAGAATGAATGAAATTGCAGTCGCTGCTGCGTGTAACATTTTTATTGCTACATATAGAATGACATGAGGGAACACAAAAGACATTATCATTTTGTCCGCGTCATCGTCACGTTTTGTTCTTATCTTCTTCTCTTTTTTTTATACAAATTTTGGCGAGCGAGCGCAGCGAGCGAGCCGAAAATTGTTGTATTTCAGCTTACAAATCATGAAACTCTTGTCATTTTTTGCTTATTAAATCTTACAATTCTAATCAAGATATAGTGACGGCCTTATAGATAACGATTTATACCAACAAAATGAGGACTTGAAAAAAAAATACTCTAAAGTAGTACAGTGCACTCCCGTTATAACGAAATGCTCGGGACCGGCAGTTTTCTTTCGTTATAACGAAATTTCGTTATAACCGAACAATACAATATATAACGAAAACAAGGAAACCATGCATATATATCATATTCTGTTTGCTGAATCCTTAGCATACACTGGAAAGCTATGTAAAATGTGCCTTGGGATTATTGTATTACTATATTAAACGCTCCCTTCAGAAACTGTGCGTGACACAAGGAGCGAACACGTAGTGATGTGAAGCATTCGCCCATGCAGAGACGCTGTAAATGCTTGTTCCGCTACGTATTTTCGAAAGCAATTCGCATTTCGTTATAACGGAGCACATTTCTCTTGTTTTTCTTTGTCTGTGGCGCTCGGAAAAGACTTCGTTATAACGGAAATTTCGCTATAACCGTGTTCGTTATAAGCGAATTTTGTACCATAGACTTTAATGTTTTACTTCGTTATAACAAAATTTCGTTATAACCGTGTTCGTTGTAATGGGAGTGCACTGTACGAGCGAGTGAGCCGGAATTTGTATATTTCCGCGTCATCATTACGTTTTGTTGTTATCTTGTTTGATTCGAGGTTTTTTGCGCCCCCCCCCCCGTATGTTCGAAACCGTTGGCGCCTTTTGATCCAATTGGCGATCGCTTCAGAACGAAATTGCAGCCGCTGCTCCGTGAAACATTTTGCCTGCTAAATATAAAATGACAGTGTGAACACAATAGACACTGTCATTTTGTCATCATCACGTTTTGTTCTTGCCTTCCTTTTTATATAAATTTTGGCGAGCGAGCGCAGCGAGCGCAGCGAGCGAGCCGAAAATTTTTGTATTTCAGCTCACAGAACATGGAATTTTTGATTGAACACAATAAACATTGTAATTTTGTCCGCGTCATCATCATGTTTTGTTTTTATCTTGTTTGATTTGGTTTTCTGCCCCCCCCCCCCCCCACCATTCTCCCTCCCCCCCCCCCCCTTCCGGACGACTTTTTTTACCTTCTTCATCTCCTTTTCTTTCTTTTTTTTTTTTCTTCTTCTTCGTTTTTTTTTTCCTTTTTTTCTTCTTCTTCTTCTTCGTTTTTTTTTTTCGTTTTTTGCGCCCCCAAGGAGTGGCGCCTGGGGAACGTGCCCCCCTTCCCCCTCCCTAGATACGCCACTGTTTGAGTGTGTGTATTATATACATGGAAAAGTTAGGAATTAGCCCAGGTCAAGTCTTTTTATTGGCAATGCAAGACATTATTATAGACTAGTATGTAAAGCAACACTGCAAAATCAATGATCTAGCTTTGATATAACGAAGCGTAAGGTACAAAGGTGTACATTCTACATCACATTGGGCAACATTGTAGCGCCTCTTCGTTCGTATGTACTGAGTACACTGCGCACATCCTGCTTATATGCAGAATGCCAACCAGGAATCATAATCTTTTGTCGGTCCGGGCTTTTTGAACAATGTTTCACACTATATACGTATCTAATTATGGTTAAAAGAAATCATAGAAAAATATGTTATTTCTGGATCACCCTTTCATTCAAAAGCAGTTTACTAACACTTGAACTACTATTTCGGTAAATCTTTTTTTTTTTTTCTACCAGCGGATTGGGAGGGGGGCGCGCACCCCCCCCCCCCCCCTTAGTTACGCCACTGCTTTTGGGTGAAATAATTGGACAGATTTCTTGAATACTAACAAAAAAGCAAGAAAATCTTTTCATCGCGAGAATTATGATTATGTGGGGTGGGGCAAATGGTGCGCTTGCCTTCCAATATTTCTATGGGGGCAACATTTTTGTTTTCTTTCAAAAGCAAGAAAATCTTCTCATTTCGGGAATTATTAATTATGGGGGGGGGGGGGCAAAACTAAAATATGCTTGACCCTCCATTCTTTTTTCTTTTTTTAATGAGGCTAAGGCTCGCTCTTGGGCTGGCAATATGGATTGGTCAGAAGTAACGTACATAGACCCTACATACTTGTAAGTAGCACACGTACATGCAAACGTGTATAAGTGCTCCGTATCGTACAGATGTACAGTACGGTCGATAAATAATAGTAAACACTAATAGAATACTAATAGATATGTATAAAATCAGTGCTGCCAGAACCAGGGGTGCGAAATGTTTTTGCCGACGATTTGTGTGTGTGTGTGTGTGTGTGTGTGTGTGTGTGTGTGTCACTGGTGCAAAATAAAAAAAAAATAGAAAAGAATAATTATTTAGCGTCCGGCGTTGAGGTCGCTCGCAGACTGATTTTTGTTGTTGTTGTTGTTGTTGATCTGAAGGGGGGGGGGGGGTGCGTTCGCACCCAACGCACCCCCCTGGTGGCGCCCATGAGTGTATACAATACTAGGTGGATGTGAAGACTGTGTGTGGTATCTCCCCGGCTGGTTTGTGACGCTGTGACTTGTCCGGCCTGCATGTGGGTGTACAAGGCCGCCCAGCTCATGGCGAGCGTGCAGCGCTCGCACGAGCCTGCAAAATCCGCAGAATTTCTAGTCGTAAATCGGAACGACCGGCAATGTGAATAAAGTTAACGATCGCAACGCTTCGTTGAGCCGCTGAATAGCACTGAGAGAGTATTTCAGGTTTATCCCTCACAGGGTACTTGCTCACCTCCCTGCTTGGACTGAAAAAAAAAAAAAAATATCTGTTTATTTTCACAACTTGTTGCACTTAGCGGTTTTCCAATGCAGCTAAAAAGTCATTTACACTTTGCGCAGGTGGCCTATAAACAGTGAAAAAAATAACATTACCTGCTTTATGAAAATACTTCTTTAAAAATGGTTTTATTTACACAGTACCCCCCCCCCAAAAAAAAAAAAAAAAATAAATAGATAAAAATAATGATAATAATTATGACAGGAAATCTCACGGGATTTCTAAAGAATCTACTGTGAGGGGAATTAGTCAAAACAATACATGGAAGGGTGTATAAATCTTCCTCATGGTACAATGCTTGTAAATCATGATTGTACCTCTATTAAATGAATACTGTCACAAGGAATGTGTCAGGAATATAGACAAAATGATATATGAATGATTTCTTCCTAAAAGCCCATGTAGATTAGTAAAAAGCTTCGAAAAAAAAAAAACGCACAACTGCCGCTCGCAGCTATATGTGACCCTGCACCTCAAAACAAACAAAAAGTCGCCAGACATGAATTTTTAGTTAA
Source organism: Diadema setosum (assembly GCA_033980235.1). Taxonomy (NCBI): domain Eukaryota; kingdom Metazoa; phylum Echinodermata; class Echinoidea; order Diadematoida; family Diadematidae; genus Diadema; species Diadema setosum. Next base: position 6,283,128 of record CM067065.1, on the reverse strand, counting down.
GACCATGTGCTGAAAGAGCAGACTTTAAGCTTTAAAATGATGTATAACTCAAATCAAATGGACTCTGCTAACCTCTCTAAATATTGGAAAGAAAGCACAAACTCAGGAAAAGTGTGAACTGAGAAAAGAGGCTCTCAATACAGTGTCTATTCAAGCGCTTAATCTTTACCAAACCGTGCTGGCTGTGCGATGAATGGGACAAAAACAGAAAGTAAACCACCAGAGTAACGACAATGAAGGGATTATCAGATTAAACTGAAATTAGGCATGCCTCATTAACACATTCTGTCCATAATTAATGTCATCTTTCAAGGCAGTAGCACTATTCTTTTAAAAGTTATTAGAGTTGAAAATGAAGAGTGTGGACAAGGTTTTTCATAAATGAAAAGGGGATTCTAAAGACACACCTAATCATACTATTCTACCAAAAATGTTCGAGATAAACTGCCACAAAAACACACTTTCCTGACCGTTTTACGATACCAAATTTTAACATGATGTAAAAGAAGACCCGCTCTTTCAGAAAATATTGAAAAGTCAAGTTCGGCTAGGTTGACCCATTTCACTTATTTTCAGTCCTCACGCAAAATCAGTGTGTGCGACTTTATGTTCGTTTTGAGGTGCACAGTCACATATGCACTTTCAAGATTTGCACTATAGTTGTAATGCAGGGGCCGCGGAACGGGGGGGGGGGGGGGGGCTGGGGGCTGCAGCCCCCACCCCCCCCCACCCCTACACACACTCTTGGATCGTGAAAAAAAAATAACAGAAAAAAAAAAGAGAGAAAGGGGAAAAATCGGGGGAAAATCACACTACCCGAATTTCTAACAAAAAGTGTGCTTCAGATCGTTTTATCTTGATTTCAAAAACGCAAAAGCTCCGTCGAGGATGCCCCCTCCCACACCCTCCCCCTGTACCTCATTAGACTTTGTACATACACACAGATGATGCACACGCGGAATAAGAGCTAAATGCCGTGAGTTTGCTATTAACACTTTCCTGAAAAAAAGTCTAAATTATTTTCATAAATATATATATATTGTTATGGATACATGTGCATTGTATTATCATTTCTGGGCACTTTATCGTTCCGCGGAGGAATATGTAAATAAAGAGTTGGACAAGATGACCGAGATCGACCAAACACCTTGTTTGAGAGTCTGGGTATTTTGGTGGTTATGATGGTTCGCTAGGCAAAGTTAACTTCCGTAACAAATTGGGGGCACGTCACAGGAGTTCGGCAGGGTTTCTGCGGACTTAGGTGATTTGGTCGGGCTTGATATGATCCCAGGAGTGTTTTTCTTTCTCGCTGGGCCGATGAATTTCGGTGAGTAGCGTGGTGTAGCACTCTATGCTATGTCGTGGACATGGGCGATCGCGATACAGTTTACGTCGCGTCGCGCAACTACGTACAGTACTGTATGTAGTTTGCATCGTGATTGTTACAGTTTACTGTATGTGCAGGTGTTACGATTTGAGAAAGCATGATGTGTTTATGGCGTAGTGTGTGTGGACGCGGAGTGATATGTTATACATTTTGATGTAAATCGGTCGTCTTTCTGTGTCTGCGTGAGGGAAGCACACGTTCGTATTTCTTTCGGGATCGAAAGAGTTAATTTGGCACGTGCGTAGTGTTGAGGATGGTTTAGTCCAGTTATACGCTGCGCGTGTGTAGTGTTTGCGTGGAAACGTTGGTCAAACGTTGGTCGTTGGTCCCGTACGTGGTGGTTCGTGTGTGGTTCAGCATACGGGTTATTCTACGGCGATTCGTATGTGGTTAAGCATACGGGTTATTCCACGGCGGTTTGTACAGCTGTATGTGGTTTAGCATACAGGTGATTTCACGGTGGTTCGTGTGTGGTTTAGCACACGGGTTATTCCACGGTGGTTTGTATGTGGTTTAGCATACAGGTGATTTCACGGTTGTTCGTGTGTGGTATAGCACACGGGTTATTCCACGGTGGTTTGTGTGTGGTTTAGCACACAGGTTATGCCATTGTTGTTCGTGTGTGGTTGAGCACGCGGGTTATTTCAAGTCGGTTTGTATGTGGTTTAGCATACGGGTTATTCCCAGTCGGGTCGTGTGTGGTATAGCATACGGGTTATTGTTTATAGTGTGACTGGTTTTCTTCAGTTGAAAAGAGTTTTTCAGCTGGCTGGCTGGAGATAGTCAGGTTTTCTTGTAGCACTACTAATTGTACATTATTGGTGCATAATGGAGAAAGATCAAGATTTTTCCATTGAGAAGTTTGTGGATTCACCCACAGTTGAGGAGTTGCTAACCTTGAAAAAGGTTGATTTGTTGCGTGTTGTAGAAAACTACAAGGTTCCTGCTGTGAAGAGTACAATGAAAAAGTCAGAGATTACACAGCACACAATCAAATTTCTTGTAGATGAAGAAGTATTTCCCCTCCAGGCATTGCGTAGCATATCAGGTAGTCCCCCTGGTGATGTGCAAGGGAGTGTAGAAGTACGTCTGAAAGAGCTTGAGCTTGAGAAAGCGAGAATTGAGTTAGAGAGAGAGAGGGTTTCTCTAGAAAGGGGTCGTCAAGTCGGTGAGAGAGAGTATGGTGTAAGTGTCAGTGGTGGGCATTTTGATATCGCCAAAAATGTCAGAATGGTCCCTGAGTTCGATGAAGGAGATGTGGATAGATATTTCCTGCACTTCGAACAAGTGGCGGATAGCATGGAATGGCCGAAAGAAAAATGGCCTCATCTCTTGCAGACTAAGTTAAAGGGAAAGGCATGCAATGCTTATGCTTCACTGTCGCGCGAAGAGGCTCAGCATTACGCAACAGTAAAAAAAGGCAATCATGAACGCGTACGCCTTGGTTCCTGAAGCGTACAGACAAAAATTCAGGAATAGTAGAAAACTGGAGTCACAGTCATTCAGAGAGTTTGCAAAAGTGAAGGAAATTGCCTTCACTCGTTGGCTGCAATCAGTAGGCGTGGCTACTGTTGAAGATTTGCGGGAACTTGTTCTACTAGAGGAGTTTAAGAGTTCGCTACCTCAAGAGGTGCGTTCGCATATTGAGGAACAAAAGGTGAAAACTTTGTCGGTAGCTAGTACAATGGCTGACGAGTATACTCTGTCCCGTAGTCATGGAAACAGGTATGTAGGAAGCAAATATGCAGCTCCTAATCGTCTAAGTGTTGGCAAGACAAATTCTAGCAGTAAGACAGAGGTGAAAGCTGGTCTGGTGGTAGAAAATGAGACTGACAAGAAGGGTAGGAACACTGAGAAGCCTATTGTGTGTTTCCATTGTAGGCAACCAGGGCATGTGAAGTCTAATTGTCCCGTTCTGAACAAGAAAAAACAGGAAAAAGACAAAGAAAAGAAGTCTCATCCCAATGGATTGGTGAGTCGTTCAGTGGAATCGACAGGTGATTGGTGTGAACAAGTTCAGAGTGTGATTAAGTCGGCTGATCAAGACAAGATTAAGTCTCAGTATGAACCATTCACTTCTGTAGGCTATGTGTCATTGGTAGGGTGTGATGAAGCTAGAAAGGTTACCATCCTGCGAGATACTGGTGCATCCCAGTCATTGATTCTTGACAGTGTTTTACCTTTTGGGCAAACGTCGTCCACAGGCACAAGTGTACTGTTACAAGGAGTAGAAGGACGTTACGTTGAGGCCCCTCTTCACACAGTCGATTTGCAGTCAGGCCTAGTTTCAGGAAGGGTGAGCCTTGGTGTTAGGAAGTCACTTCCTATGGATGGTGTAGCATTGATATTAGGCAATGATCTTGCAGGAGACAAAGTGACTATTCCAGTGGTCAGTGCAGTCCCTTTGGATAAAGAAGGAAATGAGACAGCTGCATTGGTTCAGGAATTCCCTGAAGTTTTCCCAGCTTGTGTAGTCACACGTTCCATGTCTAGGAAATCAGAGGAGTCTGAAATGAAGGCTAGTCCAGAGGATATCAGTCTAGAAGGGAGTTTCGTTTGTCGGTTGGATGATGTAGAAGTAAGCAAACCCGCAGCATCAAAATCACATCAGATAGGGGATGAGTCTCACCCTGTGATAGATGAAAATGAGATTGGGTTGAACAAGAGCTCTTTGATTGATGCACAGAAGAATGATCCACAGTTGGTAGCATTGTGTGATAGTGCTCTTGCTGAAGAAGAAGCACTGAGTGAAAGGACTTGCTACTATATGAAAGGAGATGTGTTGATGAGGAAGTGGATGCCAGTTGACTCTTCTAGTGATGAAAAATGGCGAGTAGTTCACCAAATTGTCATTCCAAGAGTATTTCGTAAACATATCTTGAGTGTGTCGCATGAGTCAGCTCTTGGTGGTCATCTTGGAGTCAATAAGACAGTTGACAAGATTTTGAAACATTTCTTTTGGCCTGGCTTGAGACGGGATGTTTCAGATTTCTGTAGAACTTGCCATGTTTGTCAAGTGGTGGGGAAACCTAATCAGAAGATTCCTCCTGCTCCCCTAAAGCCCATACCAGCATTTGATGAGCCGTTTAGCACAGTTATCATAGACTGTGTTGGTCCTTTGCCAAAAACAAAGGCTGGACACGAGTACTTGCTCACTATGATGTGCGCTTCTACGAGATTTCCAGAAGCTGTGCCACTTCGGCGTATCACTGCACAGAACGTTAGCAAGGCGTTAGTGAAGTTCTTCACAACGGTTGGCTTGCCAAAGGTGGTGCAATCAGACCAGGGTTCCAACTTCACTTCAAAGATATTTCAGCAAGTGATGCGTGAGTTGGGTATCAAATGTGTTACCTCGAGTGCCTATCATCCACAGAGTCAAGGCGCTCTGGAGCGTTTTCATCAGACGCTGAAGAACATGATGAGAACATACTGCTTTGAGGTCGAGAAGGACTGGGATGAAGGCTTGCCGTTGTTGCTTTTCTCGGTGCGAGAGTCTGTGCAAGAGTCCTTAGGATTTAGTCCCTTTGAGTTAGTGTTTGGACACGAGGTTCGTGGTCCATTGAAGGTCTTGAGAGAGAAGCTGTTGGGTGAGGATGAGTCACCTGGTTTGTTGAATTACGTGACCACGTTCCGTGGTAGGCTGACTCGTGCACGTGAATTTGCAGCTGGACATTTGAGAAACAGTCAAAAGAACATGAAACATTTGTTTGATAAGAGGTCCAGGGAAAGGATGTTCAGTCCCGGTGAAAAGGTATTGATACTGCTGCCCATTCCTGGTAATCCTCTGTGTGCTCGCTTCTCTGGTCCCTATGTCGTGGAGGAGAGATTGAGTGATGTGAATTACATCATTCAGACGCCAGACATGAAGAAAAAGAAACGGTTGTGTCACATCAACATGTTGAAGAAGTATGTTGAGAGAAGTGCAGGTGAAAGTGCGAAGCCAGTCATGTATGTGGTAGGAGCAGTCCAAGATGTCCCTGTTCCCAAGACGAGGAAGGAGCTGATGAGATTCATCGGAATGGCCGGATACTACCGTCGCTTCTGCCATAACTTCTCGGATGTTGTGGCGCCCTTGACTGATCTCCTGCGATAGAACGTGAAGTTCCAGTGGTCAGCCGCATGCCAGTCTGCGTTTGACCAAGTGAAGGCAATCCTGTCAAGTGGTCCTGTATTGGCAGCGCCGGACTTCAAAAAAGGCTTCAGCCTAGCTGTCGATGCCAGCGATGTCGGAGCAGGCGCCGTGCTGATGCAAGCTGATGACGATGGAGTGGACAGACCGGTCTGCTACTTCTCAAAGAAGTTCAACGCGCACCAGCGGAAGTATTCTACCGTTGAGAAGGAGACCCTAGCGTTAATTCTTTCGCTCAGCCATTTTGATGTCTACGTGGGCAGCACAACTCAACCCGTTGTTGTGTGGACTGATCACAACCCACTGACATTCGTCAACAGAATGAGAAACAAAAACCAGAGACTGATGCGATGGAGTTTAATCCTACAAGAGTATAACCTTGACATTAAGCACATTCGCGGAAAGGAAAACATTGTCGCAGACGCCCTTTCTCGTGCTTAATTGAGACATCTCAGTATTTTGTCTTGTTGCCAGATGCAACATTTGTGCAAATGTATTTTATGTTTGTAACACTTTCAACAGGTGTCATTTTGTTTTGCAAGTACACAGGACAGTGTGTGTACATCATGTATATGTACAAGTGGTACATGTATGCATCTTGCATACACTATAATTGTGATGCCAACAGCATGAATGGCACTTTGAGTGTGTAAATAACAACATGGAAGTATTTTCAGACATGTTTGTGTTAATAAGGAAACACAGCAAGCTATAATTGTGCTTTGAGTCACTTACCAAAAGAAGACATTATGAAGGCTGTTTTAAGTTATGCTAGCCATCAACACTTGTCAAGAATGTGAGTTGTTGGTAAATTGATTTCAAACAGGTAGTGTCGCTGTTTGTATAGAGAATGTGGTGTATCGAGTAATGTAGGTACAGTTCAGGTACTTGAAGTTTCATACTTGCACATGTACAGGTATTGGTTGGGTTTGTTGTGGCACATACCCTAAGTTGAGTGGATGTTGCCTTTTGGATTTAATTAGCATAAGTATACACGTACTGTATTAGGTACAGAAATTATATAGTTATACATGTACAAACCTTTTGCTCATTATTATAGCTCAATCATTGCCTTGGCAAAGGTGTTCAGTATTTCACAGTGTATCCAACATACCAACAGGCATGTATTTAAGCTGACTGTGTTATACCAGGATGTATACAGGCAGGTATACACTCACTTATTAAGTTTAGGTGTACACACAGGTTATCATCAAGTATATCTCATTCGGGTTCATTTGATGTTTTGTCAGGCAGGTCATACTTCTGGTGTTTGTATGTTGACAGGCAAGTTTTCAGAAACATAAGTAGGATATATGACATTTGTTGATATCTTGACATTTCAATAGATGCTGACACAACGTGTACAGGTATATGTAAGTCACATATCATGGAATATGATGTTTTGGTTGTAGGTAATATGATGTATATGATTACATCAGTTGGATTATATGCAGTTGTTTGTGGAAGAGATGACGTGTTTATGATCTTCGTACACAGGTTAATCATTATGACAGTGTAAAATTGACTTATATGTTTGTTCTAACGAGGAAACCACATGATGTTGGTACAAGTGTATTGTTTGTACTGTATGCATGACACGATTGCACAAAGGTTTAAGGTGTTGAGAAAGTTAATATTGTAGTATTCAGTGTTGCACAACTACATGCAATTCCAGTATGCTGTAACTCACCAGCAGCAGTATAACTCACGAGAGTGTTAGTTTGGTACACGTTGAATGGTACTAAAGTCGTACATGTTTTATCACAGGTTGTGATGATGATATAGCCATAGCATACTTTGTTTATGTGTTCTTATAATGATGCAACCATGGTAAACTCATGGAGTTATAAGAGTGAATTGGAAGAGGAATGTACAATGCTGTTCCAAAATATTGTGCCAACGTACATAGAGTCCATTTGTGTTAAAACGTTAAATGCACTCTTTTAGGGGGGAGGTGTTATGGATACATGTGCATTGTATTATCATTTCTGGGCACTTTATCGTTCCGCGGAGGAATATGTAAATAAAGAGTTGGACAAGATGACCGAGATCGACCAAACACCTTGTTTGAGAGTCTGGGTATTTTGGTGGTTATGATGGTTCGCTAGGCAAAGTTAACTTCCGTAACAATATATATATATATATATATATATATATATATATATATATTGTTTTGTTTCTTTTTTTTTTGGGGGGGGGGGGGTGGGGTGGGGGTGGGGGTGGGGCTGGGGGAGCTAGAAAAAAAGTATTGCACCAAAAGTTTGCACCAGATCGCTGGATTTTAGGTCTGAAAATGTAAAATCACCTTCGTGTGGGAGGAGAAATATCCTTTTTGTATATAATACCTTTTCTGTTTGATTGCTTAACAGACAACGTTCATGAAATTAATTTGAACAATGAATTCATACAAGAATTTTTTTTTATATGCTGCCACTTTATAGGCAAATTGTTCAATAATAATCCACATCAAAATATCCTGCTACCGTAAACAAGTGGGGCCGTTTCAAGTCGATAAAAGTCGGAAAAACATGCATCAAATTGCACCATTTACAACATAAAAATGCAAAAAGTTCTCACCGTGGGAGGGCGGGGAACACCCCCCTCCCACACCCTCCCCTCCCCCCGTTCCCTCCGCTCGCTCGGGCTCGGTCGCTTCGCTCCCTCGCATAGTAACAACCACCACCCTCCGGCTACCCTCCGGCTCCGGCTACGCCGGTGCGTCTAAGCCGAGGGGGGGGGGGGGGGGGGGGGGGGGGGGGGGTTGACCTTGATACACCCCCCCCCCCGGCTGCGCAGCCCCCCTCCCCCCAAACTGAAAAACGTTCCGCGGCCCCTGTAATAGTGCTCACTGATGGAGAACTTGACTTTAACCAAAAATCTGTAAGGTAACAAACAACATTATTTTCTTTTTTTTTTTTTTAAGACAGCTTTGACGAATATTCAGTAGTCCCTGGAATCTCAAAATTCATATACAGAAGTCAACACAATACAAACAAACGACTGTCTGTGTCAATAACAATCACAACGTTCTTGTTTGATAAACAATACCTTCAGACAAAAGTACATAGCAAAGGTTACGTTGCATCAGCCCTCACATGATCATGATAAAAACCCACGTATACGCTAGGAATCTTTCTTTTCAGCTAAAACAGCTCAGCTAGCATGAGGCATGCCGCAGCCAGCAACAAAGGCTTGCACTTCGAGACCTACTACGGGAGAAAGTCTCAGTCCCATAGGTTAGTAAAGTTCATCTCAAAGATGTTCTCTTTACTAAATACGTTACTATCATTGTGTTATTCAAACAGAATCAGTTACGGCCGGTCTACTGAAAAATACCATTTTCTTTCTCATAACACCTTTAATAACGTACGCTGCAGTACTACGTGGGACTAATGGGCTCATCGCTAGAGCAACTGTGTTCGGTTGATATTGAACCGAGCTACCTACTCATTGAACACGGGAAAACTGCAGAGGCAAAGGCTGTCTCGCTTGAGATTTAACGCAAGAAGCAGCAGAATGTCGACGTTTTTGGATTATGGTAATCTGCGCTTTTCAGTTCTGTCTCTAAGGAAAAGTTCTGTTGTATAAATGGAAGAAAACATGCCTCTAATCTCATGGGCACGTGCGCACAACGTATACTAATAGGAAAGGATGACTGAAATGCTTCAATCGTTAATAGATTGCACTACACAATACATTGTGGGATCAGACTACCTAAAGTATGCACGCCATTAGGCCTACTGTGTAGATGATGTTTTGAGGTCAGTACTGGACACAGTTTGGCTGGGATACAGGGAAGACGGGAAGAGAAGGAACAAATATTTCACTAACCAATAAATTACTGAATTTTGTTGTAGCCGCTCATGTTAAAAAGGCCTATTACTCATAATATCGAATCAAATTCGGCATGACGTTGTCTAAAGCACATGCAGTTTTACATCTCCTCTCGTAACGCTGCTGATTTGGGAAAATACTGTAAAACATGATATATTCGCGGCATGAATTTTTCGCGAATAGGAGCCGATCGACTGCCTTTTTTTGTGGAATGAAATTTTCGCGAACTGCCACTGGCATTCAATGCATATAGTGTACAAAAGAACTTTCGCGTGCATTTTAATTTCGCGAATCTTCACGTTCGCGAAATTCGCGAAATTAAAATGCACGCGAACATTTCTCGTTTTACAGTAGCCGCCATTGTTTAAAAATTAATTTAGAGGTTGTGCATTGGCTCAAAGGGCGCCTTAGACACTGTACGCAAGTATCTTGATAAGATCCACGTTTGGCTAAGCTTCTTACTGGGATGCATATATGGAGATGAACTGAAATCCAGAAAAGTCGTTTAATTTGTCAGCGTTTCCACGAAGTGTCCCACTAGCGCCCATACATGGCAAAGTAACTTCTTTAATAGAAAAACGCGTTTAAAGTTTCAATAATTTTGTAAACGCTTACTTTTGTAAGATTGTGTACAATATGTGTTTGATAGATATTCTTTATTCACTCTCAATTTGTTCACAAAGTAAAAGGACGCTTCGTATGAACGATTATCATCGATCTCAACCTGCATGTGTGCCCCTTTCACGAAGTGTCTGCCCAGCGATGATGCCTTGCCAGCGTTGCTAAATACTTTGGGAATTGTCCTCCCTTGTGTACACAATGCGGGCGCATTGGTCAACCGTGTTATTGCACGAATGTGGTGTCTCATGATACTGCGTGTACGCTTTGGAATGATGCCATAGCATGCCTAGTATATTAATTTGTGCCAAGTTTAGAGTTATCAGTTCAACGTATTTACACTTCTTTGCACATTCGCAATAATGAATACTGATAAGACCAAAACATTCTTGCTGTTTTCACACACAGCTCTGTCTTCTTTCGCTGCAGGCGTACTACTTGGAGTACCTGTTTCGACAATATAAGCTTATTATCACAATGTTTTATCGATCATGACTCAATTTGTGACGCAATCATCATTCGTCTCATGCATTCTATGTGTGTTATGTCGTACTGTCATACCGTGCTAATCTGTCTGTAGATGAAATAAATGGGCAATATCCAAAGAATTATCTGATCAACTTTCTCATGGGTCTACGAGCGATTTTTCTTATTAAATCAATTTTCCCGTTTCCACTTATTGTTTTGACGTATTTTCAGTAGGGATTTGAGGCATCAGTTTAATAATGAAATTATGTACACTGTTTCAGCATATCTCACATTAAAGAACGTTATTCATAATACTTTCACATAAAAAAAGTGTCGGCAGAAATCAGTTCATACAGGGTTCAAACAGGGACTTCCCACGTTAAATACGTTTCAGTTCTTTAGAGAAGAGAGGAACAATATTCTCAGGCTTTTTCACATCAAAAGAGTTTCACAATGAAGATCGCACAAGATAGTAATTAACTGCAAGTTACTAGAATACATGGCCTGTTGCTGAAATACGAAGTCTGGCTCATATTACACATATTATGATTCACGTATTTGCCGAACTAATTGCTAGTGTTTTTAGCACATTTTACATGCCGAAGAGTTTTTATTGATATGTTTTTTCTTAAGTACTTATGAAGAAATCAGTGCTTAACATGTCTCGTCACAGGAATAGGCCTACGTTTCAGTTCAATAAAGATTTGATATACTCCATTCTGAGCATGTTTCCCAATATAGTACAGCTTTTATTGTTTTTCTAGCTGGAGAAAATTGCTGATTGCTCTAGGAAATAAAAGATTGTCGCAGAATTGCAAAATAGCTCATTACAGTCAAGCAGCGATTCACATCAACAAAGAAAAGAACTGATGTATACTGTTACGGGCGTAATCATGAGAATGAATACTGCAGGAGAAAATTGAGTATCTGAATATAAGAGCGATCAAAGTCCATGGAACACAATTTCGAGTAAACTTAAAAAAAAAAAAAACTTCATATCTTTTTTATTTGTCCGATAATAATATTCTATCTAAATGTGATGGGAAGGCAACATTGTATATATACAAATTAGAACACATATTATTATGGCAAGTAACATTTACATTAATTGTGGAGAGGCCATTTTGTGTGATGGACTTGGGTCGTTTTTTGAATCATTATGGACTTGGGTCATTCTATGATTCATATACATGATATTCTGCTATAGAGATGAGAGAAGGACGAGAGAGGGCGCTATGATATGAATGTACGAATGACCCAAGTCCTTCATTCTTACATTCATATAAGATTTAACTCATTTATTTCAGGCACTTCCGGGGGTAATTAGGATTTATCATTTATACACAAGATGGATCCATGCATAAGCTACAATTTCCTATGTCAAACAAAATTTGGCCAAAAATTGGACCTGGGTTGTTCTTATATTCAGGTCTTCAATTGTTAACTGCACTATCAAAATACCAGTTTGTCGCAGAAATAGAACTTAGTAGTTTAACAGTATATATATATTTCTTTTTATAGCAAACTTCACATAAAGTTTTATGAAATGCAGTCAAAAGAAAGTCCTTAACTATGGAGTTCATACAGAAATGGAAGGTGTTAGTTCAACAGCAAATTGATTGGCCGTGATTTTGCAAAAAAAAAAACAAAAAAAAAAACGTATCTGAAATTTTGTGGTTTTTCAGGTATTTGGCTTTTTAGATACATTGAAGGCAGCCGATCGTCATCCCTAATGGTACGTAAACTCCGAACGACAGAAGTTTGTGCGTGCAATTGCGCAATGCTAGACTCGGTGCTATTTCCATAAACGTGTGGGACAATGCTTCCACTGAGACACGTGCGTGTGTGTGCGTGTGTGTGTACGCATCATATACAAACATTGTCACTAGTGGGGGGCGCAAGGAATTTTGGTTCAAATTTTTCCAAAAAGCACCAAAATTTGGCACACATGTAGCCCAAACCATACTATTTCGATTTTTGATGGGCGCCAAGAAGGGCGCCCTCTGGGGCGGCCATATTGGCAAAATCCAATATGGCCGCCATATAAGTTTAAAGGTCACTTGCATGTGAAAACATCTAAGGGTTACAATCATTTAAAAAGTCAGGTTAAGAGGTTTTCTGGGTCAAGGAATTCGAATCTGAAGTTGTTTTTATGGTCTGAAGTCAATTTGTCCTTATCAGGTCACATTAAGGTCATTTAGGGGTTAAGCCATTGTATTCATAACAGTTTATCGAAAAAAAATGGCTTGGCATTGGTCAATATTCTAGGAATGCCAGCCTTAGTAATAGAATTGCACTTGTCGACGGCTGGAAAAAGGCGTATTTCTTGTGAAGGGCGCCCTCCGGGGCGGCATATTTGCAAAATCCAATATGGCTGCCACCTACATTTAAAGGCCAGTATAACAATTAAAACCCTTTAAAGTGTTATAATAATTTGAAAAGTCAGCTTTTGAGGTTTTATGGGTCAAGGATTTCGATTCTGAAGTTGTTTTTATGGTCTGATGTCAACTTTTCCTTATAAGGTCTCCCTAAAGGTCATTTGGGGTCAAACCATTATGTGGGCAATTCCGCAGTTAGGTGGATATGACATGGATAAAAGAAATGTGCCTCTTTATCTTACTCTTTAATCTAGGTATCAAATAATGCCATGGATGTTCACCAATCATTAAGGTCTTTCAAATTCAGTAGATTTTATCTTTCGTATTGATTGATTTCGCGAGATCTAAAACCATCATTTAAAATGTACATGTGGGACTGGGGATGCTAAAATTCACTTAAATGCAAATTACAGTGGGTTCCTTTGAAATTCTTTCCTCAAAGTTTAGCTAAAGGGTAAAAGACAAATACATTTAAATACTCTAGAAGTCATGTGACATTTTGTCAATTACAAAAGGGTGAAATGACCTGCGGAATTACTCCGGACAAATGTTACGTTACTAACCGTAACGTTACTTACCATGCTTTTGGGGGTTTAGCTAAGAAATTATTGGTAGAACTGCTAAAAAACATTGTGTGAACATTTGTCATGATGCAATAATTGAAATTAATGCAACACTTTGTTTGAAGTAACTTGAATTTTTGCACACTTTTTGTTACAAGACATTGATTTTTTTTTGTCATGTCCTTTTTTCGTAACGTTACTAACCAGCCCTTTAAGTTGCCATAGCAATGCTATTATTTCTTGGATTGTATTCATTCTTTTCTGTATCATAAACCTGGGAAGGATGAACATGTTTTTGACATAATTTTGACTTGAAATGAATAAATGGTAATTTAGTAGTAAAAACAAATATCTGAATTTGTTCAAATGTAACGTTACTAACCGCGGAATTGCCCATAATTTATTCACAATAAGTAATTTAGAAAATGACTTGCCTATCATAGTCAGTATAGCAGGAATGCCAGCCCTGCTAATAGAATTGCAGTTGTTGAGGGCTGTGGAAGAAAGAGAGGTGGGCTTTCTCACGAGTAACATCAATGTATCTGCTTTCGTGTTAAGATTTCAAACACTGTATACATTCATGAATTATATTAAGAACCCCTTTCTGAGAATAATTAGGTTTAAGGGATCTTACTCAGATCCTTATTTCACAATTAAATTTGAAGAATTGGCAACCCTTCAATTTCATTTCATGATTACTTACGGTATTTTTTTTTCTGCATCATTTCAATTATGGTCTGTTATAATATGGCTACACAAGCTTTTAAGTGAGGTTCTGTCCAAAGCTATGGAATATCATAGTTCATGTCACAATCATTCAATTAATTACTTTTATATTACAGGCGCTAAGAGGAAATGTCCTCACCGACTGGTCATGTTTGCGGAATTCAATATATTTGCATTTGCTTTAATGACATCCAACAGAGCTAGTTAGAATTATGGGTAATGCCCTTTCAAAGAGTATTCAGGATTTGATTATTGGATTATTATTTTCATCTTCATCTGCAAGGAATGCAATAAAGACATACACATATGAGAAATAGAATCCTATTACTACCTAATACATTAATAGTCACGTACAGTACATCACGACTCACGAGGGGACTGCATTCTACAAGCTTGGCTTTTTAGCAGTCCCCTCCATTTCCGACCTTTTCTTTCTTACGACTCTTCAACTAGTATGTTTATTGATTCATGTAAACAAAATAATGTGCATTTAAATTTCATTTGGAAATGTAATAGTTACATTGTATTTAATTTGTTTATATGAAATAGTCATATTATATGCTTTGGTCGGAAATGAAATAAAATTGAAATGAATTGAAATGAAATAGTTTAGCAATAAGGGGGGGGGGGGGCTACTCTGCCGGCGTTCTTGACATTGCCACTAAAAAGAGAAGGTGTTTTTATTTCTCTGTTGCAGTTCAGGGGTTCTCAATCCGAATAGATATTCATAATTCAGATTTAAATTCAATGGAATAATATTCATAAAGATCACTCCTAATCTTGATGAAAAAAAAAAAGAAAAAAAATCTGTCGTGTTTAAGAGAGTTTTTAGTACATCAGGTTGGCATCAATTTGTTATTTTCGAACTTGTGTAAGAAAGTTCGATTCTAAAGTCCTTATAGGAAATTTTATGTGCCTCCCCAGCTAAATATGCCGTTCAGAGAACAAGACGGTCCTAGTGACGCCACGCATAGGGAACAAGCATATTTCACAGGTGCCACAGTGACACTATTAACAGGGTACAGATTAGATATGCTATAGTACAATTTTTATGACACCTTCTAGGGTCTATTAAGATTTTATCCAAAGTGCTTGGACGCAAATTGGTATGATATCACAAGACTTTATAAGTTGGTATCTCGTTGGTCTGAAGACTATAGGTTGCAACTCTACTCTCCGCAACATCTCTACGACGCACGTCTCCTGGAGATGAGCCCAATCTCCAGGATTCGCAGAAGAATCGAACATTTTCGATTTTTTCAGAGACTATCACCGTCTTCCAGCTTGGCGTCTCCGAGATGTCTCTGCGAGGTCTCTATCACTGTGGCCATGTCGTGGGGACTAAATTTATCTGGAACATCTTCGAGATGTCCCCGCATCTTGTGGAGACCGTAATAACATAATGGCGACGAAAGGGAGAAGTCGCTTAGAAAAGACGTCTCTGATAAGTCCCTGCGACTGCAAAAGTCGCGCCAACACCCCCGTGACTTCCAAGCAAATAAGTTGTCCCTTTGTTTGAAGACGTCTTGGACGTCGCACTGGAAATCGCGTTAGTTGTGACAGTGAAAATAATTTCTTTACGTTTTCGTCACGTTATGACGAGATGATGCCTACCCTCGTTGATGCAGGCTGCCCCATAAACCTTGTTGCTCATCAGTCCTTGCTGGACATGAGCACGATTATCAAAGTAGTTAATGTGTCAGTGAGCTCTGGTTTGCTGACCCATACTACTTAGGCATTTTGCATGCTACGTCAAAGCAAGTCTGAAGTGATGTCGCACCCTGTCAGTGCCTGATGTTGGGCTCTGGAAGAAAGGTATTCTGTACAGGAAAGATCTGAAAAGGCCCTTATCTTTTCAATACCACGACCGACCCGTAACTCCCTCAGATCAAAAGGATTAAAAAAAGCACACTATATACCGATAATGTGATGTTATGCTCATCCGTGCGATTGTATACTGTTTTCAGAAAATGCTTTCAGAAAACATTTTGTCATCCTTTGTAAGGATATCTTTGCGTAGATCGCATCTAAGTTGTTGGAAAGCTGAAGGGTTGAGAGATCACAATTCCTGTTGGATATTTCCGTCTCGAATCAGGTGCTCAGGATGAGTTGTCCGTCCCACTTATTCTTGGATATCTGTGCGCTGATAAATTAGGGCAGTTCTTTATTTTTCAGTCTTAATTTTCAGGAAGCCGCTACGCTCTTCCAATCATAATTTAAGATTTGAGTGGTGTCATCACCATCTCTTGTCAGAGGACTGCACAGTTTTGCTGCGCAAAAAATGTTAAGATTACTTTCTTCAGGATCAGTATCCAATACAACATCAATAGGTGTTCAGTTTCCCTAGTCTTTTTCGCTTTCAGTAAAGAAACGGTTTCGTTTGATAAAAAGAGAATTATTATTATTTTTTTTTAATCCTTCAGGTGAATTGTCTTCACCTACTCGGATAAGATACTGCCATTAAAGGACTTTAATGATCAAATTTAGTTAACTGCCCCTAGAATACTGGTCTGACCTGGATTGAGGAGCTCGATTCCCAGCTGGAAGCTTTGGCCATTGCTTCCTTCACTGAAGAAGCAGACGCTGTCTTGTCAAGGGAGAGCAGGCATACATCAATTTCAGCAGGAGGAGAATCATATCGCTTGCCAGCTGGAAAGTTATATAATTGACCATGAAAGGTGACGAGTTGGCTCAGTCGGTAGCGTATGGCTTGCGGTCTAAAGACTTGTGTTCCGGCGCGGGTTCGAATCCCACTTATCTCAAGTCTAGCTGAGCAATGGTGTGTGTTGTCATACCGTCCCCTCTAGTAGAGGCACAACACTTTGCACCTCATCACTTGGATATAAAAAGTGGAAGTCCCTTGTGTGAAAGAATCACAAACCCAGACATATGAAAAGATCCCGATCGCGAATCGCCATTCCGTTATCGGAAAACTCAAGGTGCATAAACCGGTAAAGTGGTCCACCCCAAGTACATACAACTGACCAGCTAGTTGCATACGGGCTATCCAGCTATCTCGTCAGAAGGAGAAACGGAAGACAAAATAAGATTAGGCGTGTTCATTACCCTCTTTGCCATTGCACCCTGATTCGGCACCTTGAAATAGGATGGCGGCCGTATTTAAGCATGTATATTTGAAACAAAGAAAGGAAAAACTGACCGGAAACAATTGACAAATAGTGAAAACTTTGAGCAAAGAAAATGAGAAAAGAAAACGAAACCGATGGAAGCCCGTTTTCTCCGCTCAAAGATTTCAATAAAATTACATAGTCCTATATATATGTCTTAAATATATATATATATATATATATATATATATATATATATATATATATCATAATATGTCATCATATATATGTCATAATCATTATTGATATGTAGGGGGGTGGAACCGCTTTTGGCCCTAATTGGTCATTGAAATAGTATGGAAGAGATGACAAATGGGACACAATAGGGGTACCAATGAATTGTAGTTGAATGCTCACAGACGCCATTTCGAAAAATGCACAAAATGCCTGGAAAGTGACCTTGAGAGGTGATTAGTGACCTTGAATGGTAGAAATGATATTTAGAATCACATTCTCTTACCCCGTAAAATCTTCCACATGGGATTCATAACATTAATCAACTGCAGTTGACCTTTAACCCGGATGGCGGCCATATTGGATTTCACCAATATGGCGGCCCCAAGGGTTTTTAGTCTTGGCGCCCATCAAAAATCGAAAGAGTATGGTACAAGGGACCTATGAGCCAAATTTGGTGCTTTTGGAAGAATCTGAACCAAACGACCCAATTTGAGCCCTTAGGCACCCAACTACTTATTTCGTTTTCGGATTAACGAACCTTCGGAATAACGGACCCTATTTCTTTTTCGGATCAGCGAACCTTCGGAATAATGAACCTTCGAAATACCGAGCCTTATTTCATTTACGGAATAACGAACATTCGGAATAACGAACAACATTTAATTTTCGGATTAACGAACCTTCGGAATAACGAGCCTTCGGAATAGCGAACTCTATTTTATTTTCGGATCAACGAACCTTCAGAATAACGATACTTCGGAATAACGCCACAAATGTTCGGATTAACGAAAGACTAGGTATAGGGAATTTGCGTGTATCGGATCAACAAACCTTCGGAATAACGAACCTTCGGAATAACGAACGTTGGGAATAATGAACGTTCGGACTAACGAACAGCACCCCGCACGGTACCGGTAACTATTCAAAACAGTACATGCAGTATGGAGGACTACATGAGAGTCGCGTAATTTCTCCAGTTTTCCCTTTGCTCTTGTCGACTGCTTCAAATTCACGATCCTTCTCCTGGGATGGTATGCTTTGTCAATGAGTTCTCCTTCATTTCCCTGCATTGCTTGATAAAAATGTAATGAGTTTTTCAAGATATTGGTCAGATTTGCGTGGTGATTTTAACAGAAAGCCAAAAAGCCAAAAGCCAACCTCTTTTGTTTACGGATTAAGTCAGTAGACAATGGGAAGGGTCAAGGCAATGCTGGTCTCTGATTGGTCAGTTTCCCGATGATGTTATTGGAGTGGATGTAGTGCCTTTTGCAGCCCAACTAAAATGGATGTAGTACCTTTTGCAACCGAACTGATTACCCACGCCGATGAAAATCGGCTGGGGGTTATGTAAAGGGTTCCGTATATTTGTTTGTTTGTTTGTTTGTTTGTTTGTTTGTTTGTGTACAAGATAACAAGAGAACGGGTAAACGGATTTGCACGAAATGTTCAGGGGATGTTTGGATAATGGCAGGAAAGAATCGATTAGATTTTGGTGATAATCGGTTGACCCTTGCAAATTCGGTGTGACCTTGAAGTTTTGACCCCATGGTATAGTGACCACTCCGAAAATTTCCCGTTTTTCACTTTGCGATTTTCCGCTACCATACGAACACATAAACTCCCAAACGATCCGACTTCGCTGCTCAAATGTTCGTAAGAATTCCTAAATTTACGTTTAGACCTATTTGAGGGACTATGTCCTTCTAGATTTATGAAAGTTCGTTCTCCGTCGTCACAAACTGGCCCGTATTTTGATGATTTTTCAAATTAACATTGATTGTTTTTTTTTTTTCGTTGGAGGAGCATTTGCTCGGTCAGTCACACTGCACGATATGCGCGCTCAATGTCAATGCGTGTGCAAGGCCACTGAAAATGCATCGCGCTCTACACTGTTGGTGCAAAATTGCATCGGGGACGTTGCGGCGCTCGTTGACCGAATACTGGTGCAGTAGACATTTGCATTCAACCCTTGCATTGAATAATTTCCGTAGACACTAATCATAGGGGTAATTGCCTAGGGAGTACGTAAATTTTGTTTTTTTTTTTTAGCGCTTTTATGGATACCATCAAAGATCGTACACTCATACGACCTTTGATATCGTCACACTCTCGGCTTGCTATGAGCAAAATATCCCGCAAGAAAACGGCGTATTTCTCGATTTTTAGCGCTTTTTCGGCAGCCCGTCGCGTAGACAATACTCTTAAAACTGGACTTAATTCGCGCACGCTTGGAAAAGCTCTGATTCTGCACTTTTGACGGTGGTATTTGGGATTTTCGATGGATTTTTTGAGGAGACTAAAGGACTTTCCTGTTGTGAATGAGAGTTACCGTATGTGAAATGATGTGATTTGCGTGTGATGTGACTGTACACCCAAAGATCGTACACTGAAGTGTACGATCTTTGGTAGAACTCACTGGCTGGTGATAAAGCACACTGGCAATTAAGTGACCGAATTCTGGTAGATGACCGAATGCACATTATGTTTACCCCGACTTTGTACAAGGCGTGGGTCTGCCGCCTTTGACGGCCCCTCTCTAGTTTTTAAATGTATTTTTTGAACACTTTCTGGTTGGAGTTTCAGCTTGTCGTTAGTATAGGTGTAAAGAGGTCCTTAAAATGAGTACATCAACACTTAAAAGTGGATTTTGATGGACAAGGGATGTAGTACCTTTTGCAACCGAGCTCTTCATATTATATATGTGACCCTGCACGACAAAACAGTGACCCTGCACGACAAAACAAACGAAAAGTCGCTAGACATGAACTTTTAGCTAAGACCATATTCTGAAAGAGCAGACTTTAAGCTTTTAGATGATTTATAACTCAAATCAAATGGATGAGGATCTGGTGCAGCATGTGACCCTGCACCTCAAAACAAACAAAAAGTCGCCAGACATGAATTTTTAGTTAAGACCATATTCTGAAAGAGCAGACTTTAAGCTTTTAAATGATGTATATCTCAAATCAAATGGACTCTCCTAACCATGTAAATATTGGAAAGGAAGCACAAACTCAGGAAAAGTGTGAACTGCGAAAAGAGGCTCTGAAGTACAATATCTATTCAAGCGCTTAATCTTTACCAAACCGTGCTGGCTGTGCGATGAATGGGACAAAAAAAAAAACCCAAAACAAAACAGGAAGTAAACCACCAGAGTAACAACAATGAAGGGATTATTAGACTAAACTGAAATTAGGCATGCCTCATTAACACATTCTGTCCATAATTAATGCCAACTTTCAAAGCAGTAGCGCTATCCTTTAAAAAGATATTAGAATTGAAAGTGAAGAGTATGGACAAGGTTTTTCAGAAATGAAAAAGGAATTTTAAAATTCACCTAATCACACTATTCTACAGAAAATGTTCGAGATAAACTGCTAAAAAAAACACACTTTCCTGCCCGTTTTATGATACCAAATTTTAGCATAATGTAAAAGAAGACCCGCTCTATCAGAAAATATGAAAAAGTCAAGTTTGGCTAGGTTGACCCATTTCACTTATTTTCAGTCCTTACGCAAAATGAGTGTGTGCGACTTTATGTTCGTTTTGAGGTGCACGGTCACATATACAAATGAAAGGTAGGTGGTTCGGAAAAAAACAATAATGTTTACTTAAAACAATATGCCTTTCTGATGTAACATCATCTGTTTGTTTCGATAGCATAAAAAAATGTATTATCTGCATTATCACTCACATGATTCGTGCGACTAATAATAGCCCTGGCTCTGTGATAAGTACACGTGTAAGTGTGTACATTGCATACGTGTGTGGCTCGCCTGTTTGTCGGTGTCTCCATGTCTATATCATGAAACATTAAAAATGACTATGTCGTTTCTGAGTTTAGAAAATCACGTGGACTTTACTTGGTTGTTATCTTATTCAAACATTCTAAATTTCAAACGTAAATAACATAATACAATCGATAATATATAAGTCTAGACATAACATTCTAATAAAAGAGAAGACAATAAACATCAAATGTCGGACACCGAGTAAAAAGGGAAGATTTTATTGTATAAGGTATGTCCTTAGATTTTGATCTTGTAAACAAGCAACCTAATAACTAAACTATATTGTTTTATTTTAACAAACCACTTCCATCCAAACCCTTGAAAAAAAAATCCTAAGCAATCAAAATATAAACATCATTGCAATTTACGTCTTTACTTATTACATATAAATTACAATAATAATCATTTTTATGGAGTTGTGAAGTACAAAAAATACAGAGGTTAAGCTTTAATCCTAACGCAGTACAAACTATTTTATGTCGGATATAGTAGTCAATGACTACAAAAGAAAGCAAATTACATTTTCCATTTCTTTTTTTTTTCAATCAATTCATGGTACCCATTTCGGCAAGACTTCCTTTTAAGATTTGAGAGTGATGTTACATCAGTCAGATTAAATTTGACTGGTTGGTAGAAGGATTTGGAATTGTTACTCAGAAGTCACAGTAATAATAATGGGTAAATTGGAAAGAAAGAAACACTAATGTAAACGATAACAACTTTGATGAGTTCGAGATATTGTGTGACAAACACTATAAAAAATATGGTCTTTAAAACAAGATAGTGTATTAACAATAACCAAACCTAGAAACTTCATTGATAAAGCGTCATCTGTTACTGTGATTATTATCATCTGTTTTTATGATGTAAGGGATTCCATTTGAAGTATTGTTACTAAATAACATACATTTTAAAATAGATCAAAAGGGAACTTATTTGGGCAATTCCATGAGATGGGTGTCATGGGATGAAAAAATAAGTTGTTATGTTTAAACTTGCAACCTATTTTATTTTATTCAGTATACCTCCGGGCAGGTGAAACAGCCATTCTTTTCACTAATATACATCCAGAATGGCCGGTATTACTTTTTAAAGTGAACTTACATTTTCAATGAGAATTATTTTGAAAATGTACTTGAATGTTTAAGTTGAATCCAAAGAATATAAAAGAACGGTACGTAATTGATGTGTTTTTTTATGTATTGGGTATTAGTTACTTTGTTACTAATTGTCAGTGTGGGGGAAAAACTGTAGAATGCAAAGCGCCAAACTGCTTAAACTAAAGTGAGTAATGAAAAATACTGAAATAGTTTTATATACTAATATTCCCTTGGATTCAAAATGTGTCAATGGACATTTTCTTTATACTGCCTCTACCTGATGTGAAATATGGTGAAAAAGTTGTGTATATGCAATTGTATTTTAATGACAGAGGTTCAAAAACAGTAACGTGAGTGACAATGTAATATGATTAACAAGGGTGTAACGCGACAAAACAAAATCACGAAATACACATATATTTTTGCACCAAAGACAGCAAAATATACTTTTCTTGTGTGTGACTTGAGGAAACTGAGGGAGTATTAACTCTTTATTTGCCATGATGGAAACCCCCTGTGAGCCACGTTATTCTGAAACATGAAGGTAGCCATGCTTTGAGAAAGAATGCTGTTTTTCCAATCTATATAACTTCTAACAGTGAGCAGAGCTGAAGAGGAATGCTTTGCTTTGATATAAACTGTATGACAAATCTATTTCTATTTATTTTTTTTATTGACCAGTTGCTATATTACTGTAAAGGCATGAATTTTGCACATGAAACCGTAAGAGAAACTTAAAATTTACACGCAAATTTAGTTGGGAACACCGCTTTATAGTCAATCACCACATAGAATGCAAACTGTATGTAAAAGGAACAAAGGCGAGGGAAAAGCTTTATTTCTACAGCAGGATTAGGGATTTATCGATCGGTTTAAGCGAATTTAGTAGGTTCCTCATATTTACACATCATTTTATTATATGTCCTTATACATTTGTAAAATTATGTCTAAAATTGAATGTTGTGTTATACATATTTTACTCCGAAATCAAATGGAATATGAAGCCTGAAAATGGAATGTGGAATATGGAACTTGAATTAAAAAAAAATAATTGTGCGTTTTGGCGGAAAATGCGAAGTTACCACGCCGCCGACAGAGTGGGACGTGAGAACATGGCACATAAAGAATTAAGAGAGTATGGTCTTTTAAATGACCTTACATGACCTTGCTTTAATTGGTTGTTATATATATAGGCTAAACACATTTGCTATCCAACGACAGACAGGTGGGAATGTAATGTTGCATCTCCATACAGTTTACAAGTGAATTGTAAGCATTAAACAAAAAAATCTGTATATTTGATGTAACTTTGACCAAGAGTTGGCATTCTCTTTTTACAATGCCATTTTGATTTATTTTTTTTTTTTGGGGGGGAGGGGGTAGCTATTGAATATGTGGTAGCGATTATGAACTAGTATGTGACCGCGCATCACAAAAAAAGTTGCACCAATTGATTTTTTTTTTTGTGAGGACTCAAGAAAGGTGAAGTAGGTCGACCGAATCAGTTTGAGTTTTCCATATTTTCTGAAAGCTCTATTCCTTTTCTACATTATTCCTAAGTTTGGGATCATTATTGACTGTGAAAGTGAGTTTTCAGCTAGCAGTTTTTCTACAACCCTCTTTCTGGTAAAGGAGTCTGATCAGCTTTTTTAAGTTCTTGAAAATCCTTTGCACACTCTTCACTTTCTACTATAATAACTTTGAAAAAGATAATGCTACGGAATGGAAAGTTGAGGTTTATTATGAACAGAATGTGTTGATTGAGCATGCTAAATTTCAGCTTGATCTGATAATCTCTTCACTGCAACGGCGTAAATCCGTACTTAGTGGTGGTGGTGGGGGGGGGGGCGATAGTCACCATCACCATGATTACAAGCCCATAACCGGACCGGCGCAGCCGGGGGGGGGGGGGGGGGGGGCTCCCCCCCCCCCCCCACCACGCACACACTTTACAGGGATCAAATGTCCCACTCTTTTCCATGCAAAGTGGGAGGGAAGTGGCAGCAAAAATATGAAGACTTTTTCTTCTTGTATTGTTTGTTTGTTTTTTTGTTTTTTTCTTGTCAGCCTACTTTCGGCGTTAAATCAGACCTTAAAAGTATGAAGACTTTGTTGTTGTTTCTCTTGTCTTTTGATGTTCTTTCTTCTTGACTTACAGGCGATTTTGTCACCCCCCCTTTCAAAAACGTAACGCGGCCCTGAATAATGCCCAAATAAATTCAATAAAATGCTAATAAGGATATCCATTTCTTGAATAACGTAGTAGATATTTTCCTGTAGCTATTAATTGTATTCTTCAATTTTCTTGATTTAAGCAATCATCCCAGAGGCATCTTTCCGTTTTAATGATGGGGGGGGGGGGGGAGAGACTTGGAGTTTGAATATCTGTGCGAGGGAGCGGAGCGGCCTAGCGGGAGGAGGGTGTGGGTGGAAAAGTTGACATTTTCAGACCTGAAATTCAGCGATCTGGTGCACACTTTTTGGTGAAATTTGGGATTTTTTCCTATCATGCATATTGATATTGTAAATGGTGCAATTTGATGGATTTTTTTTTTTATGTGTGTGTTCTATCGACTTGGAACAGTCCAACACGTTTAAGGTAGCAGTACATTTTATGGAGATTATTATTAAACAATTTTGCGTATAAAATGGTACCATTTAGATAAACTTCTTGTCTTAATTGTTACACTGAAGATCATAAACGCGATCATGAATTTTGACATTGTATATACAGTCCCAAAACAGCCGTTTGTAGCTATCATTTTTTTTTTCGCTTAGGAAATTAAGGGGGGGGGGCGCAATGGGCGCATTTGCTGGCAATTACTGGCAGCAACATTAGGAGAATGACATAACGATTAAATGCAAGCGAGCGAAGTGAGCGAGCTTGAAAATTTTGACATTTTACAGTCCAAAAACTGCCGTTTGTAGCTATATTTTTTCGCTTTGAATATTAAGGGAGGAGGGCACAGGGCACAACTGCTGGCAATTACCCGGCAGCAACATCAAAAGAATGGCATAGCGATTAAATGCGAGCGAGCGAAGCAAGCGAGCTTGAAAATTGTGACATTGTACAGTCCAAAAACGGCAGTTTTTAGCTATATTTTTTTCGCGTAGGAAATTAAGGGGGTTGGGGCGCATCGGGCGCAACTGCTGGCAATTACTGGCAGCAACATCAGGAGAATGACATAACGATTGAATGAGAGCGAGCTTGAAAATTTTTGACATTTCACAGTCTTAAAAACGCCGTT
Organism: Diadema setosum; assembly: GCA_033980235.1. Lineage (NCBI taxonomy): Eukaryota > Metazoa > Echinodermata > Echinoidea > Diadematoida > Diadematidae > Diadema > Diadema setosum. The sequence continues at coordinate 6,257,581 of CM067065.1, read as the reverse complement.
TGTAGCTGTACTTTTTTCGCTTAGGAAATTAAGGGGGTGTCGGGGTGCACCGGGCGAAACTACTGGCAATTACTGGCAGCAACAACAGGAGAATAACATAACGATTAAATGCGAGCAGGGAGGTGTTTCTCTTCCCACCTCCCTGATGCGAGCGAATTCGAAAATTTTGACATTTTACAGTCCTCAAAAACTGCCAATTGTAGCAATATTTTCTCGCTTTGAAAAATAAAGGGGGAGGCGCACTGCTGGCAATTACCTAGCCTTTAAACAAGGCGACTCGCTCTGCGTGCCCCCGTATAGCGCGTTTACCCCACAAACCTGTTGGCCGGCGAGTGTCCACTCGCCGGCCAACAGGTTTGTGGGGTAAACGCGCTATACGGGGGCACGCAGAGCGAGTCGCCTTGTTTAAAGGCTAGCAATTACCCGGCAGCAACATCAGGAGGATGGCATGACGATTAAATGCGAGCGAGCGGAGCGAGCGAGCTTGAAAATTTTGACATTTTCCAGTCCAAAAACTGCCATTTGTAGCTCCACTTTTTTCGCTTTGGAAATTAACGGATGGGGGCGCACCGGGCGCAACTGCTGGTAATTACTGGCAGCAACAAATATCTCGTAAACACATTTATGATATAATCAGGGGAAGTTTCAATCCCAGAAGTGTATACTATTTTTTAGAAGGGGGGGGGGAACCCTCCGTTAAATTTAAAATATCTAGATATCTCCTCCCACCCAAGGAACATTTGCATTTCTTTAAACTGAAGTAACAGACCTGGTGCACACTTCAGATGAAACATTTTGAAATCTGTCAATCTTTAGTGTATTAAGTAGAAATGATTGAACGGGGAGGGTATGGGAGGGGTTAATTTTATCCCCCTCTTACGCGAGGGAGACTTTGTATTTTCAGAATTGAAATTCAGCCATCTTTGGGTGGAATATTTAGACAGTCTTCTATAAAAAAAAAAAAAAAAAAAAAAACAAGGAAAAGTAGAAATTACGCGGTGCGTAACATATGTCCCCGCCGGAAGTAGCATTTTGTAACAAAATGTGCAATATAGGTAAAAAATCAAGGTCAAAGGTCAAAGAAGTCAAAGGTCAAAATTCTGTGTAGAAGTTTTGAAGCCCTCACCTAGTGCCATCACATAAAGCAAATGGAATCGAAATTGGGTTAGAAATGGCGAAGGAGTAGCATTTTGTAGCCAATGTACAATATATGTCAAAAATCAAGGTCAAAGGTCAAAGAAGACAAAGGTCAAAATTCTGTGTAGAAGTTTTGAAGCCCTCACCTAGTGCTATCACATAAAGCAAACGGAATCGAAATCGGGTTAGAAATGGCGAAGGAGTAGCATTCTGTAGCAAAATGCACAATATAGGTCAAAAATCAAGGTCAAAGGTCAAAGAAGTCAGAGGTCAAAATTCTGTGTAGAAGTTTTGAAGCCCTCAACTAGTGCCATCATATCAACCAAACGGAATTGAAATCGGGTTAAAAATGGCGAAGGAGTAGCATTTCGTAGCAAAATGTACAATATAGGTCAAAAATCAAGGTCAAAGGTCAAAGAAGTCAAAGGTCAAAATTCTGTGTAGAAGTTTTGAAGCCCTCACCTAGTGCCATCACATAAAGCAAACGGAATCGAAATCGGGTTAGAAATGGCGAAGGAGTAGCATTTTGTAGCAAAATGTACAATATAGGTCCAAAAATCAAGGTCAAAGGTCGAAGAAGTCAAAGGTCAAAATTCTGTGTAGAAGTTTTGAAGCCCTCACCTAGTGCCATCACATAAAGCAAACGGAATCGAAATCGGGATAGAAATGGCGAAGGAGTAGCATTTTGTAGCAAAATGTACAATATAGGTCAAAGGTCAAGGTCAAAGGTCACGACTGAAATTCTGTGTAGAAGTTTCAAAGCTCCCATGTAGTGCTATCATATAAAGCAAACAGAATCAAAATTGGCTCATAAATGACAGAGAAGTAGCAAATTGAAGATTTTGATCACACACGGACGCACACACGGACACACGGACGGACGGACACACGGACGGACGGACGGACACACGGACACACACACGTACGGAGCCCGTTTCATAGTCCCCTGCTCGAACTCGTTCGGCGGGGACATAAAAGCAAGAACATTTCCACATCTCGGGAATTACGAGGAGGAGCGAAATGATCTATTTGTCCGCAATACTTTTATGGGGGAACTATCCCCCTCCCCCTCCATCGACGCCTCTGCATATGAGGGAGCTGATCTGCTGCACACTCTTTGATAAATATAAGGAAATAAAACGTCAATTTCAAAAGTGTACAAAGTCTATCGAAAGGGACCCAGTAGCGGAGCTTTTTCATATTATGATTGCAATTCAGCGATACGGTGCAAAATTTTGGCGGTAGTTGTCCAATTTTCCATAAAGAAAGTTCGAGATTTGTCCTCATCTCGGGAATTGCTTGTCTGCCCCATCATTTCCGCAGAGGCGGGGCAAATGCCCATTTGTCCCCCCCCCACCGAGGTAGATTCGACGCCCCTGATCATCCCTGGGTATGCCCATAGATGTATCAGAGTCATCATCGTTTCAGGAATGATTCAGGAAATGGAGGGGGGTTCACTTATGGCGTTATAGTTGTTGTTATTGTTTGTTTGATTTCGTACATAATTTCCAGATGGTCCCGAGTTGCTCGCTTCATAGCATGTTTACATATTAGCCGGGTTCACACGTACAAATTAGCGGGATGACGATCGCGATGCTCATCCCGAGTTTTTTTGCGAGCGTCCACACGTACCAAATTAGCGGGATAGCGATCGCGATCGGTATCCCGCTAATTTTGCGAGCGTCCACACGTACCGAATTAGCCCGCTAATTGCCGATAGAGATAACAGCAAAGCCTGCAAACTGGGTCACGCAGCGCCCTTCTCTATAGCCGGGTTCACACGTACAAATTAGCGGGATGACGATCGCGATGCTCATCCCGAGTTTTTTTTTTTGCGAGCGTCCACACGTACCAAATTAGCGGGATAGCGATCGCGATCGGTATCCCGCTAATTTGGCGAGCGTCCACACGTACCGAATTATCCCGCTAATTGCCGATAGAGACAACAGCAAAGCCTGCAAACTGGGTCACACAGTGCCCTTCTCTATCACTGCCTGCGCGCACTTACCTTTGTCCATTGTCTTTTACGCGTCAGTGGTGTGGTTCGCGCGCTGTTGTTATTGTTCTCCAAAGAGGTGAATGACCTCCTCGCAGAGGCCTCGCTGTTGTGATGTGCGCATTGCATGATGGGATGTAAAAACTCGAGATTCTAATCCCGACCGTTCACACGTACCAGCGCGGGGCCAATTATCCCGCTAATTGGCGAACCAGCGCAAGATTTCTTTGGATTAGCATCGCGATGCTTATCCCGCTAATTTTCGGGTTTTTTCTGTCCACACGTGCAAAAAACTCGGGATGACGATCGCGATGCAAATCTCGAGATTTGTATCCCGCTAATTGGTGTACGTGTGAACCCGGCTATTAAGGAGCTTTAGATTTTAGACGCGCGGACGTTCAAAGAAAAAAAAAAAACATGTTCTGAGCTTGCGCAGTAGCGCGCGTAAAGTCAATATTTTTAGCTTGCGTCGCATGAGTTGTTTACTACGCGTACTGGGCTATTTTCACGTCCGCACAGTTTACGACGTAGAGAGCTTCTTCATGCACTGATCATATGGGGGCGCGATTTTATATTTTATACGTTGCGTCCCAGCGTAATCTAAAGTTACTTTTCAACGCGACGCAGGGAGAGGAGAACGTCCAGTGCACTCGTCGTCTTAAACGTCCGCACGTCAAAATCTAAAGCTCCCTATTGACCGATTCTGTGACGCGCTATGTGCATTTTTGGCATGGGCAGCGCCATTACGCGGTGTCTCAGCCGACCCCCCCCCCCCTTCCCACTCCCCACCCCTCTCCCTATATTAGCACGCGCGCAGAGTGAAAAACTGCTGCATGGTTGCTCTAGCCAATGGGCGTCTCGTACTGAGTGCGCGAATGCTTGCTTAGTGCGCAAACCTTTGTTACAAGTGCGCGATAAACATGTTGCCCGGGGGGTGGGGGAGAGCAGGGGGGGGGGGGGTGGGGGTCGGCTGAGACACCGCAATTTGAGCTCATGGCTGCGCCCAGTGCCATAAAATGTCTGCTGCCCTCAACGAACCCGAATCGGTCAATAAGCCTATGCTATTTGACGTTGTCAACGTCTGGACCATAAAACCTTATAGTACAGTCTACTATGTCGAAATATTGGGTCCCGTGAGATTTTCGTGCCAAAATTGATTTTTGGCTAACTTGGTCAATTTGGGGGTGCTGAATCCAAAAAACTTTGGTTCATTTTTTCCAACCACGTCTTCAGCCGCCATTTTGAATTTCAAAATGGCCGCCATAGCAAACTGTATTTTGACCCAATTCTCATAATGTGAGCATCATAGAAGGCTCAAATTTGATGATAAAAAAAAGCATGTTTATGATGTCAGACATTCTGGTACACCATTGTCTGATACTGTAGATAGCATTAATACAATTTTTAGGCAGCCATCTTGAAATTCAACATGGCCGCCATAACTAAATATATTTTACCCATATCTAAGGTTGTAAACATTATGGAAAGTATGGGGTAAAAAGCATGCTTGTGATGTCAGGCATAATAACACTTACATTTTTTTTTTAATGATGGATTATGTTATTGGCGGCCATCTTGAAATTCAAAATGGCCACCATAACAAATGTAATTGGGCCTGTATCTCATATCGTATACATTGAGTAAGGTTGTAATTCGGGGCAAAGAGCATGCGTATGCTATCAGACATTCTGAAACATCTTTTTCTAAAACGATGGTTCATTTTGATATTGAAGATGGCCATCTTGAAACTGAAAATGGCCGCCATACCAAAACGTATATTTTGACCAATATCTCATGTTGGTAGGGGCTGTTGTAAGCAATAAACAAAATTCACATTTCGGGCATAAACCAGGCTTATGATGTCGAACATTCAGATGCACTTTTCCCCTCCCTGAAATTGCAGATCACTTTCGAGGCGACAATCTTAACATTCAAAATGGCTGCTTTTCGGCTAATATCTCTTGTTACAAGCAATGAATGTCTATGGTGGCTTACAGTGTACATTCTTTTAAAAACACACACATAGGGCCTATACATTTTGTAATAATGGATTATTCGCATTGGCCGCCACTCTTGAAATTCAAAATGGATTTCGACCATATAATTTGGTACTGTAAGATCATTAAACTGCAAACCCCAGCATGCTGGAACACTCATGTGTAAGACAATCACTTCAGTGAATTGCGTAGGCGGGACTACTTCCCGTCCCGTAGGTACACTGCCATGTTGAAATGCAAAATGGCAGCCATGGGAAACATTCCTTTAAAATCGTAGCGTTTAGGTAAAAATTGTGAATGGGAAATCATCTGATTCTGACGTCAAAAGAAATGACTTTCAAAATAACCCCTTAATAACTGTGTCTGAGTGACTAAATGCCCCGTTTAGACGATTTGGTTGTAGAGTTTACAATATTAGCCCTATATTCTAAAGATTTGCGGGATAGTCACTTTAATAGATTTAATGTCTTCTAGGCTCATTCCCTGCATGAGTTTTTGAAGTCACAGCACTTTAAGGCTGTACACGGGGAGGATTGGTTCTATAAAATTCTTCCAGAAACTATGACTTTTGCATTTCGTTGGTGTAGGAAGCTCCAAGTATAATTTAACAATTTATGGATACCCTCTGGAAATAGCTACAATGTAATATATCATATTTCCCTGTAGTAGATGCACAAATTAGGTTGTGAGAGTTGACGAGGTTTGCTCTCTCGATGTGTTGTATCACGACTCTACTAGGGTAAAGCGGGAGATTGTCCTGGTTGAAGTCATCCACGCCAAACTTCTGGAAGACATGGACTGTGTCATTTCACATTCTGCATGATTCCAGGTTCAGATACTTCTCGTTGGTCCATCTGCTCTTTGAGACATCCTCAAATATTCAACTTCAGCCAGCACCATGAAAGGTTGAAAAAGCAGACCTTTATAGTTGTCTTTTTTTTCACAACAAACTGCGGAACATAATCTCTCAATAATGTCAATTGTACTTTTATCATTTTAACAATTTTCCAGTGATGGAGCAGACATCATGCAATGCAGTTAGTAAAGCAAACTTACAAGATCTATCAGGAGAATTGAAATATCAGTGCATACGTAATAATCATCAATATCTCCGATTTTCCCGTTGCTCTTGAAGTAGCATCTAATACATACAATGGAATTGTGTCAGATAGAAATGACTGCTCAGTATTTCAACTTTCAGGCCAATTATTTGGCTCAGTTTTGTGGATTTCTAAGGCATGGGTATGAAAAATGAACCTTTGTTAGTGAGAATGAGGAGAAGGCCATGAAATTATGAGATGAAGAGTGATTGTGGAATTACTTAGAACTTATACCTTCCGATAATTGTATTGTCCAGCAAGGACTGGATAATGACAGGTCTATTAGACTGTAGAACTCGTAGAAATGTTTTGAAAAGTTGGTGATCCTCTTATGCTTAATGACTTTGAATCCAATCTTATACATGGTGTATTTTGATTGCACGAGCTGAATGTCTGGCCTTGTCATACTATCCGAGAAATGCATATATTTTCATGCTCTTAGATACGAATTTAGTACAGAAGATGAAAACTGCCCTTTCCATCTATTTCTAGAATATCCCCCTTGCATGTTTCCGATAGCTGAATGCCAAACACCACATTCATCAGCTTCAAGGCAGTGATAATTTTTGAGATTACCGTCATGTGATGGTCTTCTAAATTGAGGAGGAATTCTGATGCATGCAAAGTGCCACAGAACTGAGCTATTATTGCTCCTTTGTTGTTTTAGAATCATAGGCTGTATACAGCAGTAAACATCTTGGAAGTCTTAAAAATTGAAGATGACCCACTCAAGGGCAATCAGGAAAGAGGCTACTCATTCCTTATTCATTCTGCATTATTCCAGAAATACATCTAGTGTCTAGCAAATCTAGTTTCAGTTTGTGGCCAACAAACAAGCTTGTGAATGGGGTGCCTGGTAGGGTGACCGTGGCATTTCTTGCCACTGCGAGACTTTTCCTTGTTTGTCTTCAATCTCTCGAGGCAGCATCAAGTTTTTTAAGATCACCTTCAATTGTACCAATGGTTGCTTTTGTACAAATATTTTACTGAGATGGAAATTAATTCGGTCTAACTAGAACTATTCTGGCATATACATCTAAGGCGCTTACAACAATATTATATGTTTTCTATATAGCAGCCATCTTGAATTTCAACATGGTTACCTGTCTAATGATCCACAATTAGGAAACAGCTGTACTGGTACCTGGAACGTTGGACACGACAAGCATGCGCATTCTTGAAAATTTGATGCTGCTACAATAATTGCAACCTAGGATATGGGTAAAAACGCTACGGCGGCCATTTTGAAATTCAAGATGGCAGCCTTCAAACTGGACAAAACAATGCACAATATTAGAAAAAGATATATCAGAGTGTCTGACATCACAACTTGGCATTTTGAACCAAATTTGAAGCTTCTACAATGCTCACTTTATGAGATATGGGTCAAATTACAGTTTCCCATGGCGGCCATTTTGAAATTCAAGATGGCAGCCTAGAAATTGTATCAAAACAATCCACAATATCAGAAAAAGATATATCAGAGTGTCTGACACCACACTTATACATTTTGCACCAAATTTGAAGTTTCAACAATGCTCACTTTATGAAATATGGGTCAAAATACAGTTTGCTGTGGCGGCCATTTTGAAATTCAAAATGGCGGCTGAAGACGTGGTTGGAAAAAATGGAACCAAGGTTTTTTGGACTCAGCACCCCCAAATTGACAAAGTTAGCCAAAAAAAAAATCAAATTTGGCACGAAAATCTCACGGGATTACATAGTAGCCTCTACTATTAGGCCTATGTCGATATTACTTTCTTCGCGAGCGAACGAAGCGAGCGAGCGCTAGAGAAAATTATGTATACATTATTCTACAAGATAGAATACTGTTCCGCTCTGTAAACTGTCTGAAGACCGGCGTGCAATATGCCAAAATTCATACAATCACATTTCTGCTTCCTTCGTTTTTTCTCAAATTTTAGGAGGGGGATGATTGTATAGGCCACCCCCCCCCTCCCCCCATCTCCATTTCGGGGGGGGGGGGGGGGGGATATATCCCCCACCCCGGGATTTACGCCCATGCTTCATTGACGTTGCTACAGTGGTTTACATCAAGTGTTTGTCCTTTTCATGGTCCGGGCAGCAAGGCTTGTAAAGATTAGGCACTTGAATAGACCCTGTACTTCACAGCCCCTTTTCTCAGTTCAAACTTTTCCACAGTGTGCGCAATCTTAGTGTCTACTCTTTCAGAATCTGCCTTAACTAAAAATCCATGTCTGGCGATTTTTGTTTTGTGTGTGTGTGTGTGAGTTTTGTGGTGCAGGGTTATATAACGTGAGCAATGTGTAACGTGAGTAACTATGAATTTGCTATTGCTGTCAAATATTTCCAATGCTCTCAACATTTTGCTCCGCTATATATTTGAGTACCACTACATGGGTTATATAAATCATACAACAGTTGTTTAAAATACTAACCAGTATGAGGACACTTTTTGAATAAAGGCATGTTGGATTTTTATGTCGTTTCAAAAAATTAAACATTGGTAACAAAAGTATTTTTCGTTACTTTCTTTATGGGTGTGTTAAGTAAAATTCTATTAATATTACATGGTACACTAAGGACATGTGCATCTATTGTAGAACAGAGAATGTGTCAAACCTTCCAGTTCAGAAAATATGAAATCTACAATATGCAGAGATGCCTAAAAATTGTAACTTGTGTCACGTGGGATTGCCCATTTGACCTTATCCAACATGACAATTTTTCTAAGTTTAGAACTTAACGTATCCAGCGGAATGTGAGGATCTGAATGGGAAAACCGACACAGCAAACAGTATAAAAGATAAGATATTAGAAGCATTTATGTACAGAATGAACAACAAAGGTCTCGGTTTGATTACCCTAGGGAACACCACAGTTGAAACATTGGTTGCAGGAGTCTCGCCACGTAAAAAGAAACCAAAAAATGGGTACTGTCTGCGATCCGTAAGTAGCTCCTGAGCCACTCCAAGGCGTTTAAAGGGGATGGCTAGTAACTGATCAGTTGGAATCAGTGGGAATGCTGGGGATGATTATTCTAATCCTTATGGGATTCATTTCAGAGTACATTTATATCAGTCTATTGTTGCGTGAAAGTTATTTGCTTCAGAATAGTGTCATATTCAAGTAATGTGCAGTTTAATGTTTCCAGGCTAGTATGCCTGTACGGTGACATTTGCTCAGTTACGAGCCATCCCCTTTAATAACGAATACCGTAGTGACGTATCAACATTGTGATCAATTGTATCGAAGCCCTTGGAGAGGTCAAGGAAGACACCCACTGCATGGTATAAATTCTTATTACGGAAATCGAATTGTGAATCGGAAAATATCATAGCAATTAAGAAATTTGAAGAGTCTTGAATAACCATTTTCTTTTTAATCTGTTTTAAAGACGATGACAGCAAAGAAATTATCTTCTTTATTACCTGTCTTAAATGTTGGGATTTATTTAGCAATTTCATTCGTGAAAAATACCATTGCTTAATAGGAAAAATCAAAGGAAATAAATATATAAATTAAAGGAACAACAACTTTCTCATTTATATTTTTAAAAATATTAATGTGACCCGCTACAACAAAAGGATCCTAAAGTCGCTGACGGGTGAGCCGAGAAAATCGAGTATGAAGTCTGATCTCCAAAATCTGTCAAAACGTTCGGATTTCTGTTTCAACACAATTTCGTAGTCTAATGTATCTTCTATCATCTGCCGAAATTTCGAAGCTAAATGATCAAACGAAAGGCCTTAAAATAGCATCTTTCTGGGCCATGCTTGGCTCGCCCGTCAGCGACTTTAGGATCCTTTTGTTGTAGCGGGTAACTTTTATAAATAATTATCAACACAAGCAGGTCCGGAACTTTTTTTTTTTCAAACTCTTAAGGATTTTCCCTCATAACTAACAATCGGATCCAAAAAAAAAAAGAAAGAAAGAAAGAATGAATGAATTGAAATTGGATAATTGAAGATATTCAAAGCAATTTCTTTTGAGATCTAGGAATTTCGTAGGCGAGATCATTTCCACTCTGAGCGAAATATTGAATAAATGCATCAGCTATCGACGCAGGTTTGTTATTTCCTTATTATCAAACTTAACTATCGTTATACAGTGTTTAGGATTTATCATGTTCTTTATTGTTTGTACTGGTTATTATTTTCCAAGTTTTACTCACGTCATGTTTAAAATATAGATATCTTATTTGCATAATACTTTTTTTTTTTTTAATGATGCAATATTTTGGTAAGAGTATTTTTATACGTAGCATCTTTACAGTTAGATTGTTGAGTATGTTTAATTTCTTTTGCATAATATAACTTATTTCTTTCGATTTATAGATCGTAAAAGAAATTTTGTTATCTATGTTGTCTATCATACTTTCAATAATCACGTTTACTTCAACCAAAGGAAACTATTCATAGAAGTGAGAATTAATTACGCTCATAAAAACATCAAACGCTTAATCAACATAGTGAGTGCTATCGAACAGCCTGTCCCAGAAAAAAAAAAACAAGCTGAATTTCTTTGTAATTCTTTGCGATTATATTCATATATTTGCTTTATGATATGTTCAAGGATTGAAAGATACACTTTTCTACTTTCATGCGTGACTGAGCTAGAACAATAGACAGTAATGCTACGAAGTGTTCGTTTTCACGAGTCAATGGCGACGTTCCATGAGTTTCAAGCTTTTCGGCAATCTTTTGCAATGAATAAACTCAGAGCCTAAATATCCATTCTTTTCCCTTTCATAGGACATCTCATGCGTAAAAAAGGGGTTCTACGCCTGCTCGAGAAAAATTAATTTGAAAATATGCTCCCATTTCACCCAAAAAGATGAATAGTAAATGAGGAGCCAGTTAGCTTCCCCGACGCCTGCCCAGCTTGGTAGATAACAATGGCTTCCATGCTTTAATTAATTTACACAAATATGAAGGGAGAGAGTAAAAATGATTACTCGGGTTGCGCGCGCCTTGTGGATGCCCGCCCACACTGCTCTTGCTTTTGTCTTATATTTTGCTGATCTTGTATAATGTTTGTGCTTGTGCTTGTGCTGTGTACCATCTGGTTTCTGTGTACCATCTGGTACCATCCTGTATGTCATTCACAATGAAGCCAGTCACCTCTATAGCCTTTGTACTTACTGTGATCCTGTTGTGTTATTGCTGTCAAGGGTACTGCCTAGATGCATGTACGCCTAATATCTGCCTTCATAATGTTAGTGCACATTATGCACAAGCCTATCCATCAAAGGGGAAATATGTTGGTACCCCTGTACGCTATTATGCCAACTCAGAGGCCGCATTTCAGAGTTTGTTATTGATATCTGGAGATATAAATCCGAATCCTGGCCCTGAGAGTGGTGGACTGCATTTGTCGACAATCAAAAACTCATCGAATTCAAGACATTCATTATCATATGATACACAAACCCTTCGTTCATTTAATTCAAGCCATATTTCAACTAGATGGCGCAATGATAACCCCACTGTCTGGAATCGGATTGTCTCTCTCGGTATTAACAGAAGGCGGAGGACACATAGGGGAAAACGAGGTGGTCATTTTTGTTTTGATAACAATTTCAAGTTAGGTGTTTTAAATGCCCGTTCCTTACGTAATAAATCTTCAGTATTCCAAGATTTTGTTACCGATCACCGTTTAGATTTCACATGTATCTGCGAAACCTGGTTGTCCTCGTCTGATGATGCAGCTATTGCCGATCTTCGTCCGTGTGGCTATACCTTCCATCACTGTCCAAGGGTCTCCAAGCGCGGAGGCGGAGTTGGGTTTCTCTACAAGGACAACCTTCAAGTTGTCATAAACCCATCACGGAAATACACTACCTTCGAGTCAATGCATGGAACTGTTTCGAACGCACACTCCTGTGTGGACATCGTCGTTGTGTATAGACCTCCTGGAAATCACTCTTTCTCAACATTTCTCGACGAGTTCTCACAGTTTCTTGATGAGACTATGTACAGACCATCACCTTTGGTGATCACGGGGGATCTGAACATCCACTTTGACAATACTTCAGCCCCAAATACGCTGAGGTTCAATGATCTCATCAGTGGCCATGGCATTTCCCAGCTCGTCTCATCTCCTACCCATGATAAGGGTCATATTCTTGATGTCATCATGGTGCGAAACTCTGATAATGTTCTCTACTCCAGCCCCAAGGTCTTTTCCGGTATCTCAGACCATTCTGCAGTTTCCTGCTTGCTCAAGTTTGTAAAGCCTTCTCGTGTTATGTCTGAATTCACCTGCCGCAATATCAAGAAAATCAACAGGACTGCATTCGCCGAGGATATTGTCAGCTGCAATTTGATGTCTTCCCCAACTGACAGTGTGGACTGCGTTGTGGGAAATTACAACTCAGCGCTCAGCAGACTCCTCAATATACATGCTCCTGCAAAGACTCGAAAGATCAGGAAACGCACTGACTGTCCGTGGTACAACTCTGACATCGCAGCGGCGAAGCGGAAACGTAGGAGACTCGAGCGCAAATGGCTTTCCAACGGTAAAAGTGAAATTGACAGGAAATCATTGTGCGCTCAGAAGAACGTGGTAAACTCCCTGCTGAAGAAGGCCAAACGATCTTATTACGTGGGCCTCATCGAAGACTGTGGCGAAGATTCCAAACGGCTCTTCTCCGTTGCCAACCGCCTTCTCAATCGAAAGCAATCTTCACCATTACCGTCCAACATGGACAGTTCTGCAATGGCCGAGACTTTCATCGATTACTTTCGGAATAAGGTAGAGACTATCAGTAACAGTCTCTGTCCAGACGAATCGGCGCAGGAGCCCCTCACGACAGCTTCCCTTGAAACCCTGAAGCCCACTGATCCCGACGAGGTCCAAGCTCTTCTTCGCAGATTACCTCCCAAGTCATGTTCTTTAGATCCAGTCCCCACTGTATTGATAAAAGATTGTTCATCCATTTTCGCTCCTATTATTTCAATGATTGTGAACCTAAGTATTGATCAGTGTTACGTCCCCTCGTGTTTGAAATCTGCATATATAACACCTCTTTTGAAAAAACCTTCCTTAGACCCAGATTCACTCCAAAATTACCGCCCCGTGTGTAACCTTCCATTTTTGTTTAAAATTTTGGAAAGGATTGTTTTCTCCAGACTTACAGATTACCTCTTGGTTAATAATTTATTCGATCCTTTTCAATCCGCATATCGTCCTTACCATAGCGTAGAAACCCTTCTCCTCAATGTGTCGAACTTCATCCTACAGGAAATGGATCGTGGAAATGTCACTGCTTTGATTTTACTTGATTTGTCCTCCGCCTTCGATACTGTTAATCATGCAATTTTGTTAAACACCCTCCAATCTCTTGGTGTAAAAGGTCAGGCATACGAATGGTTTAAATCTTACCTTTCATGCCACTCACAGGCAGTGTGTGTCAACAGCTGTAAATCAAATGCTATGCCTCTCAAATGCGGTGTTCCACAGGGCTCTGTGGGCGGGCCCACCTTGTTTTCCATCTATCTTATTAGCCTGGGACACTTACTGCGCCAGCACAAAATTAATTATCACATATACGCTGATGACATTCAATTGTATTTGTCTTTCAAACCTAACCAGGCCGATGCCTTACATGCTTTGAGTCAGCTTGAGAATGCAATGAACGATGTTTATTCATGGCTGAACTCACATTCTTTGAAATTGAATACGGATAAATCTGAGTTTTTAATGTTTGGTTCTAAGACACAATTAGGTAAACTTGACATTAATTTTATCTCCTTTTCCGGCATGTCAATTAGTGTGTCCCAAACCTGTCGCAACCTGGGTGTAATGCTAGATTGTAATATGACTATGTCTCATCAAGTTTCTAGCATTTGTAGATCTGTAAGATACCAACTTCGCAATATCGGCTTCATTAGAAAATATTTGAACCGCTCTTCTACCGAAAAATTAGTCCATGCCTTGATATCCTCTAGGCTCGATTTTGGAAACTCTGTCTTATTTAACTTACCACAAACTCAGCTCTCCATGCTACAGAGGCTTCAAAATGCGGCAGCACGCATCATCACACTATCCAAGAAGCACACTCACATCACCCCTATTTTGAGATCACTTCATTGGTTACCAGTCAAAGATCGCATTATTTTCAAGATTTTACTTTTGACTTTTCATTGCATTCAGGGCACTGCTCCTCAGTATAATATTGACTTACTCCATAATTACATCCCTGCTAGATCTTTACGCTCATCCAACTCCGGTTCTCTGATAATTCCAAGATTCACTACAATATGGGGCACACGTGCCTTTGGCCATGCTGCTCCCACCTTATGGAATAACTTACCTTCAGCCGTAAAAAATTGTTCTTCATCAGACTCCTTTAAAAGCAGTCTAAAAACTCACTTGTTTAAAGCCTCAATTTGACTACTCATTACATGTACTTGATATTTGTATGTCCTTTATCTCCTTCACTTTCTCTTCCTTCCGCGCCTAGAGCACTCTGCAGAGTGGATTTGGCGCTATATAAATCATATCAATTATTAATTATTATTATTAAGGGAATGTTACAGACGGTTTGGAATAGGGTCGTCAATTAGCATATGATCGTGAGCTTGCCTGACCATGCAGAAAACTGCAGAGCAAAGGGGGTTCATCAGCGGAATGTTGAAGGGGAGGGGAGTAACCGAGCGAAAAGACCTTCCGAGCCCACCCCTACCCAAAAACAAACAAACAAACAAACAAATCAGAAGACGACTTTCTGCCCCGCATCTTTGAAATGTTAGAAGCGCAAGTTCAGTGATAAATAAAGTGTTGTACCCTCTGTAATAAGAACGAAAAGCAAACTCGGAATATCTAAAGGACAACGAATCTGATAAAGAAGAGGAAGTTGAAATAAAATTCTATGCTATGATTGCATATTATCATGCAAGAGGGATTATACATTTCTCTTTTTTTACTTCGTGTTTAAAACAATTAAATGACAACAATTCAGTGACGTTAGAGTTAAGGTTATTCCAGAATAACAAACCTATTTGTGCTATCGCTTGAAGTGCACATGCAGTTTAGTTATCACTTGGGAAAAGCGGAATTAGTTTTCTTGTCTTGATTGATAGGGATGTATAACTTGCGTGGGCATGTGTGGGCATGTTTTTCGCATTATTATTATTATTATCATCGATGTAAAGGAAATGATACGACAAGACACACTGCTTGAAATGGTTCGGGGGGTTGCAAAAGAAAAATAGCACAAGCATGAGGGGATTGAACCATAAATCTGTGCCCCCTGTGAACAATGGTGTATATATGACAGCGCATCACAAAACGAACAAAAAGTCGCACTCCTTGATTTCACGTGAGGACTAAAAAGATGGAACGGGTCAACCAAGTCAATGTTAAGTTTTTCATATTTTCTTAAAGAGCTACCCTTCTTCTGCAATATTCGTAAGTTTCGGATCATAAATTGAATGGAAAAGTGCATTTTCAGTAGTTTTTCTATAACCTTTTTTTTGTAGAGTAGTGACATCAGATGTGTCTTTGCATAGAGGCCCTTGTCATTTCTTGACAACCCTTTACACACTCTTTACTTTCAAGTCTGATTACTTTTGAAAGCATAAGGCTATTACTTTGAAAGTTGGCATGAATGATGACAGAATGTATTAATAAAGCACACTCAATTTCAATTTAATCTGATAATCTCTTCATTGTTGTTGCTTCAGTGGTTTACATCCTGTTTTCTGTCCCATTTATCACACAGCTAGCACGGTTTGGTAAAGATTAAGAGCTTGAATAGACAGATAGACCCTATACTTCAGAGCCTCTTTTATCGGTTCACGCTTTTTCAGAGTATGCGCTTGGCAATGTTTGGTACGTTAGGAAAGTCCATTTGAATTGAGTTATGCTTCATTTTAAAACTTAGTGTCTGCTCTTTCAGAATCTGACCTTAACTCAAAATCTATGTCTGGCGACTTTTTGTTTGTTTTGTGGTGCAGGGTCACATAATTATACACCAGAACAGGTTTAGACATGCTTTGTTTTCATATAGATTTTCTCAAACACAGAGTGAATGACGGGATTGTGCACACAACCACATGGAGATATGCATATTTTTTTTATGATACAAGTGATAAGCCTCTTTTAAGTAGGTCTTACAATCTTTGAATCTCTGAATCATTATACAGCGTGTCCCAGAAAAAACGAAACCGAGTTTCCTCTCGATTTTTTAGTATCAAAATCATAAATTTGCTTTATGAAATGTACATGAATGGAAAGATACGTTTCTCCTCTTTCATTTGGTGTACAACACAAAGTTTATAATCCACGCATGACTGAGTTAGAACAATAGACAGTAGTACTAGTAAATTTTCATTTGCACGAGGAAATTGTAACTTTGAGCGAATATTTCGTGCTTTTTCGCCATTCCTTTTCAATAATGAAAGTAATAACTTTAACCCGTTGAGGACGGTTTGATTTTGCTACAACACGCATTTCCCATAGACACCTGCCCGAGTATACTCGGGACTCGTCCTCAACGGGTTAATATTCATTATTTTTCCTATCATATGACAGCTCGTGCGTAAAAAAAGGTTCACATATGCCAGAGAAATCTTAATTTGAAAATATGCTTTAATTCTACGCTGACAGAGGGATAATTAAAGAAGGAGCCATTAAGATTTCCCGACTTCGCACATAACAATGGCCGTCATGCTCCGATGAATTTACACAAATGTGTGTGCGTGTGTGTGTGTGTGGGGGGGGACATAAAGAGAACAATAGAAGCAGTTTGACTGTGAATAGGGTCGAAAAAACAGACGATCATGAGCTTGCCTGACCATGCAGCTGACCACAGAGCAAAGAGTGTTCATTGTAACGGAGTGGTCTCGTTCTGGGAGCCTGCAACAAGTTGCAGCAGCCTTCCATGACCGATTTCCAAATCGTGATGTTCCTGCGAAGTCAACGCTTTGGAGAAACATCAGAAAGTATCAGCATGAAGGGACAAGCCTCAATCTCAACAAGGGTCGATCTGGTCGAAGAAGGACTGTCAGGTCAGAAGAAAATGTGGCTGCAGTAAGACGTACCATGGAAGACAACCCCCAAGTTTCTATGAGGAGGAATGGGCTGGCGATATCAAGGTCTTCGTTCCATCGCATTGTTCGGCAAGATATGAGATGGTACCCCTACAGGATGCTGTGTCGGCATCAGCTCCGGCCTGGAGACCGTGCGCGTCGTCTACAGTATTCCAGATGGCTTCTTGATCACGGCGAACGATTTCTGGAAAACATCGTGATCGGCGACGAGTCCTCCTTTTTCATGAATGGCCGCGTCTGCAGTCACAACGTCCGCCAGTACGCACCTCACCATGATCCACCTGCATTCATTTATGAAAGGAATGCAAGCCGAGAGAAAGTTTCTGTGTGGTGCGGTCTCTGTGGCAACGGGGCTCTGATAGGTCCTGTTTTTTTCAACGGCAATCTACACGGAGAAGCCTACATGCACCTGATCGACGAAGAGATAGTTCCTCGCCTTGAAAGGGAACATGCACGAGATGGAAACGGCGCCTTTCGTCGCTTGTGGTGGATACAGGATGGGGCGCCCGCCCACCGTCAACTGATCGTGAGGGAGAGATTGCATCAGCTCTTCCAAGACAGAGTCGTCGCCGTGAATCATCCCATCGAATGGCCTCCGCGGAGTCCTGACCTCACCCCTTGTGACTTCTTTCTCTGGGGCTTCCTCAAGGGAAAAGTCTTCGTCACTCCTCCTCGTGACCTTGAGGATCTGACGGCCAGAATCGTCGAAGCGGTGGACGTTCTCCGACAGGACAGAGGATTGATTCGCCGCACAGTGAGAACCATGAGGTCGAGGGCGCAGACATGCCTCGAAAGAGACGGCGGTCATGTTGCATGAACTTGAACTCTCATTGACAAGCTTAATCAGTTTATTTTTGTGTCATGATCATGAAATAATAAAAAAAGCACGATGAAACTCAATTTAGTTCAAGTTATTTCATTTTCAATTCCAAACATAATTCATGCTTAATCAGCGAATGGTTTGAAAAATTCTTAGTGCGATCTTTCGGTTTGCTTGATTTCATTGAATGTGTTATGATTGATTACTTGTACGATATGTTGCTTGAAGTGAGTGAATGAAGTAGTGGCAACCAAATGATTGAAGTGAGGGTGACCCGCCTTAAAAAAATCCAAAAAAAAAACCCACACGAAACAAAACAAAACAACAACAACAACAACCAAAAAAGAAAAACTTGCATGCAAAAATAAATAAATAAACAAGCAAACACACACACACACACACACCAAATCACACAAAAAGCTCAAAAGGACTGTCTGCACTGCACTTGTACTTTTGAATTGTTAAGAGTGCAAGTTTATAGTGATAAAAAGTGGGGGAACCTCATCTCTGTTTTTCCCTCCCTTTAAAAACAAAAAACAAAAACAAACGTCCCGCCTTCCCCTTCAGTTATGAAGAAAGAACCGTGATTGTCTGTGAAATGTAGCGAGGAATGAAAAGACTGAAAAAAGCATGAGACTAACAAGAATATCATCAAAATGTTCGGATCATTGTAGCATTGATTTTCCATAGTCATTAGACTCCATGCAGCCTGAAAATGCTCACGATATTAGTCTTTAATTATTAGTTAAATCTCAGTTTATTCCAAATACATTACAACAACAGGCATTCTGTCCCAATACAGCAATCTCTGTAATGCCCCGCCCCAAACAGCATTCACTGTAGCACAGCCACTGCGGTTGTTTTGTGTGAATTCAATCGCGCAGACGAGCCCATTGTCTAATGCGAAGTCGGGAGAGCTGAGTTCTTGTTTTTCGACTATCCGTGGAATCGGTAGAAATGAATCATATTTTCATGCAAATGTTTTCCAACTATGCGTTGTTCGTATTTGAAGAATAAGGTCTCATATAAAAGAGGAAATTATAGATGTTTGGGTCATATACTTTGCTTTTCGAAAACATAATTGTAAAAGTCTGAAAAATTAACTTAAAATCACCATTTCCGCGTGCAAATGAAAATTGAGTAGCACTACTGTCTATTGTTCAAACTCAGTCATGCGTGGATTATAAACTTTGTGTTGTACACCAAATGAAAGAGGAGAAACGTATCTTTCCATTCATGTACATTTCATAAAGCAAATTTATGATTTTGATACTAAAAAATAAAGAGGAATCTCGGTTTCGTTTTTTCTGGGACACGCTGTACAATAATGGACTTTGGTAACAAGTATAAACAAACTTTAGAATATGTATGCTCATTAGATGACTCTTATCAGTTCCTTGTATTTATGTGTAAAGATATTGTAATGTTGTGACCAGAGAATAATGAGACAGTGGAGGGCGGCTTGTGCCGAAAGGGTGGGTTGGGTGGTGGCGCTTCGCGTTAATGGGAACACCACCCTTCGTCCAAAGCTCCCCCCCCCGGTTTTGGCGAAAGGGTGCGTTGGGAGCCTTGGGTCGCGTCGCGTTGACTGGAACCCCAACCTTTTCCAAAGCCCCCCAGTTTTGCCGAAAGGGTGCGTTGGTACTTTTTCTCATGTAATATTAAAAGACGAGTTTTGAATTTGTATTTAACCTTCAAACAACAATTTCAAAGAGGCTATCGTACGGATCGGTTTACACTCTATTACCACTTGGTCTACAGCCAGTTGGTCTGGCACCATGGGGGAGGGGCGAGGGACCCTAAACTTTACCCTAATCTTATTTCATGTGTATGAACATCTGTTTTCTCCCTCAATGCAGGGTCAGAGGGTAGTCCGCAGTCGTAGAAAAATCCCCCCCCCCAAAAAAAAAGCCCAATTGCAAACGATGATTGGACCAAATGGTACCTGATTAGATCAGGAGGCTGGCTATTAGACCAATAATGACAATAAGATCAATGGTTAACCTGTTCCTTCCGCAATTCTCTGAGTGCCTTTATTGCCCCCAAACGAGATTCTTTTTGCCCGTCGACAGAGAGGCACACAGGTTGGTAATCCAGCTGTGTGAAGGCAGTCAAGCGGTTCATTGTGTCCCCCTTTCTACGGTCAACTACATGTGCCCGTGAACAATGGAAATATCGATCGGGTGCGAGGTATGAATAGAGCGTGCGCTGATGAGCTCTCAGAATCTTTTGTTCTACACAAAACCAGGTACCTGAATGAGGTGACTGGGGTCAGCGATCCCGCATTTCTAACTGATCTCAGCCTTGATCATTATGTACATGTTCGTACGAGTTTACAGCAGAACAAGCAAAAAACTAAATCAGGAAAAGGTACATAATACTGTAAAACCCCCCTTTTTTAAACAGCAGGAGAACAAATCCTGATAGAATAAACTCTGATCTTTTTATCAAACCCACTTTTCTGAGCATTTTAACTCAAAGAAACATGAATTTAGGCCACTGAAGCAGGCACCCTTGTCTTCATTTTGGGCCCCTGGTAAACCAGGTTCCCGTATATCAGTTGCTCCCACGGGAACCTGGTAAACCAGGTTCCCGTAAGGAACGGGTTAATAGACTAAATGATGATAGACAGAGGCCAGACCAACTGGGCAATGGACCAAAATTAATGATGTGTACACCAAATTTACATTGCACAAATTTGGTTTATTTTAGACCATTTGATGATTAGACGAAATGGAATTAGACGAACTCATAATAGACCAAATCGGTATTTAATGATGTAAATTGGTGTTAGCCCAAAAATAGACCAAATGGCTATTATTAGACGAATTGACTGTAGACCAAATAGTAATTAAACCAAATAACAATTAGACCAAACAGTAATTGGACAAAATGATGACTATACCAACTGGTTATTAGACCAACTGATATTTAACAGTCTATTAGCTAGACCAACTGGCTGCAGACCAAGTGGTAATAGAGTGTAAACCGATCCGGATGATAGCCTCTTTAAAGTGGTTGTTTGAAGGTAAAATATATATTCAAAACTTGTCTTTTAATATTACATGGGAAAAAGTACCAACGCACCCTTTCGGCAAAACCGGGGGGGGGGGGGGGGGGATGGGCTTTGGACGAAGGATGGGGTGCCAGTCAACGCGACGTGCCACCACCCAACCCACCCTTTCGGCACAAGCCGTGGAGAGCAAGGTGTGCATTCAGTGACTGACTTTAATGGAACTGCCAGTACCAACTTTTTGGCAACGTGGTCCAGATACATTTTGCTGATGATGTAGATTTACATGCAACGTGTCGAGATGGTCAAGGAGTGACCAGCTGCTGGCTAGTGTGGCTAGTCCTAGTAACTAGACCAGTTATGTTTAAATACAATGATTGTACAGTTGTGTAATAATGATAATAATTAACATTTATATCGCGCTTAACACAGAGTTTCTAAGCGCCTTACATATATCATAATTATACCACAACGTAATATTGTATTCAACGTAACTACAAAACTCTACAATAATTTACATTACATAATATACTTCAGCAATAATCAAATACTAGAATTTGCATACTTAAGAGACACACACAAAAAAGACGAAAACATAACATACGCATGTAGAAAAACATGACATTATAGTAAATTCAACTTATATTGACTTCATTAAATGTGTCTTCCGGAGGGTCTTAAACGTATGTAGCGAGGATGAAAACCTTGTGTGAAGGGGACACTTGTTCCATAGTTGGGGCGCAGCGACGGCGAAAGCACGACTGCCATAGCGGGTACGTGGTATGGGTCCAGAACTAAGTTGGAGATGGATTGAGCGAGATGATCGCAGGACACGGGACGAATTCTTGGGAACTAATAGTTGAGAGATGTATCCAGGGGCTAAACCGTGCTTGGCTTTGTAGGTAAGGGTGAGTATTTTGAATGTGCTTCTTTGAACCATGGGGAGCCAGTGAAGGGAGCGAAGGATGGGAGTGATGTGGTCGGATTTCTTGGTGCGAGACACGAGACGAGCTGCTGTGTTCTGGATTCTTTGCAGGGGGGCAATATGGGCATAGGGAAGGTTAACATACAGCGAATTACAATAGTCGAGGTGCGTGGTGGCAAAGGCATTGGCAAGACGTTCCGTTTTGGCTTGATCCAAGAAGCGTCTAAGTTTCCCAATTTTGCATATGCCGAACGCGGCTGAGCGGCAGTGTTGTTTATAATGTGCCTCTGTAGATTGAGCTTGTGGTCTACGACAACCCCGAGATCTCGAACTGATGCTGATGGGGAGATAGCATCTCCAATACAGTCGTTGGGAAAGGGCGTTGATTGGCGAAACTGAGAATTGACGTGCAGAATTCCAGTCTTAGTCTCGTTGAGTTTGAGTTGGTTCCGACTTGACCACAATTTGACCTCGGTAACACACTCAGACAATCTCTCCAGACTTTCCTTATGCTTACTTTGCTGAAGGACTACGTACAGCTGCGTGTCGTCCGCATACATGACGTGGTTGACCCCTTCATGGGATCTGATGACCTCAGCGAGAGGACCAGTGTACAGGATAAATTCCAACGGTCCCATGACCGAGCCCTGGGGGACACCGGCCTGTACAGAGAACGGGGAAGGGTAGGAACCATTCACTATAACAATTTGCGTCCATCCCACGAGATACGTCTTCAACATCTGCAATGCCAGCTCATTGATGCCGTATGTCCGTTGAAGTCTCTTGAGGGCAACCTTGTGATCGATCGTGTCGAACGCCGACGAGAAATCTAGGAGTACAACGACAGCTTCATCCCTTTGTCCAAGGCCAGGAGGAGGTCATTGTAGACTTTGACTAGTGCGGTCTCGGTTGAATGAAACTTACGATAAGCTGACTGCATCTCAGGAAATAGACGGTGCTTCTCGAGGTAAGCGCAGAGCTGTTCCGACATTATCTTCTCGAGAACCTTACCAAGAAAAGTAATGTTGGCAATCGGCCTGTAGTTTGAAGGTACATTTCGATCCAGGTGAGGTTTCTTCAGTACAGGAACCACATGGGCTACCTTGAATGATTCCGGAAATGTGCCAGTAGAGAGTGCCAGATTGACAATATTAGTGATCGAAGGATGAAGCTCATCTAGACAAGACTTAAGGAGCCACGTTGGAATTGGATCGAGGCTACTCGTCTTATTTGCACGTCCCAGTATGACACTGCGAACGTCATCCTGGAACACTGGCTCAAAGAACGAGAACTCGCTGGCATGTGTATCTCCCTCGTCTTGCAGATTTGCAACTGGATCACAATGGTTGACACCAGCAATGATTTTCGTTGTCTTCCCTTGGAAGAAGTGTCCAAAATCTGCAGCCAGCTGTTCGTCACAGTCGTGATCAGGAAGCAACGCATTGCCCCTTGGTGTGGAAAGCTCTTGGACAAGCTTGAAAAGTTGTTTGGTAATACTTTTTGCTATCTCTGCTGTTATGTAAGCTGTACTTTGCCGTGTTGAGTGCCTGTTGATACTCTCTGCAGCATGCTTTGTAAATTTGTTAGTGAATCTCAAGATCAGACTTCATCATGCGACGCTCAGCACGCCTTCGCGATCTCTTAGATTCCTTCACACTGTCCGTGTACCAAGGGGCGTGTGGGCGCAGTGAAATATCAGCTGTTTTTAGAGGAGCGTGTGTGTCTAGAAGATATGACATTGTCGAGTTGTAGCACTTAACAGCCTCAGGTCCCGACATAGAAGTGTCACCACCATCGAACGTACGCATTAGGTTTGACTCCAAGATATCCTGTCGGAATCTGTTTAAGTCCATGTTACTTGTCTTTCTATAGACGACTCGCTTCTTTGCAGGTGGAGGACGACGGGCATTCAGCAAAGCAATGATAGCATCGTGGTCTGATGGAAGACCTCTCATTCTCCTTACACCAACAGTTGGTGTGAGGTGTGTTGGTGTGTTAGTTACCACAAACTCATCTGCGGTCCGCGAGATCAGAATATATAGGGTGTCCAGGGAGTCTCCGATAAGAACAGGTAGTTTGTCATCGACTGCAATGGATTCAAGCGAAGAGGAGAATTCCTGTGAAAACTGACTATAGCTGAATTTGTTTTTTGTAGACGGCGGCGGCCGATAGACAGCGTAGATTCGAAATGACATGGCAGGTGACGATAGACCGTCGAGTCGTTTTGAACAGTTCGAAGTGTCGAACGGTAGATGACGCAGATTCCACCACCCTGTCCAGAGGTTCGAGGTTGGTGTGTAATACTGTATCAAGGCAGTGTAATGTGAATATCTGCGACAGTGTGATTATCTTGACTACTGCCCTTCAACCAAGTCTCAGTGATGACCAGTGTGTCGATGTCCTCGCTCACTATGAAATCACAAATCGCTGTAGTCTTACTGTTCATCGATCTGGCATTCCAGTGCGCGATACGTACATATTAGACGGGTTCGCTTTTCAGGCCGTGTTGGGGTTCCATTCGGCACTCTATTTCCAGTGAGATAGACAAGTGAGATAGACAAGAGAGCTTTTTGTATTTATCATTTCATCCCTCTTTACATACATCTTTTTCAAATATGATTACATACATCTAAAATTACATTTTGAATATTTCATTAAGTCATCACATTGATCAAATCCTTTAGTTGGACTTATAATATGATTTATTTCATTTCATTTTATTTTATTGTTTCTGTATGGTACAATATAATCAACTCTGATCACTATCAGAAATAAACACATGATTCATAATAATTCATGGCTGATTTTGCACATGACAGGTGATAAAATCATTGTGACAAAGAACGAAGACAATGATAATAAACAAAAAGTCAAAGTACCATACAGGAGGATCCCCAGTAAGCCGAGCTTGATATTGGGGCACATATACATAAATAAACAGTTTCAACCAACTGTCAGTTTACTTAACTCTTTATGTGCAACGTTCGCATATTCTGCTCAACAAACAAAGCCGGCAAAACCGATCGATATAAATCGCTAATCCCGCGGTACAATCAAAGCGTTTCTCGCGCTTTTGTTCCTCTCACATACGGCTGGCATTCTATGTGGTGATTGATTGAAATCAAGCAGTGTTCCAAACTAGATTTGCGTGTACATTCTAAGTTTCTGCCAATATTTTATGTGCAAAAGTCATGCCTTTACAGTAATGTAGCAACTGGTAATTCGAAAGAAAAATTGAAAATAAAATTGTTATAAATTTACGTTGTATACGGAAGCAAAGTTTGGCATTCCTCTTTAACTTTGCTCACTATTATGTCCAGCTTAACAGAAATTTGTAGAAGTAATGCGAATTGGAAAAAAAAGAATTCTTTCTTAAAGCATGACTACCTTCGTGTCTCAGAATAACGTGGCACACAGGGGGGTTTCCACCATGGCACATAAAGACTACAACAAGACAAACTAGTTTTACACAACAAAAACAGTTATACAACAAAACATACACGGACATGTACGCAGGTGATGCTAAAGAAGAAATAAAAAAAAAGAAGAAGGGGACAGCGATAATGAAAGATGGTGAGAAAGAACAGGAGAGAGAGAGAAATAGAAAGACTCCTCGTTCACTGTACAATGCTATTACTGCCCCCCCCCCCCCACGGATAAAAGCAGTAACTGACATTTTTATGAATGTTTACTTTTTTTGCAAAAATGAATAGTTTACCCAATGCTCTTCAATGTTAATAGGTCAGTTTTGCAGAAAAAAAAAATGAAAGTGACCAAAAATTCAATTTTTCACTTTTGCAAAAAGCAGTAACTGCATCCAGTTGATTCAACTTTGCAAGTTTCCCCACGGAAGAAAGCAGTAACTAACAAAACCCACGGAAGAAAGCAGTAACTAACAATTTAGTCTAATCATTCAGACTCTGTATAGTCTTTCCTGTATATTTTTTCCCTAATACCGTTTATTTTTTTCTACTAATTTTTTTAAAAAAATATAAACAGCAGGTTCTTCCATAATTTACGGGAGTAGATATAAAGAGATTGTTTCACCAGTAACTTGACTCTGCCCGCAGGGAATCATAATAACAAGTTGTAGAAAAAGTTTCTCTCTGGAGACTAGCAAACCTGGCAGACTCAGCGCGCTCAGAGTGCAGAATACGCGTGCAGCTAGCTGCATGCGCATAAATTCTGCAGCATACTGTACTAGTCTAGCAAACACTGCATCACATCACAGTCATCACTTGCACAGTAGGGTTGGGGGTACCACGTATCGTCACCCTAGGGATCTGTAGCTTGTTTATTCTAAAAGTATAATACAAATCCGCCTAATTCTTACCTCAATTAAATATGCCATAAATACTGCAGTTTTGAATGTCGTAACCGTCTCGTTGATTATGAATCTCCCATTTAAAATAGCGCAATTTTAGTGCGTGCGTTCCGTTTTCTTCGCGCAGCTAAAAAGGGAACCTTGCGATCGGCACCCCCTAACCTCGGTATACACGTGAATTTCACAGCATAGGTAATACACGTGAATTTCACAGGCCATAGGTAATACACGTGAATTTCACAGCCATACGTCGTTACTGATCGGATGTGTAATTTTTAGCTTGGTTTGTTTGAGTTTGATTTTCGTTTCTTCGTTTTTATTGTTTTTATAGCTAATGACACTTAATCCCGCGCGTACTTTTTCGTTCTATACGCAAACAGCCATGATACGCAGGGTGCCGATGGGAAGGTGCCCTGTCGATAGGTGGTGCCCCAACCATACATGTTTGCAGGTCTGGTACAGTCTAGTCAAGTGAGCTAGTGATCATGCCAGTGCTAACCATGCAGTCACACAGTTTCTGCGGTCCAGGCATGCCTGCAAATCTATCATGAATTGCAGGAGGAAAAGTCATGGTAACCATGGCTTTGGCCAGAACCAGAAAGTCTAGGTGAGCTGAAAATAATATCATATTGAAGGGAGATGAGCACTAGTATCAATACACTAACTACGTAACCGGGGCGTTAGTCTAGCGTTAGATGTATGCCCTAGAGTTAGGTCTACTGCGTACCAGATCTAACGTTACAGAGTAGGCCCTAGTGTTTACTTTGTTAGACAAAATGTCAGTATTTTCTAGGCCTAATCTAACGTTATATCTAGGTCTAGCACTAACAATTGGCATAGATCTGTAGTCTAGCTTTAAAAGTGTAACGTCAGAGTTCGACTAGGATCTAAGACGAAGAGACTTGATACTTTATTGTCTAACGTTAGTCCAGGGTCATGTGTTAGGGGCCAGGCCGGGCACTTCAAAGTTCAACTTCAATTACCTTATTGTTACACAGAATGCAATTCAATCGACAAGACCTAGTCTAGGTCTAACGTTAGGTCCTAGATCTTATAGATCTAGACTAACCAGAAAGTAGAAGAACTTTATAAGCTGGTGGTGGTAGCAATTCTCCTCCTATGGTCATGTGACATGTGCAGTTACTGCTTTTTTCCATGGGGAAAACAGCAGACTCCTGGCCGTCTGCAGTTACTGCTTTTTTTCCGTGGGGAAAGTGCCCGGAATCAAGGGTGAGTCACCGCAGTAACTACATTTTCCTAAATAACATTTAAAAAATAACGGAAACATAATTTTTTCCTAGGTATTGTTAGACAACTAGATATGGTGCATAATCATACCACAAAATTATTTTTGAATGTTTCTGTGTTTAAAGAATCTGCAAAAAACACAAAATCGCATTTATCTCAGCTCAGCAGCTATGCAGTTACTGCTTTCTTCCGTGGGGGGGGGGGGGGGGGGGGCAGAATAACACACCGTGCAAATACAACACTACTGCAGGTGCATTCATCCTGTTGCCAGGTAACGGCTTGGTGTAGTAGACCAGTTACATCTGTATATAAAAATAGAGAAACATTCCATGACATGCCTACAACAGAAGGCAGAGTACAACATAGAATGAAGATGCTTCAAGTAACAAAAGAAATTCATGTTCTGGATGATGCTAATTAAGTCACTTATATCTAACAACAAGCATCTATTATGTTTAACAAATCTTTTGAAGGAACCTATCCTGCGAATCGCACGGGACTGAGATGGTAAAGAATTCCATACGTCTGGACCAGGGTGCCGAATGGATTTTTTTTTAGCTAAACAAGTTCTGGGATTTATATGATGAATATTGGAGGCATTTCTTGTAGGGTAGGAGTGGATTTGTTTATTGAGTTGGAAAATATTCATGAAATAAGAAGGTAAACACTGAATGTTGTAGCGAAACATGAAGGTAGCAGTGCGTAAAAAAAAAAAAAAATGTCATAAATTTTGAAAATTTGGGTCTGTGTGAGCTCTATAATCAGTCCAAGCACAAATACGCATGATTTTTTTTTTTTTGGAGCAAAAATATCGAACTTGTACTACTGTATGAAGTTGCCCAGACAATGTTGCAATAATGTATATATGGAAAAACGAGTGAGTTATACAATACAAAAAGAGTTTCTACCGGAAGAAAATACCGTAATTTACGTAGAACACCAATATTGCGTGCAATAGGATTTGATATATGTCTGACATGATCAGACCAATTCAAATATTCATTAATAACAACACCCAAAAATGTTATACATGATTTTGTTCAATTGCAATACTATCTATGAGTAACACATTGTTTTCTGGATCATGATATGTTCTTCTATAACCTTTAAAATGAATAAAACTCGATTTCGACAAGTTGAGAGATAACACGTTGCTCCGGAACCAACGTGACAATTTCGGTAGTTCAGTATTCGGTTTCGAAATAAGACTATTGTAATCAGCTTGGGAAAAGAATACATTGGTATCATCGGCAAAGAGAATATATTGCAATAAATCTGACACATTAACCAAATCATGTACATATATCAGGAATAAAAGCGGGCTTAAAATGGATCCTTGGGGGACACCACACGTTAACGGAAGCAAAGTAGATGAATGAGAATCGTGAACAGTATATTGATATCCATTCGATAAGTAACTAAGAAACTAATTCCAATAAATGCAATAACTTGCTGAGAAATTCTGCCCCAAAAATTCAACTCTCAAATACTTACAACAACTTTTACGTTATCAAATATTAATGTTATTTTAAAATGCCTCATGCTGATATACAGGCACAGGCACATAACAGGAAATCATGTTAAGTATACCTTGAAAAGTTAACTGTACGTAAAATGAATACTTGATTCATTTTGGTAATAACATCAAACAAGGAATGAAATTGTGTTGCATAAACATAATGGACATCATTTCACTGACTGATCAGAGAATAAATGTACATTAATCTGAACATCATCAGGCATTTAAAAGACTGATCTTGGTGGTGCAATGTATGTTCACATTCATTAGACACCTATAGCTAGTTCGCGAATCCAGCATTATATGTGACGCTGCACCTCAAAACAAACAAAAAGTCGCCAGATATGAATTTTTAGTTAAGACCATATTCTGAAAGAACAGACTTTGAGCCTTAAAATGATGTATAACTCAAATCAAATGGACTCTCCTAACCTATCAAAATGTTTGAAAGAAAGCACAAACTCAGGAAAAGTGTGAACTGAGAAAAGAGGCTCTGAAGTACAGTGTTTATTCAAGCGCTTAATCGTTACCAAACCGTGCTGGCTGTGCGATGAATGGGACAAAAAACAGGAAGTAAACCACCAAAGTGACAACAATGAAGGGATTATCAGATTAAACTGAGATTAGGAATGCCTCATTAACACATTCTGTCCATAATTAGTGCCAACTTTCAAAGCAGTAGCACTATCCTTTCAAAAGTTATTCGAGTTGAAAGTTAAGAGTATATGGACAAGGTTTTTCGGAAATGAAAAAGGGATTCTAAAGACACACTTAATCACACTATTCTACCAAAATGTTTGAGACAAACTGCTAAAAAAAACATACTTTTCTGCCCGTTTCATGATACCAAATTTTAGCATAATGTAAAAGAAGACCCGCTCTTTCATAAATTATGAAAAAGTCAAGTTCGGCTAGGTTCATCCATTTCACTTATTTTCAGTCCTCACGCAAAATCAGTGTGTGCGACTTTATGTTCGTTTCGAGGTGCACGGTCACATATGAAACTTTTTAATTTGGAATTTGACATGGCTTATGGAATGTAATACTTATGAATCTTTCCAGATTTTGGTTACACAGGCATGTATATGAATGCTGTACCTAACAGACATAATGATAAAACATAATCATTCGGTGAGTAAAATTGTGCATCTCACAGTTTCAATTTTAAAGGGGAAGGCTAGTAACTGATCAGTGGGAATCAGTGGAAATTCTGGGAGATGATTGTTCCAATCCTTATGGGATTCATTCAAGAGTTCATTGTATATCTATTGTTGTGTGAAAATGATTTGCTTCAGAACGGTCTCATATTCAAGTAATGTGCAGATTAATGCTCCGTCACTGACCAGGGACGCTATACCTGGAAGCATTAAACTGCACATTACTTGAATATGAAACCATTCTGAAGCAAATCATTTTCACACAACAATAGATATATGCAATGAACTCTTGAATGAATCCCATAAGGATTGGAACAATCATCTCCCAGCATTTCCACTGATTCCCACTGATCAGTTACTAGCCATCCCCTTTAAACGGGCAACATGAAATAATAATGACAATTAGTTGAATTAATCACATATTTTGAACAGTGTTCAATGCAACATAATAGTTGATACTCATGGAATCAACAATGAACAATGCATCTTCTCCTTTCTTTCCCAAATGAAGGAGATCGGGTAAGGGTAATCAGTAATATTCTTACTGGCTTGTGGTGTATCTAATAGGGGGCCTAACTTGCCTGCCATACTTCGTGATGTAGTTGTCAGTGGGCAGTGTTCGTCGGGCATTGTCCACTGTCGGGGTCTGCTGAGGAATGAATAGGCTATGGGTCTTGGGGGTGGAGTCATTGCTGTCACAGTAGTCGTAGTCTTGGTATGAAGGATTCACACACTCTCTTTGGTTCTTATGAGATCTTTGCGATTGCGCCTGTATTGTGCTGTTCCTGCTTGCACTATGTACGAGCGTGGCTCTTTACATACATTTACAACAGTACCTTTTCGCATGTTTTGGGATCCTTTGGGTTTCTCATTCTTACTGTGTCTCCGGTAAGAAGTTTGGGGAGGGGTTTGTGTTTCTGTCATAGAACTTCTTTTGTTTCTGTTGTCATTGCTTTAGTTTCTGAGCTACATTCTTCTGTGTTTTGGGTTGGAGGAATTTGTCATTCATGGGAAGAGTTGTTCTCTTGCGCCTACCGATGAAAAGCTGAGCCGGGGATGCATTCACGCCTTCGATTGGCGTGTTGCGGTAATGTAGCAGAGCCAAATGAATATCATCTGACTTGCGCATGATGTTTTTAGTGATTTTTACAGCGCTTTCGGCCTCTCTGTTTGACTTTGGGTAGCCTGGGGAACTTGTGACATGCTTGAAGTTGTATTCAGTAGCAAACTGAGCGAATTCTTCTGAAGCAAAACAAGGTCCATTGTCTGAGACAAGTTCGCGTGAAATGCCGTATCTGGCAAATTGAACTTTGCAGTGCTGAATGATAGATGACGTTGCCATATTCCTAAGCTCGCATGTTTCAAAGAAGCTAGAGTTATACCTTGTAGTAGTCGACTAAAACTAAATAGGACTTTCCATTTAGCTCGAAGATGTCAACGCCGACCTTTTGCCACGGATGGTCTGGTTTTGTGTGACCAAGCATGGGCTCACTAGCATTTTCTTGTCTGTGCGTGTTGCATATTTCGCATGTTGCAATTGTGTCCGCAATTTGTGATGACATGCCAGGGCAGAACATAATATCTCGCGCCATTTTCTTGGTTTTTCTATGTCTTAGTGGGTGGTTCGGTGTGAAAATGGCAGAGGTAAAAATGGCAGGGGTAAAAATGGCAGGGTAAAAATGGCAGAGGTAAAAATAGCAGGGGTAAAAATGGCAGAGGTAAAAATGGCAGAGGTTAAAATGGCAGAGGCAAAAATGGCAGGGGTAAAAATGGCTGAGGCAAAAATGGCAGGGGTAAAAATGGCAGAGGTAAAAATGGCAGGGGTAAAAATGGCAGAGGTAAAAATGGCGGAGGTAAAAATGGCAGGGGTAAAAATGGCAGAGGTAAAAATGGCGGAGGTAAAAATGGCAGGGGTAAAAATGGCAGAGGTAAAAATGGCAGAGGTAAGAATGGCAGAGGTAAAAATGGCAGAGGTAAAAATGGCAGAGGTAAAAATGGCAGGGGTAAAAATGGCAGAGGTAAAAATGGCAGAGGTAAAAATGGCATAGGTAAAATTATGTCAGTGGTAAAAATGTCAGAGGTAAAAATGGCAGGGGTAAAAATGGCAGAGGAAAAAAATGTCAGACCGAGGTAATGTCAATGTCAGAAGTAATGAGAGCGATTTCGCCGGAGGTAAACGTATGAAGAGGTTTTGAATAACAACCTAGCAAGAGCAAACCGTATTTATCGAATTATCAAATCCAAGCTGCAGATTTGAAGAATATTTATGGAATTGTGTTTTTAAAAAAATAGAGCACTCTCATTATTCTGAGTTTGATTCAAGTGCAGTGGCGTAATCTGTCTGTTCAGAGGAATATTAAACCAGCTAAGATCCTAGTAGGCCTATAGGAAATTACCATTATTACTATTATTATTAATATCATTGTTACTATTATTGTCCCCGCCGAACGAGTTCGAGCAGGGGACTATGAAACGGGCTCCGTACGTGTGTGTGTCCGTGTGTCCGTCCGTCCGTCCGTCCGTCCGTCCGTGTGTCCGTCCGTCCGTCCGTGTGTCCGTGTGTGCGTCCGTGTGTGATCAAAATCTTCAATTTGCTACTTCTCTGTCATTTATGAGCCAATTTTGATTCTGTTTGCTTTATATGATAGCACTACATGGGAGCTTTGAAACTTCTACACAGAATTTCAGTCGTGACCTTTGACCTTGACCTTTGACCTATATTGTACATTTTGCTACAAAATGCTACTCCTTCGCCATTTCTAACCCGATTTCGATTCCGTTTGCTTTATGTGATGGCACTAGGTGAGGGCTTCAAAACTTCTACACAGAATTTTGACCTTTGACTTCTTTGACCTTTGACCTTGATTTTTTGACCTATATTGTACATTTTGCTACAAAATGCTACTCCTTCGCCATTTCTAACCCGATTTCGATTCCGTTTGCTTTATGTGATGGCACTAGGTGAGGGCTTCAAAACTTCTACACAGAATTTTGACCTTTGACTTCTTTGACCTTTGACCTTGATTTTTGACCTATATTGTACATTTTGCTACGAAATGCTACTCCTTCGCCATTTTTAACCCGATTTCAATTCCGTTTGCTTTATATGATGGCACTAGTTGAGGGCTTCAAAACTTCTACACAGAATTTTGACCTTTGACTTCTATGACCTTTGACCTTGATTTTTGACCTATATTGTGCATTTTGCTACAGAATGCTACTCCTTCGCCATTTCTAACCCGATTTCGATTCCGTTTGCTTTATGTGATAGCACTAGGTGAGGGCTTCAAAACTTCTACACAGAATTTTGACCTTTGTCTTCTTTGACCTTTGACCTTGATTTTTGACCTATATTGTACATTGGCTACAAAATGCTACTCCTTCGCCATTTCTAACCCAATTTCGATTCCATTTGCTTTATGTGATGGCACTAGGTGAGGGCTTCAAAACTTCTACACAGAATTTTGACCTTTGACTTCTTTGACCTTTGACCTTGATTTTTTACCTATATTGCACATTTTGTTACAAAATGCTACTTCCGGCGGGGACATATGTTACGCACCGCGTAATTTCTACTTTTCCTTGTTTATCATTATAAGGGGGTTCCAACAATGCTGCAAACCCCTTAAACAATATAATCCTACGTTGTTTCGCCCAATGAAGTTATCACACACACAAGCACACACACACGCACGAACCCACTTTTGGTATAAACATTATACTTCTATATATGCATACTCTTACACAAACGAATTCCGCTCACGTCCAGGCTAGTATAGATGTTTCATTTTTGAACTGTTTAGTGTAAAGAAGTCAAGGAGACATAGTCGCAGCAAATCCCTATTTTTTCACCTGTTCTATGTTATTTTCTCACATTCAGGTTTCGTAGGATCCTATTTATCTCACAAGGCCTGATCACGACATAATGTAGAAGTAAAAATACAAAACGCAACCCCCCCCCTAAACTACAGCAGATGTATCGGCAGACATAAGTAAGCTCTTGCAAAATATTTTATTACATTGTTCAAGTATCACATAGCGCAAAAACAAAATATCTCGAAGTTTAATGAACTTTAGCAAAAGACTGTTCTACTGAGAGTAAAAACCGATAGTTTGCCATGGGATTTCTTTTAATGATTGTTGAACGAATCCGCAGGCGAAAACAAAAATTTAAATGTTTGATGCCCTTCCAAAGTCAGATTCCATTATGTTTAACGTAGTACATTTATCAACATGTTGTGTTGCTAAAGATTGGTAGATTCAGCCTCCGAAAATGACGTTGTTCTCTCGTTGTATAACAACAGTAAGAAAACTTCATTAAAAAGTAATACGTATCTTTCAGTTGAAATTACAAAAGGGGAGTAACAAATATACACAGGCTAAAAATTCGTTAATATTTGTTAGCAAAAATATGGATAAACCCAGGTGTCAAACCAAGATTTTACCATTCTGATCGCTAAAAACATTTCAGGAGATTCACAAAATGCACATATCTTCTTCTTTTTTTTTTCGGGAGGGAGGGGGGGGGGTAGTGAAGTAGTATGGAGCACAGGAGTGTAGGAACATTTATTTGGGGCTCGTGATTGACTTCCAGATTTTGATTTATAACGTATGCATTCAAAAACTGTTTACAAATTTTGATAATCTACGTGACTGTACAGATTGCCAATGTCAATTCTACTCGTTTTCATGGGAAGTCACTGAATTTGGCAGAGTTTGTACTATAGGGTCATTTACACTTTTACACATTTACACATTTAAGACCACAATGCTACGAAAACTATGGCACTTTAATGATTAGATGCAAACAGATAAACGACAATATTACGGTGAGCTTACACTGTACTGGATGGCCCCCAAAAAATGGAACAGTAGGTTTTTAGGACTTTGCTGGGATAAAATGAAATAGTATTTTAGCTTGTTGGGTGAAGCATACATTCTTCGTTGAAATACCATCAGAATCAATTTGGTTAAGAACTCTTATTTTATTAGCACACAATGCTATCAGTACGTATCTGGGTGGAAATCACTGATATCTCTATGGAAGAACAAGATCAGTGGTGGAACTGAGCTGCATGCTTGGCGGAGGTCTGCGCTCTCAGAGTGCTTCTCTATTTTTTTTTTTCTGGAACCGCTTTAGTAAAAAGTATTTTAGGCGTATTTTATTTGAAAAAAGTGATAGGGTCTATTATAAATCATTTGTACCGTATTTAAAAATGCTAGGCAAGATAGAAATATGTCGATTTCATGAGGGTCACCTTTTTGAGAACAGGCTGGGGTGACTTCTGCAATTTTGCCGCCCTTTACATAATACGTGCAATAAAATCTTTACGCGTGTTTTCTGGCGCATATAGGGGCAATTCCACGGTAACTCGCGTTACAAATAATGGTTACATTTTTGGGATAATGTGCCAATATCTTTGTAATTGGTGGGATCTACAAGTTACTTTTTTCATTATGGGTTAAGTAGACATACACCAACTAAATGAATCCAAAAAGAAAAATAAAGGACAAACATGTTGGGATTCTGGAATCATTTAATTTCGGTAACTCGCGTTACACAAAAAGGACATGGTCAATTCTATGAAGACCTCTTTTTGGAAAGTCTCCTCATACTAGACAATCTTGATAAAAGTTTTCTTACCTTGATTTGATAGTGGGTTAGGACTCATAAATTAACAATATCAAAGTTGAGTAACAATGACCTCGAAAAATGTAGGGAGCCTTTATGTCGGTAACTCGCGTTACGGTAACTCGCGTTACATTATGTCCACTAACACAGGGTGACACAAATTGATAACATACAATTGTTCTGATGGCACTGAATCTTGTGTTGAATATTCTGAGAGATGCTTATTTGTGTAGATAGTAAAACGAATAAATGTGAAACAAATATTTCACTAAAAAACCCAGTAGAAGAGTGCGTTTAAGATTAGTAAGAGCTTCACTCCTCGTAGAGACCTTGAATATGTTTGAATATATATATATATATATATATATATATATATATATATATATAATATATATATATAATATATATATGAAGAGTTTGTTTGCAAAAACCGATAAGTCCATTTTTGAAGATTTTGAAGTACGCTCTCTGTCATAAAGTACAAAATAATCCCTTTTAAATGATATATTGGTCACTACATATAAAGGTACATTTTTGAAGTTATGGTCAAAAGAAGCACAATTTTTCTTATTATTCTCTTTATTTTTCTTGACCTTTAATCGCAAATATCTCCATTTGGCAAATATGGACTTATCGGTTTTTGCAAACAAACTCTTCATATATACTAAATGGTTTAGGTGTATTAAGTGCATTGTAAGTTTCAGAATGTAAAGATGAACAATGTTGAAAGTCTTTTTAAAACAAAACATAAAAGTATCAAACACCTATACAAGTTTACAAAACAGCTTACAATCTTTCAAAAATTGAAATCCTATCTTTGTGAGGAGTAAAAACTAATAGTACATTTTTTTTTTGCAACTGATTGACAAAAAGACCAGTTCGTAATTCCACTTGAACAAAAAAAAAAGGTCATTTGTACCATGCATTTTGGTTTGTAAATTCACTGAGATAAGCATCTGTGATGCGATGATTATTCATGCGATCCTTATCTAAATGATGCTTGCCAGCACATCCACCTGACAGCAAGAATGGTATTTTGTAATATAAAATGAAATAATCTGTTACTGCATTCAATACAAAAAAGTGAAATGGATGGCTACTATTAATTATAAGCTGATGAGAGTATTCTGATTCCCTGATATAAATGCAAGTTCATTCTTTTTTTGAACAGAAGTTCCATATATTGTTATGTCATGCAAGCTCATGCATTATGCTGCTTTGAAAACAAATGAAGTGCCGAACCAACTGAGAAAAAAGAAAGGTCATTTGTACCAATGTGTACATGAGCTACAGTGTAAATTACGAACTGGCTTATTACCCTACATCGACGTAAATAACCACTGAATTGATCAGTGTATTAGTAGTAGCCATGATAAAAAAGTCATGGGTGTATATACGCAAGCAGTATTCAAACTTACGACCTCCTGATCACAGGACAGGCATCATTTCCACTACACCACCGTGCTTTCACTCGACAACAAGTGCTGGTTCTAATCCTTATAGCATGCAGTGGGTACTGCGTAATTATTCAAATTCATGAAATTCTTCCGTTGAGATGTTTTCATTGCAACTGATTGACAAATTGCCCTACATCAACGTTAATAAGCTCGCTGAATTGATCAGTGTTTTATTAGTAGCCTTGATAAAATATCATGGGCATACATACTCGAGCAGGATTCGAACCCACAACCTCCCGATCTCCGGACAGGTGTCATCTTCAGTAGACCACCAAAGAAATATTAGAACCAACACTTGCTGTGCTTTATAGCATTCTGTTATAAAAATTCTGTAATACTGATGCAGTAAATTCAAAAGATAAATTTAATGGTCTCATTCACTGCTGGATACATGTACACATGCAGTGATTTAGCCAGGCTAGACTCTTTAATGTGGCATGTGATCAGTGGCCTTGATGCTAATCACAGTTTATTAGGCTGCCCTCCTTTGTTTCAGTCCAGCATAGTGTGTATAACACTGCATTTGATTGTTTTCACCACAATCTAACTCAATTAAGTGCTAAAATTTGCTTATGTTGAGCGAAACTTGTGTTTATATAGTTGGTAACTCGTGTTACATGCCGGTAACTCGCGTTACATGGTAACTCGCGTTACACTTTTCATTGACATTTTTTAATGTGATAACAGTGTTTATTCAAGTCAACATCCTGTGTACAGTATAAGGATTTGATGAATTTAGACAATTATGATTCCCAACAAATTACCTCCACTGCTTCCTTCAGAATGAAAAATATTTCTTGTTTCGGTAACTCGCGTTACATGGTTCAAGGGCTGAACTTACATGTGGTGATTAGAATTTTTTGAACGTGGCAGAAAAAGTTCCTCATGGGAGACTGAAGTAGAACCATTGCTTCTTTAAAATGAATTAATTGAAGTGCTAGCAGAATTTTTCTATTAAAAAAAATATATTAAGTTAAGCATGCATTTCAGCAATTTGGATGACTGAAAAATTGTCTTCAATATTTGCAGCTGTTTCTCGGGAAATATTTGACCGATTGATATAATTCTTTGAGTTTCTTTAACTTCAATATATGGGTAATACATAATGAGTAATTCTTTTGCAATATGATAAAGTTGAAATTTTAGTGCCATGTCAACATTCCCATGGAATTGCCCATATACTTTTTTTTTTTCGTTTTAATGTTTATAATAACGTACATAATTTACGTCACGGTTTATGCACTCTTATCTCATAACCCGATGAAAATGTTTCGGATAAACCAGAAAGAGGCCAGGTGAGGTGATATGCATTTTACCTGTAAGTGAGGAAAACGAGGGAAATATGTTGTACATGTACGTAGGCCGTACTGGTCATGACGGAATACAGTTTTCATTCTGGACAATTTTTGTACATGCTCCATTTGCAATAGTTTAGAGACGTTGGGGCTGGGTGGGAGGTTTGGCCCTTTCCATTAAAACGAAGAGGGTATCCGTGAGAAAAAAAAAATGCAGGAAAGTGTAGGGGAGACCGGGAAGAAATGGGACATTTTTGCATCATCATGAAAGATTTCTTGTAACTTTTAAAATATTTTGTAAAACTAGGTCATAATCATAATTATGAAGTGTAGGTTCTGAGGTTTATAGTAGAGTATTTAGTGATACCCCTATGTATATAAAACATTTTCGTGTAATTTGTTTAACCCCTAATTTTGGGGGAAATAGGACACAAATCGGGGAGAAATGAGACAACCTGGAGAGAAATTGGATAACCATCATGCCCAAAGCAGGATTTACATGTGCCGCGGGGAGAAATGTAACACTGCCCTACTAAATTTCTCCCAGTAACAACAGAAACAGTAAAAGATCCTGCCAATTTTTCATACCTGCATGTCTGTTATCAAGCAATCTTATTTTCAGAAGTTTGCACACTCATTAAAATACATATTAACATACTGTATGGACCTACCAGATCTATAGTAAGTTTGATATTTTACTGACAAGATACCTGTAGAGCTGTATAGTGGTTAATATGTCCATTTTCAGGTGTACCGAGACTCATCTTTTTACTGATATAATTTGATTATTGACTGGCCGAGCATTTTTCAAGTTACATGACTGTTCCACATTTCTCCCCGTGTCCCATTTCTCCCCGATCTCCCCTGTGCTTAATTTCAGAAGAAGGCACGAAAAGCGCGTATTGCGAGAAAGGTGTCTCTTGCATTTCTACGACTAAATTTTATCAATGACATTTTTATCTCTGGCATTTTGACCACTGACACCTTTACCTCTGAAATTTTTACCGCTGACATAATTATTTACCTCTGCCACCTTTGCTTCTGCCATTTTTACCTCTGCCATTTTTACCCCTGCCATTTTTACCTCTGCCATTTTTATCTCTGTCATTTTTACCCCTGCCATTTTTACCTCTGCCATTTTTACCTCTGCCATTTTTACCTCTGCTATTTTTTCCTCTGCCATTTTTACCTCTGCCATTTTTATCTCTGCCATTTTTACCTCTGCCATGTTTACCTCTGCCATTTTTACCTCTGCCATTTTTACCCCTGCCATTTTTACCTCTGCCATTTTTACCTCTGCCATTTTTACCTCTGCTATTTTTTCCTCTGCCATTTTTACCTCTGCTATTTTTTCCTCTGCCATTTTTACCTCTGCCATGTTTACCTCTGCCATTTTTACCTCTGCCATTTTTACCCCTGCCTTTTTTACCTCTGCCATTTATACCTCTGCCCTTTTTTACCTCTGCCATTTTTACCCCTGCCATTTTTACCTCTGCCATTTTTACCTCTGCCATTTTTACCTCTGCCATTTTTACCTGGCACCGGCATGGCTATGTACCTTTTCTGTCATCTTTTTGCGGAGCGCTTGTGGGAAAATGAGTCGCGCATCTTTGCACAGCAGGTCGTTTTCAACAGATATCGACTCACGATACTCCCAGTATTGTCGAATTTCAATGTCGACATCTTTTTTGTTTACGGGCCACCCGGCCATGATGGTTGCCCTTAGTTTTTGCATTACCGGGTCTTTCTTTGATTCCTCTCGAATCTCATCTAGTCTTACGTCTGCAATAGGGAGTTGGTTTACGATGCATATTGGGATCTCTTCAATGTCTACATCATCGCTCATTTTATGATAGAAAATTTCTACTGAGGCAGTCTGCAATGAAAAGGTTTGTTCCCTTCTCATATGTGACATGGAGATCATACTTTTGAATATTCAGCAACATTTTCTGCAGTTTGGGTGGTGAGGCATGCAGCGGCTTCTTGAAAATAGCCTCGAGAGGTTTGTGGTCAGTTTCTACCTGCACAGCGCTTCCAAAAATGTACTGGTGAAACTTTTTGCAGCCGAAAACGATTGCGGCGAGCTCTTTCTCGATTTGCGCATAGCGGGTTTGCGCATATGTGAACGCTATCGATGCAAATGTAATTGGGTGTCCTTCTTGCAGTAATTTTTTTGACATCAAAGTATGTCAGTACTTGGGCATTAATCACAGCTTGTTTTAGCGATTTGAAACTCTGATCTTGTTCTTCATTCTAATGCCACGCTACGTCTTTTTCTAGCACTTGTCCGAGTGACGCTGATTTTTCTGACATGTTGGGAATAAATTTCAATAGGTAGTTGACCATTCTCATTTTGTCTTTCTTCTTTTTCGCTACTACTACCATCGAACTTACCCAGCCTAAAGGCTCTGTTTCTCAATTTGTTTGTTTGATAGATACTTTATTTTCTGCAAATCAATATACATAAGTTACATAATCATGAAAATGCAGGATATATACAAAGTAAATTCAACGCAAAGTCGTTTGACTTGCATAAACCACGATACATATTAGTACATAATCATGAACATGTAGGACATATGTAAAGTAAATTTAACACAGTCTTTTGACTTGCATAAACATCGATATGAAAGAAATGTAATATACAATATGCATGTCTATGCAGCAGTGATAAGAATAATATTTATAGTTAAGAAACGATTATGCAGAGGGCCGCCATTATAAGCATTGCTTGAAAAGATGGCCGGCCCGAGGAAAAGATAAGGACGTAGTAAATTCGTAACAATATAAATTCTGCTGCGAAGGTAGCAGGGGAAAATAAACTCTGGTGTGTGATGGTGGTGGTGGTGAATGTGTGTGCAGGTGCTTGAGGGTGCACAATAGCAGATAGGCTGGAATTTAGAATAGTGAAATTGGTTTACTGAAAGAGGGGACGATATGCGCTGTTGCTATCAGGAGACGAACATCAGTTATATAATTTATTTGTTTTAGTTCATATTTGAAATATACTGCAATAAAATGTACTTCTTTAAGTTTCCTTTAAATGAAAACAAGGAGGCACACTGTTTCAACTCCTCAGGAAGAGTGTTCCATGTATCCGGACCTTGATGTCTAATCGACTTTTGAGCAAGTAAAAGCTTCGGATTACTTAAGTGAAAATCATGGGAACGACGGGTAGGGTATGAGTGAATATGGTCATTGGTTACTAGGGTATTATGAAAAAATGGTAATGCATGTCGAGTGTGTTTATACATAAATATGGCAGTTAGGTATAAATGTATATTATGGGCCTTCAAAGTTTTTAGGCGATAAAATATGGGGTCAGTGTGAGCCAAAAAATTTGAATGTGTGCATATACGAAGAGCCTTTTTCTGGAGAAGAAAAATTGTGTTCAATATTGTTTTGTACTGTTGCTCCATACAATATTACAGTACATTACATATGGTAAAATTAAGTGTTGTATAACATAATTAAAGTTTGATCATTAATTGAATATTTTATTCTTCTTAAAACACCAGTTGCTTTAGATATTGCTGTTGTAATATTCTGAACATGAGTATTCCAAGTTAGATTGCTATCTAGGGTTACTCCTAGGAACTTGGTTGAATGTTTCTCAGAATGTTTATATCATCAATAAAAATACTTTGAGGAAGGGTGGGTTGGGATTGCAACGTATGAAAGTGTGTAAAACGTGTCTTATCAATATTCAATGAAAGTTTATTACTTCCAAACCACTTCGAGATGTTACTTAATTCCGCATTTAATGTATCAACCAGTGTTACAATGTCCTTGTGAGAATAAAAAACATTGGTGTCGTCTGCAAATAAGATGAAATTTAAACGAGGAGAGGAGTTGCTAATATCATTGATATAAATCAAAAAGAGTAGGGGCCCAAGGATAGATCCCCGAGGGACACCGCATGACACGTTAGAATATGTTGAGTGAGTGGATTTAAATACAACATATTGCTTTCGATGACTTAGATAACTTCTGAAACACGACAGAGTAATTCCTGTCACACCATAGTTTTTTAATTTTTCAAGTAAAATATCATGATCAATAGTGTCAAACGCTTTACTAAGGTCCATAAAAACTCCAATTATGTGCTCCTTTTTAGAAAGCGCATCAATAATATTATCAACAGATTTAATTATAGTGTAATCGGTAGAAAATCCTTTCCTAAAACCAAACTGATTCGCATTTAATATTTCATTTTCAATCATGAACGAGTGGAGACGCTTGTAAACTACTTTTTCTAAACTTTTCGATATTGCAGGTAACAATGAAATGGGTCTATAGTTTTTCACCATTAAGGGATCTTCTCTTTTATGAATGGGGATAACTTTGGCCGTTTTGAAGGAGTCTGGACAATTTCCGTTGAGTAGGGATAGATTGAATATATGGGTGAGAGGGGCTGCTAGGGGGTAAATTATTTTTTCAACAAATTCACACTTAAGTTATCAGGCCCACAGGATCCCAACGTGTACAATCAAAGTGTTGTCTAAAGACTCAACGTATTAGATCCCAACACCTAGCGTGTACCATCAGCGGAGTTTCGGCCTCGGATTCTAGCTGTTCGTAAGGTGTTCTATGGTATGACTAGCCCCATATAGCTAACTGTGTACAAACCATTGTACATTAATTGTTCGAAGGAGCGCCAGTACGGGCCCGGGGTTATTCGTATAGAACCCTAAAGCCAAAGGTAACTTACATAAATGGTCGTTTACGGACGGAGGTATGATTAGATCGATCTATGGTTTGCTTACCATCAAAAATGTGAATAATATCTCCGCCCCACTCAATTTGAAGACAGACATTTTCTCCCGTCCATCACGACATCCAGGCTCAGATTCTCACGATTGCACTTACACGCACGTAATATCTGTGACCCTATGCATAATACACGCACAGCTAGCACACAGCACGCAATTGCACACAGTGTCACAGTCCACGCACAGGCGACGCGTCGCTCTTCAGGTAAACCTGCCCGTGCCCAAGCCAGGAGAAATTGCGGCTGGTGATTGGCTTAGAGTAAACACATGACAGGGGAATTCTCAATTTCTATTGGCCTAGCCAAATGCGTTTAATTATGTATTCACTCGGAATTCACTCGGTTTAATTTTCACTC
Organism: Diadema setosum; assembly: GCA_033980235.1. Taxonomy (NCBI): domain Eukaryota; kingdom Metazoa; phylum Echinodermata; class Echinoidea; order Diadematoida; family Diadematidae; genus Diadema; species Diadema setosum. Next base: position 6,213,794 of record CM067065.1, on the reverse strand, counting down.
GGCGAATGGGTTTCACACAAATTTCACTCGTTACAAGAGTTAAATTCACTCGACAACGAGTGAAAGTCACTCTTAATTGAGTGAAATTTTATTCACTCCTTCCGAGGAGTGAACTATTCACTCGAAATTTTTTAGAGAGTACATTTCAAAAATCGAACAGTATCAATAATTTCCGATTCATTAATTGGAGTAAAAAACAAAAAAATTTGGTTACTTTCAAATAAATAATCTTTATAATTCTTTGTATCATTTGTAGGAATAGATGCTAAAGAAGGACCAACATTAACAAAAAAAAATGTTAAAAATATTTGCAATTTGGTCAGGATTGGTAATAACATTATCGTTATGAGTAATGCTGTCAGGACCTTCCGTAGGTTTCTTTTTGAGTATTTCATTAACAGTCCGCCAAAGAGCACTTTTATCATCCTTATTAGATTCGAGTTTATTCGAAATATATGATTTACGTGAAACTCGAATCAAGATAGTTAGTTTATTTCTATATGTTTTATACCTTTTCACATTTTCAGGAGTAGGTTTTCTCAAAGATATTTTATAAAAACGGTTTCGAGTGAGAATGGAACGTATAAGACCTTGAGTAATCCAGGGTTACCGAGCTTTTTTCCTTCCTTTTCTTTTGGGGGTTAAAGGAATGTGCTTATCACAATAATCTAATAATTTTTGTAAGAAAATTTCATAAGAATTAACATCTTGGAGTTCAAAGACGTCATTCCATTGTTTTTCAAATAAATCTTGATTCAATGAATCAATATTATGTGGCGTTACATTTCTATGCATTTTCTAATATTGTTTGGGTTGGTGACGTATTGGGGTTGTTACAGATTTATCATTAGTCATAAAAATTGGTAGGTGATCGGATATATCTGAGTAAATAATGCCGTTCGTACAGGTTTCCGTTATTACGTTAGACATTATGTTATCTCGATTAATGTTTTGCTATGTGTGGTGTTATCTATTCTAGTGTGTTTATTGATTTGGGGATGCATTGAATTGGAAAATAATATGTCGTGGAAATGGGTAGGTTGTAATAAATCTATATTGTAATCTCCCATCAAGAAAATGGATTTTCTCCCTCCAAAGATTTCATTAACACAATGGTCGAAGTTATCAAAAAAAGATTGAATGTCATTTTGTGGAGGACGGTAAATGGTACCAACTATAATATTTTTTTTTCATTTTCATTTAAGATTTCAAAAAATAAACTTTCTGCTTCCTGAATACACAAATCAGTTCGAATTTTAAATTCAATTTGATTATTGACGTACATGGCAACCCCACCTCCTTTGGCATGTTTTCTATCATTACGAATAAAATTGTAATTTCCAATTCCAAATAGGTCCGGGGAATTGGTGTGCAACCATGTCTCGGTAACTCCTATGACGGAAAATCGGAAATCATTGAGGGAACTTAAAAATATTTCAAATATTTCAAAATTTTTATTTAAATTTCTTATATTAAAATGAATTAAACTGCAATTAGCACAAATCTGATTTGCGTTATTGAAAGGAAATTGACTGTTAAATTCGTTGATAGTGAAGTATTGGCTTGTGTGGTTCACTAGCTGTTGGTCATCTATTCCAAAATCAGAATCCATTTACAATGAGTGACATTACGTGATAGCTGCATATCGTGGTGCAACGTGGAGTGCAGTGCACATCGTATGCACGGGATGTATACGATGAGGTGCATCGGTGCGTGGTGTGCTGTAACAAACTATAAAGGAGTGATTGAATCGAAATACTTAGAGCCAGAGTCAACATAATTACGTTACTACTAGTAGTCATAAAAAACAACAACAAACAAACAGGATGTGCCTTGTATCATTGGACTAGAGTCATCTTCAATCCTAGGACTCGTCAAAAAAAGTCGACACTGTCAAACCAAATGATTGTTTCAGCCAATTTGATGATGCATTTCATGGCCTAGTTTGCATTGGTTCCCAACAACACTTAGATGTACATGAAAATGTCAAACCTGTTGTCCATCCACCCAGAAAAATCCCTGTCGCACTCAAGCAAAAAGTGAAAGATGAACTGAAAAGAATGGAAGACATGGGTGTTATAAATGTGTATTTGTGACCGTGCACCTCAAAACGAACATAAAGTCGCACACACTGATTTTGCGTGAGGACTGAAAATAAGTGAAATGGGTCAACCTAGCCGAACTTCACTTTTTCATATTTTCTGAAAGAGCGGGTCCTCTTTTACATTATGCTAAAATTTGGTATCATAAAACGGGCAGGAAAGTGTGTTTTTTAGCAGTTTATCTCGAACATTTTTGGTAGAATAGTGCGATTAGATATGTCTTTAGAATCCCTTTTTCATTTCTGAAAAACCTTGTCCATACTCTTCACTTTCAACTCTAATAACTTTTGAAAAGATAGTGCTACTGCTTTGAAAGTTGGCATTAATTATGGACAGAATTTGTTAAAGAGGCATGCTTAATTTCAGTTTAATCTGATAATCCCTTCATTGTTGATACTCTGGTGGTTAACTTCCTGTTTTGTGTTCCATTCATCGCACAGTCAGCACGGTTTGGTAAAGATTAAGCGCTTGAATAGACACTGTACTTCAGAGCCTCTTTTCTCAGTTCACACTTTTCCTGACTTTGTGCTTTCTTTCCAATATTTAGATAGGTTAGGAGAGCCCATTTGATTTGAGTTATACATCATTTTAAAGCTTAAAGTCTGCTCTTTCAGAATATGGTCTTAACTAAAAATTCATATCTGGCGACTTTTTGTTTGTTTTGAGGTGCAGAGTCACATTTATACGCAGATTTATAAAACACTATTCTAACTCAGAAATGATACATATATATACCTCGAAATTACTGCGGACGGTAATTAGTATACCTCTCGACACATCAAATAATTACATATGTGACCCTGCACCTCAAAACAAACAAAAAGTCGCCAGACATGAATTTTTAGTTAAGACCACATTCTGAAAGAGCAGACTTTAAGCTCTAAAATGATGTATAACTCAAATCAAATGGACTCTCCTAACCTATCTAAATAATGGGAAGAAAGCACAAACTCAGGAAAAGTGTGAACTGAGAAAAGAGGCTCTAAAGTAAAGTGTCTATTCAAGCGCTTAATCTTTACCAAACCGTGCTGGCTGTGCAATGAATGGGACAAAAAACAGGAAGTAAACCACCAGAGTAACAACAATGAAGAGATTATTAGATTAAACTGAAATTAAGCATGCCTCATTAACACATTCTGTGCATAATCAATGCCAACTTTCAAAGCAGTAGCACTATTCTTTCAAAAGTTATTAGAGTTGAAAGTGAAGAGTGTGGACAAGTTTTTTTTTTTTTTTGAAATGAAAAAGGGATTCTAAAGACACACCTAATCACACTATTCTACCAAAAATGTTCGAGATAAACTGCTGAAAAAACACACTTTCCCGCCAGTTTTATGATACCAAATTTTAGCATAATGTAAAAGGAGAACTGCTCTTTCAGAACATATGAAAAAGTCAAGTTCGGCTAGGTTGACCCATTTCACTTATTTTCAGTCCTCACGCAAAATTAGTGTGTGCGACTTTATGTTCGTTTTGAGGTGCACGGTCACAAATATGAATTATGAATAGATTAATAGACAGATTGATAGAGGTGTACACAGAAAGAAATTATACTGTGCGACACAATTTTGTTATATTATGTGGCAAGAGTATGAAGATTGTTTCAGCAATAATTTTGGTACATAACATAATGTGTATATTGTATATTTCTGTGTTATGTACCTAGGGACAAGTGGCAACACACTATCCACTCTCTATCTGTACCCGGGTTCCATGCCTGCTATTTTGATTGTTGGTAAATCAGCTATAGGGGTTATTGACCAAGAGAATGTTCATTGTATCGTAATTGTTAACAATCCTTTATCTGCACTGACACGACTGACACACTTGTAACACTGAACCTAATTCTTTATACTACCCCACTCCTGCCTGACATGCACCACCGCACACAAACCTTCCCCCAATATTACATGATCACTCACATCCCGCCACAAGACAGCCACAAGACATCCAGGCAACTCAAACGTCTGCTTAGCAGGTAATTATATTATTTAGTTTATTTATGATATATGTTTGATAATTTGTATTGTATGATATGTTTGTATGCTACATATTAGAAGGAAATACATGGGAATTTCCGGTTTGGGCGGCCATTTTGGCGGCCATCTTGAATATCTCAAAATCCTCTAGGATGCAACAGTTGCATCATTCACATTTTGATTCAGCACCCTCGAAATAGAGTAAAACCATGAATTGTTTTCAATTTCTCACCATTTAGAAGGAAATACATGGGAATTTCCGGTTTAGGCGGCCATTTGACTGCCATCTTGAATATCTCAAAACCCCCAAGGATGCAAGAGTTGCATCTTGCAGATTCGGATTCAGCATCCCCGAAATAGGGTAAAAACATCAAAAAAACATCGGGTGGACGGTAAAACAAGGTTCATCCTTTGGCACCCAGTTTGGTCAATACATGTGGTGCGCAGTGAGTTCCGATGCCTTGCATAATTTATGTCAATCGCCTTTTGCAATGTAAGGTTTGTCTTTCGCATCAGTCGTGCCCGCGTCGAATCATCTCTGATCCCTACCACGATTCTGTCTTTAATTAGACTGTCGTTGAGGTCTCCGAAGCTGCATGACTTTGCTTTTTTTCTTTAGGTCCGTCACAAAATGTTCAATCGTTTCACCTTCAATCTTGAATCGAGTGTTAAACACATGACGTTCATAATTTATGTGACGTTCGATTGAGGTCCGAAATGCTCTGTAAACTTTTCCAATATTTACTTCATAGATGAGCTGGATGGGCTAGCATCTTGGCTCCCACTTGCACTTGGCGACGCATCTGTTGTGCGCACTGGAGCTGGAAATGTGAACGTATTGTATATTTCCAGTGCATCCTCACCAATTACATGAAGAAGTGTACATGTCTGTACTTCAGCGTCCTTCTTATGGAGTCCACTGGCTTTAACGTACAGATTGAATCTCTGCCTCCACTTTCTCCAGTTCTCTGTGATATTTCCTCGCAAGGAAAACGGCTCTGGGGGCTTCATTCAATCCATGATAAAGGACTTATGCGTAGGTTACTCCTGACACCATGTATATTGTTGTGACCAGAGAATAATGAGACAGTGGAAAGCAAGGTGTGCATTCAGTGTCTGACTTTAATGGAACTGCCAGTACCAACTTTTTGGCAACGTGGTCAAGATGCATTTTGCTGATGATGTAGATTTACATGCAGAGTGTCGAGATGGTAAAGGAGTGACCAGCTGGTGGCTAGTGTGGCTAGTCTTAGTAACTAGACCAGTTACGTTTCAATACAATGATTGTACAAATGTGTACTAATCATTACAGATATGTCGTATTTTGAGATGTCGTGTTCAGCTGCCGACCGAACTGCTTCGAAGCTTACTAACACAAAAACCTGCACGCAGATCCCCACCCCGGCGCCCGGCATGACGGCAGATACTGCTGGAAAGGGGGATTTGCTAAATGTGACCCTGCATCACAAAACCAACAAAAGGTGGTCAGATGGATTTTTAGTGAAAGATCATCAAAGGTTTTGGTACCTCAAAAGTTTCCCTGAATTTCCTTGTCTTAGTTTGTGTTTCAGGTTAACGTACCTTTCATATAACTAACACTGTGAGACTTACTCGCCCCAAAGTGCCCTCATGTCTTAGTAATCATGCAATTAACTGCGACCAGCAGCCCCATACGCATAGCATACGCATAGCATAGCTTCGCATTGTAGCATTCAGGATCATGTCAGATTTAGTATCGCGGGTAAATGTCAACTTAAAATCCAAAAATTTCTTCAATTTGAAGACTTACCAATTAAGTTGAAGTATTGAAAACAGGCTTCGGGCAACGTTTGGTTCTGCCAATAGTCCCTTTCTGTTCGAATTGATGACTGAATGTGACTCGATCAAGAGGACCTTGGGAGAGCGACATACGCTGAATACTACAGCCAGTGCATGCGAACACATCACATGCGCACAAATTTCAAATCCTTGAACGGATAAGATGTTTGTGTGCGCATGCGCTGGCCGTAGTATTCAGTGTGTGTAGCTCTCCCAAGGTCCTCTCGACCGAGTCACATTCAGTCATCGATACTAATAAGCCAGTTCGGGGTTAGCTCATGGGCACATGGGTACAAATGACCTTTCTTCTTTCTCAGTTGATTAGGAGGCACTCCACTAGTTTCAAGCGACAGAAGGCATGAGCTTGCCCAACGTAACAATTTATGGAATTCATCAGTCATGTTCAAACAAAGGATGAACTTGCATAGACCAGGTGACCAGAATGATCCTTCCATTGGCATTTTGGAAAGCATCCATTTCATTATTTTGCATTGAATGTATTAACAATCTCTTTCTATTGATATTGTCAGACACCGCTTTTGCTGTCAGGTGGATGTGCTGGCAAGCACCACTTATAGGGATCAGTTGAATAATCATTACATTACAGATGCTTATCTCAGTGAATTTAAAAACCACCATGCTCTGCTGGTACAGATGACCTTTTTCTGCTCGTGCTCAAAGTGGAACCCCGAACTGGCTTATTCTGTCATGATCCTGAATGCTACAATGCGAAGCCCCATTACGCTATGCGTATGGGGCTGCACGCTGCTGGTTGCAGTCAGTGGTTTCGTACAATACGTCTATACCTCGCCGCGGTACCGCGACGGCTCTGGTACGAAACCATTATTGCATTATTACTAAGACATAAGAGCACTTTGGGGCGAGTAATTTTCACAGACAACGTACTTTAACCTGAAACACAAACCAAGACAAGGAAATTCAGGGAAACTTCTGAGGTACCAAAACATTTGTTTAGATAGGTCTCAGATATTGTGAGAAATTGACAAATATCAATATCACTTGTCACTATTTAAAACACCTAAGAGGGAAATATGAGGGAAGGTATATATGAACTGATGTAGGAACCCTATTCAGGTAAGACTTAATATTGAAAAGATTCTTAGATGGAAACGACAATTATCTCGGTTATGTATATGGCAAAACAAACAGAATCGTTCATGATCATGAAAGTAAATGAAGGACAAAATTTTAAGTATTCCAAGTTATGTTCACTTAAGGTGCTGATGGTATTCAGCAGGCAAGATTGATGATGCAATTCTTATCAGTTTCTCAAAAATGTTTTAACATGCCGGAACCTGAAAATTATGCTATCTGTTCTGTTCGTTTCTTTGTTTGTTTTCTCTTTAATAAACTGACGCATGGCTATTAGAAAATTCCGGCACTATTACTACATCAACTCGACATACTTTCATCTGTAGAACTTATATCTGTATTACAAGTAACGCAATATTTCTTGCATGAGGCCCTATAAGAAAGCGTTATTTTTGAAATGAAAAATCAAGTACAAGAAAAAGAAAATTACAATTTAATCATCATACAGCACATTCTGTGTGTGAAAAAAAAATACAATAAGATTATAGGGTCAAACAGGTGAAATATGTTAAGCGTATCTATATGTCGTATTTAAGAATTCAAAGTTTGCTGATACACACACACACACACACACATACATACATATATACATATATATATATATATATATATATTGTCAGATCTTACTTTCTGGTGAAAGTGAGCAAAGGGCAGAATATGAATTTGACATGTATTTCCATTGAAAGATTAAAGATTTTCTGGCACTCTCCTTGCTAATTATCTATTATCAATAAATCAACCTTCCACGGGGCTCAATCTTCAAAAACCGCTCAAAAATATTTGACGTCTTTCTTCTAAAACCATTAAAGAAGAAATTTATAGGAAATAATATCATATAAATTGACTGTTTTCCATCATTTAATGTTATTTTCATTAATTTCTAACATAAATCATGCAATAAAGTTGTCTCTGCTTTGAATATAAGAATCTTTATTTTTACCAAATTTGAGCACTGGAAAAAGTTCGATGCGGCTACGAAAAGTGCCAAATCTGTGACGTCACCACGTGTGTATGCAACCCAGTGGGATTTACGTATCTATAGGCAAACTGTGCGCACTTTTCAAGAAATTGGTGTGTTTGTTGTCAATCTAGAATAAAGCGTCCGCCAAAACTATATATTCACGTCGTGAAATTGTTTGTTTGTTTGTGTTCATTGGAATCATATTTTACACCCATAGATTTACGGAAACGAAGTTTTAAAAGCACAAAACCTATCGTCAGCTCAAGATTCACGATTGCCGTGATCAGCTGTTCCTTCGTACAGCAACAATTTGCTGTTATTATTGACACAACAAATCGATCATTGTGGGGGAATTGCGTATAGCTGAGGTATACATACTCATGAAGGATGATAACTAAGTCAAATGGCTGTAATTGATTGGAAATCATTTTTACACCCATAAATTTACGGAAATACGACGTTTGAAAAGCACAAAACCTACTGTAATCAGCTCAAGATTCGCGATTGCCGTGATCAGGTGTACGCACAACAGTACCAGCAGAATCGGCAGTGAAGAGGTATTCCTTGATGCCGTGATTTCAGCTTGATTCTTCTTCGAAATGGCATGATGAAGGTTTGTTAGATAAATGTGACCTTCTTTTTCTCTTGTGTGTTGGTTTAAATTCTAATTTCTACCTCAACTTGCTAAAAAAAAAACAGTCTAACAAAGCGGGAAACTGCAACATTTCCATGCTGCATGAGCAGCAGTCACGATACAAACGACTGCAAGCATGCATCGCTGCTGCAGCGATCCCTAGCTACACGCAGCCGCTGTAGAGACAGCGGCTGCACCTCTATTTCTTCGCAGACGTTGTCATTTTTCAGTGTGGTTGTGCGACTCCTTCATGAATATCTTTACTAATCGTGGAAAACTAAAATACAAGGAATTATCGTAATCTATGATAATCATTCAATAATCGGTATGCGATTTTTTGTTTAATTACGTCAAAAACTCACCGAAATCTGTGGCTGAAATCAGGTCTGTAAACGTCCTTATTGCTTAAGCACTCCTCATCTGCGTGTTATTTGAATGGCATTCACTCTCGGATACTACAACGTACAACGTAGGTAGTCGGAGAGCTAGAGGGCGCCTCTCCGACTACCTACGTTGTACGTTGTAGTATACGAGAGTGAATGCCATTCATAATAACACGCAGATGAGGAGTGAAGCAATAAGGACGTTTACAGACCTGATTTCAGCCACAGATTTCGGTGAGTTTTTGACGTAATTAAACAAAAAATCGCATACCGATTATTGAATGATTATCATAGATTACGATAATTCCTTGTATTTTAGTTTTTCATGATTAATAAAGATATTCATGAAGGAGTCGCACAACCACACTGAAAAATGACAACGTCTGCGAAGGAATACAGGTGAAGCCGCGTCGCTTCGCGACAGCGGCTGCGTGTAGTTACAGCGATCCCCATAGTATAACACGTAGGTTGCTTGTAAACAAGGGGGTCCTCGGCGCAGTTGACCAATCGTGAACACGTATTTCGATCGCTTGTCTTGGTAAGCAACAAGGCTGTTTACGCGATGTTTCAGACGAATTTATGAATGAAAGTGAGTAGCATGACATCATGCCATGACCATACTTGGAATAAGCAGAGGTAGAGCTTTCTGTAGGTACCAAATGTGTCAGGGTTCAACGCAGAATATCTAAGACACGATCGCCAAAAGAACAGTCATTTTCGCCGTAAGCGAAGGCGATTTGGTCTTTAGACGTAAGATTTTGGCCAACATTTGAGATTGACATCCCACTTTTCTCTTCAAAATTCCACATTTTGTATGTTGTATTTTGAAATGTTGTTGATATCAGTCAGAAACTAGAAAATTTCCCCTACAACGTGATACCAAAATGTCAATTTGGTCCCTGAGGTAGGTCTTTTTTTGACCTTTTTCGGGCTGTAGCGCGAAATCACATTTGCCGAGAAGTTTCGGGTTTTGCCAGAGCGGGTCTCATATAGACGTACGGCAAATCAGCTCGTACACATTAGGTGACGTCACTCAAATCCGATGTTTCTTGTAGTGAACGGAGCTACGTGGTCATGGAAATTTGGGTGTTTTCCAATCTCAAAAACAGTTTGGGGGTAAAGTTACATCGTCTAAAAGATATCCAGTTTTGTTAACTAGCTTCTTAGCTTTCCGTAGATATCAATTTGTCATATTTCTAGATTCTCTATAAATTTCTGCTTTAAAGAATACTAATAGTTCTTTGCGTGGTCCAATTCAATCTTTGACACTTTGTTTTAAAACTAACTCTTATAAACCTATGCATTATCGGTTTGCCTCTTCCGGTAACCATTGGTTCTGAGTTCTTTAATAAGGATATTATTTATGCTAGTGACAATATAAATGTAATATGGATACCTATAACATTTCCCTCCCATCTTCCCACCTTTGACATTTTTTACTTATTATATTCTTTTTTTCCTGACATCAGTTTTCTCGCCATCCAATTTTGCAGAAGACACTTAATAATTATGACCCTGACATTCGTGTTTTATCACTAACATTTTATTGTCAACTGACTGTAGACAGCATCTCGATTAAAATTGTCCTATTTGCACAATTCGTCGGTCGCATTACGAACCGGCGAATGTTCGAATTTGCGCGGAAACACGATTACGAGATAATCGCGTTTAAAGAATCGGGACTTCTTTAAACGTATAAAAAACGTGTCTTATAACCGCACATTGATGATAATATTAAGAGAGTGATGAAAGCGGAATTTTCTGCTTTGTTTGATACTAAATATTATTTTGTATCAGCACCTGGGGCTCTGTGGTAGTGATGCAAAGTGCGTTTGCCGGTTCGTAAAACCCCCCATTTCAGCGTTTTACGTATATCGTGTACTATTTAAGAGAGGGCATTACGAACCGGCAAATGTTTACATTTGCCGGTTCGTAAAGCCCATGCTCAATACGTGTGGACGTAGCGAGTGCGCATTACGAACCGGCAAATGTAACATAAAATGGCGCGTATCATCACACATTCCACACGCTTAGGTGGTACGCGCACAGTGTTATGTATACATTCGCCGCTCTAGGTAGTGGGATTGTAATGCATTCATGTTCATCCATGTTCATTCATGTTAGTTGTATCATAATCATGGATATTAGGAAAGTATAACAAACACCACAGTTATTTTCTCAAACTATACAACCTACCTGTACTTTTACACATCAATTGTTGATGCGAGTAATGTTATCAAACTGTGCAATGGGTTTTTGATTGGATGAGTACCGTTCTATTAAAGTGTGCCTGGTAGTCACTGCAGGGCTGCCAACTCTCACTCATCGAGAGTGAGACTCACTCATTTTGGTCCTTTCTCACTCTAAAACTTGATTTCATTTGCATGCATTTCTATTGATCCCACTCATTTTGCCTCCTAAATCATAGCATTGGCCTATGGGAATCTCACTCTCAACTAGTTTCAAATGTTGCCAGCCCTGTCACTATCTATAAATATTACAAGTGTTAAGTCAATATCAGTATTGAGAGAATATAAGTACACCCATACAAACACAAACGTACACAAACACACATACACGCACATATACCAGTAAACACACTCGAACCCACACACACAACCTACTTTCCGACACATTAATTGTTGATGCCAGTAATGTTATCAAACTGTGCAATGGGTTTTTATTGATTACTGGATGAGTACTAAAAGTGCACCTGGTAGTCACTGTCTATAAAAAAGTGTAAATTCATTATTGAGAGAATATAATTACACCCATGCAAACACAAACATACACAAACACACACCATACATGCACATACCAGTACACACACTCGAACAAACACACACACACACACATACCCTCTTACAAAGCAGTCATAATCACCTTGTTCTCCCAATTCTAGGTATCTGTGTCTCTCTCACTCCTCTTTTTTCTATTCTTTTGTTCTTTTTTTTTTGTTTTCTATTCACCAGTCCCCAAGTTTGTGAAGAATTCTGCATTTTATTAATTCAAAATGCACCATTCCACATGTGTGTTCATAATTACATACAGTAACTACAAAACAAAGCATTCTCCTCAAACTTCCAGATATAACCTGTAAATTCAGAGAGTGATTTTTTTTTTGCATTTTCGACAACTCACAATAATTACATTGCACACTATTATTACAATACATTATATTACAATTGATACAAAATAAATGTGACATTCTCCATGATACTTCACTATGTAATCTCACTTGGAATGAGAAGTTAGGCATTTGTTGCATTTCAGAATTGTGTTTTGACCACTATAAAAGTGGTGCAATAACATGTACAAAATACAAAATTCTCCCAACACTTCACGAGGTAATCTTACCTGTAAATTGGTGAGAAGTTCTGCATTTCCTTGACTTTAATGTATTACTGTAGTACGCGTGTTAGTCACAAATAGTGCAATAACATGATCAAGTGTACCATTCTCCTCACACTTCACAAGGTAATTTTGCCCAGGGTTGAATTAATGAAAATGATACCCAATGTGTTTATAAACACGAGTCTACAAACTTTAACAGTCTGCCAACTACTGGACTGCTGGGAGGAGAGTAGTGTACGTCATTTGTCTCTTTTTGCTGTCCTTAGGATGGGGGACAACATGTTAATAACATGTCTGGCTAGCCATTCTCTTTCTAGGACCAGAATTTTCAAGGCATGATAATATTGTCTGATAGACATTCTGCCATTTTCACTGAGGCAATCATAGCCAAAAGATTTATGGTTACGTGTCAAATCACATCTTTGATGGTTAAAATGTGTTCTACCATCTACAAATATTTCTGACTTTTTGTTGACTTCCCTACTGTTCAGCTTTTTTTTTTTAACAATTCTGTTTTAGATTCCATAAATTTTTTCATGACAACTGAAGATCTATCAGGAATAGAACTGATGTCAGTACCTACATATTCTTCCACATGAAAATCTTCTGGCTTTGCACTGACATCTATCTTCCACTCCCTCAAAAGCCTCAATGGCAGTAGTTTCCAAATTTGCAATGAAGAGACAATAAATGGAATAAATACTGGAACACTACACTTTGTTTCTATTGTTTCTTTTATATTTGAATAAGGTCCTCCCGAAGTGATAAAAATAGGTCGATTTGTGTGAAACTGTGTTGAAATTATTGAAAGCATGTAGCAAATATGTAACACTGAAGATAAAATAATTACCAGAAAGTATTACAAACTTGATCATGCATCAAGTCTATATTTGTACAAGGCATTATGAGCAAGAAATTCACCAATAATTCCCTTTCCTTTCCTTATAAGAAACATGTACAATAGTTTGCCTAAATGGTCTTTATTTTAGGAAAGTTGGTCAACAGTTAGTGCACTACATATAATAATGTAAATACAACCAGATGTATACCAACAAGACTAGATAGAGGACAGTATAGAATACAAACAGCATATGAATATGCTGTACTTCCATTACACTTCACAAACAGTTTTCTATTGCTTTCCTGTGTCCGGTTACCATCAAAATCGGTTCTTCAATGTCTGACAGGGACATTGCTTTCTCGAGATTTAACAGTTTTCCATCATCCAGCAAGGTTCAGTATTCTTTGTAATCTGAAATAAGAGTGGAGGACTTAAAGTCTGCTTTCAAATTGAAATCAGGTACACCTAATGCAAGGAAAACAAATACATAATTTGATGAAACTGCCAAGTCTGGTTGAATAATTGTTACTTCATTTCCTTTTTTTTTAAACTATTGTTTGCAGAAGACAAACTATTTTCTTTAAATTTTACAGGTTGCCTGCCACAAACTTTTTCTTACAAGAGTGAAGGATAAAAGGAAAAAAAAGATAATCAAAGTATTTATCACATGTTTAAATTATTTTACATTTGTTATTGGAAAATGAAGTTTTGGCTCATAATTGCTTTTTTAGGAATTTGCACCACACAGACAGATAATGCAAGAAATACAAACAACAGTTATACAATGCCCTGAACTTCTCAACTCCAGTTGAATTACCTTCAGTTTCAAAGGTAACATTGCTGCGTTGTTTCTTAGAATGCGGACACCACAGTTGTTTGTAGAGGCTCTGCTTCTGTTGCTGCTGCTGCTTCTAGCAGTGTTGCTAATGTTCCTGGAAGTGCAGATGCTGAAGTTGCAAGTAGAGGCTCTGCTGCTACAGTGGTAAGTAGAGGCTCAGTTGCTACAGTTGTAAGTAGAGGCTCTACCACTGCTGTCGTACTTACAGGCTCAGCTGCTAGGGCTGTATGTACAGGCTCCACTGCTGCTGCTGCTGCTGCTTCAAGCGGTGCTGCTGATGTTTCTGGGGATTCAGCTGTTACAAATCGACGTTGAGGCTCTGCTACTGCTGTCGCAAGTAACGATACTGCTGGGGAAGTTGTAAACAATGCATCAATGAAACAAATTATGTGACCATCCTGAGGGTAGAATCAACAAGTGTTATACTAGATATACTTGCAAACATCTATCATGGACACTAGAATCTACAGTGTATTACATGCACATAAAGCAAATTATCAGTAATTGATTTTGTTTTGGGACTAAGAAGAGACGTTGACATAATAAATTGTAAGTAATAATCAATATCAGACTTTTAAAGAAAGGAAGTGGAAAGCTAACAGTCTTCAGCATCCTACAGTCATTACAAACTGCAATTATGACATTTGTTTTATTCATTACACAGAATTGAACATTTATATTGAATATGGTAATGCAATGAAAGTACATTGTACCTACATGATACTATGCATAAAAATCTCTACATCATTTTAAAATGAAAAAAGACATAATATATCTTGATAAACTTATTGATGTAGAACAAATCAGTAACTATGTATTCAAATTACCTCAGGCAGAAAGAGGAATGCCCTCGTCATCTGACATCCTACGTCCAGCCATTTTCACTTCTCATATGTACGCAGGAACCTTGTTTCGGTTTGGTCCGTTGAGCATAATAGAGGTCACTTGAGCTGACAGGATTCATAGAACCATCCCTCTTCCACTTGACAAGAACATCTATGCCTACGGTGGTTCAAAAACACAAAAAAATTGTATGGACAATTTCAGTGAGAAATTTGACAGTTGTGTCATACACTATGTGATAAAACATTACAAGTACCTGCAGGTTTGAAAAATGTGAAGAAGAGTATTTCTTAGAGCTAAAGCACAATTTCAGAAGAAAAAACAAAGTAACATAAGGAAATTCTTTACAGGCAATCCCCTATACGACATTTTGTGAGACAAAATGAAAATAGCTACAGCCAGCATACCTATTTGAAATGCAAAATAAATTGTCATCAAAGTCTGCTGATCTCTGAAGGACATAGTAATTCAGGTGCTATTGGTCGAGCTTTTACACCTTGGGGTTGGCAAAGGTAAATAATGATAACTGCTACACATTCTTTGATTAGAAATGTGACGTCTTTCTCATAAAAACCTAACAATCTTATACACAGAAGTGTTAGTGCTTGCTTTTTTTCTCTTTTAATACATTGAGTAGCAGTCAACATTGATATACATGTATGAAATAATTACAGTAAGGCCATTAGAAACTTGCCCCAAGTATGCTCAAGCAGGTGCCTAGGGAAGAGCTTGTAATATCAACATGAGCCTGTCCTCACCAGGTTAATATCTGCATAAGATACTTGACAGTAGAGTTAGATAAGATCGACATTACAGAAAAGGTATGACTACATTACATTCCAGATATCAAAACAGTGATTTCTGTCAAATGACATCGTATTGTTCAATCATCTATTCCACTGAAAGTAATAAATGACCTATCCCATTCACCGTAAACTGAGAAATGTTTGTGAATACCTGGTTCCCGGTACACTTTATGGTCCACAAGTACCGGTACCATAATCACTTGTTACGAATCAAACTTACCATAATAGGCAGAAGGAAAAACATCCTCATCACCACTACTCTCTGCGGTTGTACGTAGAGGCTCTGCTGCTACAGTCTGAAAGGCTCAGCTGCTACAGTTGTAAGTTAGGATCATGCTGCTACAAATGTAGAGTTTTACGGTAGCATACGTAGACGCTCTGTTGCAGTACTGTCGGTAGGCCTACTGTAGTACACAGAGGCTTCGCGACTACAATTGTATGGAGAAGTTCAGCTGCTACAGTTGCACTTTACAGGCTCTGCTAATGCTGCTCCTGCGCCGAGAGGTGCTGCTGATGTTCCTGGGATGCTAGCTGCTACAGTTGTAATGATAGCGGTGCTGCCTTTGTTTGTGGGGACTCGGCTCCTGCTTGTAGTGGCCTGCTGCTCCTAGAATTATCCCCAAGATATAAATAAGGAAAATCATGTCAGTGTTATCAGGGCACAAATAGGATACTGCGTTAACTTATATAGAATAAAAATCCCTGGATATAGACTTATACTTGTACATGAGTGTAAAAAAAAAAAAAACAAAAAAAAAAAACTGTGAGTACCGTACCGGTACCGGTAATCAACTTCGTTTAATTTTTCTGAAAGTTCATTGATATCTGTCCCGGTAATCAAAATAAGTACCTTCGGTAACGTACCGGTGAATACAACCTCGATCTAGCCTATAAATTTACTGTTTATGCAGGATTTTAGTTAGACAGTAAAGGCCAGAGTAGCTATTCTTGCATGCTTAAGGAAGCTATATGTAACTATAACTGACTTAACACTGACGTAAACAGTCTCATCATGCAATTTCATTCTTACTTAGGTTAGGGCCTAAATACATTTCTTTTTTTTAATGCAACAACATGAATCTTTGAAAACAATGATAATCATTTATTACTTTGGGCCTATTTTCAGTTCTACCTGGGTATATGCAATTGCTACACGATATTTTTTTTTTCAGTTTATAGATTCTACTATGCTTTAGTTAAAAAAAAAAAAATGCATCCGGGTTGTATGGGAGGATTGCTTTATCTCTGACCAAGAATAATCAAGGACCCCCTTCGACAAAATGGTGGCTAGGTGTACGACTGTGTAGGATCTACAAGGAAATGAAATACACAGGAAAGCTACTTTTACATGATAATGTCGAGCAATTCTACTTCTCTGATGTAATATTTTATGATTACACATTAACCTGCCCCGATTATCATTACTTTTGTTTTTAAACAGAAGATTAAATAACAAATGAGCAACAAAATGCACCTAGTAGTTACATACCAGCACAATTCCGAGTGCATGGGACTGATGGTGATGACGAGCCCTCGCTCGCGGCCTCGCAAGCTCCTCGCTTCGCCCCACATACCTCACGTGTGTTCCGTCTGAGCAGGGATTTTACGAACCGGCGAATACGAACATTTGCCGGTTCGTAATGTCACAAATTGCAGCATTTGGACATTTTGAAAATTCGTCACTACCAAAAATACATGTTTTCGTGAATTTTGCGATTTGATATTTTGGGGATAGATAGAGTTTGGTATGGACATTCAAAAAATGGAAAAAAGTGAATTTTGAAAAATTGACCCAAATTCGAACATTCGCCGGTTCGTAATGCGACCGACGAATTATTTGAATTGCTGAACCTGGTAGTTTCTTTTCGGTTGAAATATACTAAGTGCCTTCAAATAATCACCATACAGACCATTTTGTCGATTGAAAACTTATATCACATTGGTTTTGATAACTTCAAACATCGATTTGGCAGATGGTATTATGTTAAACGAGATTCACCCACTATACATGATTATTTTGGATACCTGTGGCCAGGCAGACGACCATGATCTCTGAAATCATTTATCAGACTCCTTTGTTCCATACGCAGTCAGGATGTGCAATAACAGCTGCTGATTTTCGCATAAAATAAAGGGAGAACAGCTGGTTTTGAGTATGAAGGCATGCGAGGGGGTGCATTTTTACAAACACACAGAAGAACTTATGGATTGTAATATTACATTTTGAACAAAATGATTTGAAAGGGAAATAAAATTATGCAGTTTGTTTCTCTATAAACATTATTTCGTTTTGTTTTCCAGTTCTTTTGTATACCTTGCAATGAAATCACCGGATAAGAGCTTATTTGTACCTTTGTTTTTATACCCCCTACAAATAAAAAATACGATATGCTTTCTGAAATGTGATATTGATAGAAATGCATTTATCTATCTATTATTTATCGGTTTTTGGCAGAAAGGCACGTTTTATAAATTTAAGTACATATGTGCAGAGTCTGTGTCGTATGTTAATGTGCAATAGTTGTTCATTTCCTTCTGAGACGATGGCTCTATAGCCCATATTCAGCTTCGTTTAGCTTGTCTTCCATGGGGTCCAGTTGGATGTGAGTTGGGACCACTTCACCGGGATAAAACCATTCTCTTTGCGATGAATAGATGAAGCGGGATCGTTTACGTGCATGAGTTGTTCCTCTCTCACACCCGGGACCTCCAATATATGTCCTATCCGAGGGACAGACTGTTTTTGCCTCTTACTGGAGGAGACGGTATGCTTACACACAACATTGCTCAGTCCAGACTCGGGTTCGAACCCGGGCCGTGTGATCGTGAGGCAGACGCGCTACCGACTGAGCCAACTCACCGTTGTTGATAGCGCACATTAAGGCATCAGTGAAAGGGAGCAAATTAAGTGGTTATTTTAGCTGTGAGTGTGTGTGTTGGGGGGGGGGGCAATTATGGTCATTTTGTGGTTTGATTTAATGATTATGATGCTGGTGTAGTTTCTGTAAACTATCTTTAAAAAATGTGTTTTAAAATTTGTGGTTATGCATATCTTTTGCAGTAGTTGATTCGTTACCTTCCATGTACTCGAACAATTTTCGCTAAAAAACGATAATGTAGGCCTATACGGGCCCTAGATACTGGAATGGCCTCTCCCCCGACATAACAAGCTGCTCGTCTTTATACTCCTTTAAACGCAAATTAAAAGAGTCTTTATTGAGTGCATATCTTGCAGAAACTGAATAATTGCAATGTCATATGTAATATCGTATGTTATTGTCCGATCAAACATTCTTGTCAACACGCTGCAGATTCCATTTTGCGTCTTACTCTCAGGCTCTCCGAAATCATCATTAGCAATTCCACATTCTACTTCGTTTCCCTCTCTTCCTCTTTCCCTCTTCCTCTCTCTGGCAGGCACCAAATGGTTTAATAGCTGTACATGTTACTTTTTGTGTCTTACTAATTATATCCTGGCGATAGTTTTAATGCAACAACAGTATTTAGTGTATATACCAAAGTAGGCTTTATGATTATGCAAATCATGTTGTACTCCTGAAACCAATGATAGGTCGGTCACAGTAATAGTTCACATTTTAGTATTTTTTTTTTCTTATTTGGCACCATTACATCATCTGGTCTTATCTTCTATCCGTTCTCCGTTTCTTTTTCACAAACCCCAATACTCGGGGCTTACAGCCAAACAAGCTTGCTTTCATGTAGGTCCCGTCATACTTTTCTTTGATCAACCCCATCTCGATTTCGACTTTGACCAGTTATTATTACATATAATTACTGTGTTATCACCATGTATATTGTTTGTGTTTTGCACATTGTTTACAAGGTAAAAGAACTTTTTTGATTTCTGTTATAATGTCCATAAATGAGAAGTATGGAAATAAATGAATTGAATTGAATTGAATTATATAGTCTCAAGTGTATGTATATAATTATATATTTATTTTTGTACATTCTTTGCAGTTCACCACATGATGATAGTTTGAATTGTATTTTATGTTTAATTTCCTGTATTGGGTATTCATTCCATTTCCTTGTAAAGTAATCTGATGTTTATCTATTGTGAAGATGTGCTTAAATTTCCATGCCATGTTTTATATATAATTTAGGCAAATAAATAAAAGACATGAAATGAAATGATTTGTTTGATTGTTTTTTTATGAGCGACACATGTTTGAGTTGGAATAAAAATTGTCTAAATACATCAAATTCACTTTGCAGATGCGTCGGTGGACGTTTGGAAATTCGAAATGACGCCCAAGAATCAGCAAAGAAATTTCAAGTAAGATAAATGATTTGATATAAGTACAAGTTGAACAAATTTACACTTACAACCGTGTATATTGCTTTCAAACAATATGTTGCAAAAAAGGGCCCCCCAGGGTTTACCCCCTGGGCAAGTAACCCGGACCCTCCCCGTGGCCTTAACCCTCATCCTAATCCTGAACTTAATTGTAACCCCAAACCCAAACTCCTCACCTTAAACCTAACCCTAACCCTATCTTTACTCTAACCTTACCATTAACCAGGATTCAGCGGGGGGGGGGGGGGGGGGGGGGGATTGCCCTGGGGAGGGGGGGGGGGTAATTGTCCGGATAGGAGGAAATACTATGACAATAAGTCTGCTGCTTGTAAAATAATATGACCATTTTTTTAACTTACAAAAAAAAAACACCAACAAACCAAATGTACGACTCTTAGTCATTAAAAAGTTATTGCGCTCTTTTTCAAAATAATATCAAGATAGGGTCCTTGTTTAATCGTTTAATGGGAAAACCGACCATTTGTGTTTGCTAGATCATGTATTTTCTTTAGAAGAAATGATAATTTCAACAGTTAACCTACATACAGGGTGAAATTGAGGTTCCCAGAAGGAGGAAATAACAAATTAATCTTTATTAACGTATGACAAAAAACTTATATAGCCTCTTTGTATGTTTTTTTTTTTCCGTGGTAATGATGTGATTTTAACTGTTTTCTGCCTTGTTTTTGCCATAATCAGTTGGTTCTATATGCACAATTGTGTTTCTTGAAAGCACTCTAAACATAAACAAGAAGACATTGCGACTTTCGTGTAATATAGTCACTTTTCTAACTACTCACAACTGTATTATTTAATTAGTCACTTAGAAAATGTTTAGCAGTGTAAAGATGTTACATGTTTACAGACAGAAAAAATATTCTTTTCTGTAGCATTTGTGTTAGCAAAAATAACTTCTAAAAGTGGCAACCAAAGCACCCATGCGGTAAATCAGCATATCTGATTTCACACTTTGGTCAACAAACTGAGTAGCAAAGTGACCAACAAATGTGTTACCGTCATTTATGGGTTGTTTATGTAGGAAATCAATGTTTTATTGGTTAATAGTTACAAACACAATTGTCAAGATGTCATGACCGGTATCTCACTTATAGCTGGCATAAAACTGATACAACGATGTATCTAATAGAATGTTTTGTTTACGATGTTGTACAACAAAAGTGTATACGAGGTAATACAGAAGCTTCATGTGCTTTTGAAGCCCATGTACTAGGTGTTTCAAAAAACATCCCACTTTTGAACATAAATATTTCAAAAAGTATTGGTTCGATAAAACTGTCATTGATATGAGTAATAGCTGGATAGTGTAAAATTTGGTTGAAAGTAATTTGCACGTGAAAGCATAAATCAGTTTTATTAAATCTAAGATTGATTTTGAAGTAAGGTTTCAGATTTTGGTCAAATTTTAACCTTCTTTACAAAAATTGAACTTCGCACAGGAACCAATGATGTGTATGTTAGTGTGTGCTGACAATAGCCCTGAACAATGGACATGCCTGAACCACCTGTTGACTAGGCGTCAGTCTGGCGCTCCCTGGCACATGAATGCTTATCAATAATTAATATGGATTGCCCAGGGCACTGCTAGTCTGAATTCATGCACGGTAAAGTGCTTGCAAACACCACATTTCATTCCAGCTGGCAATCATTTTCAAATTTTGCTTCACATATCACTCAATTTGGGATATAGATAAGCATAAATGATCTAAAGTTCCTCATTTTCATACAACTGTCTACTATTTAAATAGTCTGACAAATTTTCGCTTTTTCGATAAAAAGAGATCATTTTTGGTAAATAGTTCAGCAACATTTATCATTAAGGCGATTCGTTTCAGAGTAGATTTATTTAAAGCTCCATATACACAAGTGTATATATACTCTAATTGATTTTCTTTACTTCCTGTCACTACGTTTACGATAGAACAGAAGTTATTCATTGTAATTTTGTTTTTCAGAAGTAGGGAGAGCACTGACGTGACTCAAACGACACTATCGACAGGCGTTTGACTTTACACAGATACTGCCAGAGGCTGAATAAAGACTAGCTGTGATAGTGGTATTTCTCATGAATGAATAATGAAGCATTCAAACCCTGGACATTGTTCAGGACCATTGTCAGGGTGTTAACCACACACTCCCATACACACCCATTGACCCCTGTGCAAAGTGAAATTTTGTACAGAGGGTTGAAAATAGAGCAAAGTCTGGAACCTAACTGTGAAATTAATCATGGATTTCATGAAACTTATTTATGCTTTCATATTTAAACCACCTTCAACCAAATTGTACACTATTCAGCTATCACTCATATCAATGACAGTGTTATCTGATATATAGTTTTTGAATTATTAAGAATCAAAAATGGGAAATGATTTTTGAAACACCTAGTACATAACGCATACTATGATTATACACAGATAACAAAGTGAAGAGATACATGATTTGGATAGAGAGTTATATAGAAAAGATGGAAGGGAAGGAGGAATGGAGATGTCTGACTGCTTAAAAAAAAGGTTTGCATGTTTGTTCACAACAAAGTGTCATGCACCAAAATGATCTTAACTTCTTGGACCATATATTTTTGGACCAGTATTTTAATGAGAGATTCAGTTTCATATCATGCCAGAAAATAAGGGTGCACGTCACGAGACCGACACCCACGAGTCATACAGCCCACGATTTGTACAGCTCATGATTATTACAGCCCATGAGTTATGCAGCTCACGAGTCATACAGCCCATTAGTTCGACACTTTAATAGCCGACAAGGCCCAGCTGGAGATATTAAGCCCCGAGTTGTATCAGTCGAACACGTGGGCTGTTTTTACCTGGTGTCGAACTCGTGGGCTGTATGAGTCGTGAGCTGCATGACTCATGGACCTGTTTTCAATGTCGAACTCAAGGACTATATGACTCGCGGGTGTCGGTCTAGTGGGATGACCCGGAAATAATATCTACAGATGAGAACCACTATCAGGTGTACTGTGCAGGAGTGGGCCTATATTTTCTTTATGAGATATACATCAATGGGAAGATAAACCTTTCTTCTTTCATTTGATATATTATTTAATGTTCATCGTTCATGCATTACTGAGTTGAAACAATGAACAGTGGTGCTACCAAAGTTTCATTTGCATGCGCAAATGGTGACTTTAGGTGAATTTTTCAGACTATTAACGTTTCATAAAAAAAAAGGCAAATTCATAACCCAAATATTCACATCTACCAATTCTACGGATAGTCGAAAAACAAGCATTCAGTTCTCCCGACGTAGCATTGGACAATGGGCTTATCTGCACCTTTGAATTCACACAAAACAACCTCAGTACTATGGTGAATGTTGGTGGGGGGGGGGGGTATTTACAGGAATGCTGTATCAGAAGGAAAGCCTTTCGGCCGTGATTTGGCAAAACAACGCATCTGAAAATTTGTGGTTTTTCAGGTTTTTAGCTTATTAGATAAATTACGCCATTTTTATCATCTGTCAAAATTTCAGCTCTGAAAGTGATATCAATTTTTAGAAAAATGCATTTGAACTTCAGCGATTTTTCAAAATAAGTCCAAATAATTTGGCAAAACAACGTAACTTACTTACGTTGTTCTGCCAAAACAGTTGCTGTCCCTGAATCTCATTTGAGCTTCCGGTTTTTCTGGCAGAATAACGCATCTTCTTTGTGTGACATGGCAGAACAACGTAACTGCTGCAGTTACGTTGTTTTGCCATGTCACACAACGAAGATGCGTTGCCTCGGACTGATCTGAACCGCCGCCCTGTGCGGGAGACCATTCGAAAAGATGTGGATGACATGCAGTAACTGCCGAGTACCAAAACGCAGATACGTTGTTTTGCCAAATCACATTCCCTGCGCAGGATGATGCGCAGAGAATCTTCACGCTGCACGTTGCAGATACGTTGTTCTGCCTTGCTACAGCCGAGTACCAAAATGCAGATACGTTGTTTTGCCAAATCACATTCCCTGCGCAGAATGATGCGCAGAGAGGCTGCACGCTGCAGATACGTTGTTCTGCCTTGCTACTGCTCAGTGCAAGGTAAGATACGTTGTTCTGCCGTGCTACTGCCGTGGTGCGCAGAACAACTTGCGTTGTTTTGCCAAACCACGCACGTGGTCCGAAGTTTGGGTGTTTTGGCAAAACAACGTATCTACAAAAAATCTTTGATATTTTGAACAAAAAAGCTCTTTTTGACTTAAATTCTGACTAGATACTAGAAGAATGATAGAAGCCATATTTTTAAAAAAGTTTCTTGGAAAATTAATTGACTGGAGAGAAATGGGAGCAATTCTAGTACTCTGAGGCTTCAAAATCTAAAATCGCGAATATCTCGAAAGTACCAAACTGCAGATACGTTGTTTTGCCAAATCACGGCCGCTTTATTGTTGCTTATTTAGAATAAGCTTTGAGACATAACCAATAATTGAAGACTGATATCGTGAGTATTCTCAGGCTTCACCACTGGATACGGGAAATGAACATTACAGCAATGGTACACTTTTTGAAGATTTTGTACCTCAAACTTATTTTACTGTTTTGATTCCTGTCGACATTTCCCTCACGCGTGGTTAGTCATTTATCACTGACAGAATTTGAAGTTTTTGAAGGGGAGGGTGAAGCAGAAAGAGAGGGTACATCACTTTATTTATCACTGAACGTTCGCTTCTAACATTTTAATGGTGGAAGTGCGGGGCATAAAGTCGTCTTTTTAGGGGGGGGGGGGGGCTGGGAAGGCTTTTTTCGGTCCGATACTCCCACCACACCTTCTCAAACATTCCGCTGATGAGCACCTTTTGCTCTGTAGCTAGCTGCATGGTCAGGCAAGCGCATGACCATTTTGTAATTTGCCCCCCTATTCAAAACCGAACCATCGGTGACGAAACCCTTTACTCCCTCCCTTCATGTTTGTGTAAATTCATTGAAGCATGAAGGCCAGTGTTATCTGCCAAGTTGGGCAGGTGTCTGGAATGCTAACATGCTCCTTATTTACGATTTAGGTACCTGAATAAAATTGAAGCACATTTTCGAGTTTAGTTTTTCTCGAGCAGGCGTTGATCAATACAAAGGACAACTTTATGCTCGAGTGAACTATCAAAAGAAAAATTGGAAAAAAAGAACAAGTTGTCATTCATGCGTAAATGCTTTTCAGTGTTACAATAAGACTACAAGACAAATTTACACAATAAAAAACTGTATTCATTTGCCAACTAAAAAAGAACGTACCTACGATCTCTGCATATTTGAACCCAAAAACGATCAATAAAAGGTAAAAATAATGATGGAAAATGAAGAATTTTCTGTCAAATATGAATACATAGGAATTTGGAGAAGCAATATTAACACAAATGGATTTTGAAGTGATTTTTCAAAATTGGACAATCTACAAATTTCATTTAGTTTTGACTTTGTAACATGATATTTAAACTTACTTATTTGAATTAATGGAATAGAGATATTCGTTCATTTAGTCATCTTTATGCCCTCAATCCTTAGGTCATTTGAAGTTTGAGTTGACAATTTTTTCTATACTTCTGATAAAGTTTGCCACTTTTTCATATTGTCTGCGGTTATGAAGAAATAAAGAGAACAAAAACTTATTTTCATTTCATTCATGTCTTTCCTTGTATTAAACTTACATGTTATAATCATTGTTATCTTAAAAGGCATTTCAAGTGCAAGACAATATGTCAATTATTGCCATTTTTGCGTATGTGCCTTAAAGGACCAAAATGTGTTCACTCATGCGTACAGTTGCCTTAATACTTACATTCTTAGTTGAGAGCTAATTCAAATACGTTTGATGTGGTTTATAATAAAAAAAAAATTCATCAAAATCTTGTATGAAAATAATGAACTAAAAAATGTTTCGCTTTTTTTTTTTTGGCTGAAGGTGCATAATAAATGAAAGGCTCACTTGCTTATAAAATTAGATCTCATTGTGTCATTTGGTAGTTCATAGTGATAATTATGCCTATGATATACATTAAACATTCACCTATAGTCAAGTCCCCCCCCCAAAAAAAAAAAAAAAAATCAGAAAAATTGTAAAAAAAATGCTGCGCACTATGTATTTCCTTTTAAAAGGGCCTGTATCCGCAGTGTGTTATGCTTCCGCCACAAAGTGGTGCCGGAAGCATTATGTTTTTCGGGTTGTCCGTCCGTCCCTCCGTTTTTCTGTCCGTAATCAATGTTGTGTACACCGTAAACAAAAAAACCATTTGAGGCATCTGAATAAAATTTGGCATGAATATGTATGAGTGAGTGAAGTTGTGCCTATCAACTTTTACGTGCGCTTGCTAAAGGTCAAGGTCATTAATGCTCAAAATTCCACTATTTCCCCCATATCCATGCAATGCCTGAACGTATTTTCTTGAAACTTAGGCATAGTGTTTGTATGAACTACCACATAAAGATTCTTCAGAGTTTTTTAGAGTCATGAGGTCAAAGGTCAAGGGTCAAAGGTCACGGCAAAAGGATTAAATTTAATGTTTTTTCCCATATCTCGCATCTCAATGGTTCAAGGTATCTTCGTGAAACTAAGTATATATACATGTACCGACGGGCAGTGATTACCTATGGAAGTTGGGGACGTGGGTCGAAGGTCAGGAGGTCCTAGGTCAAGGAAAACTTCTCAAAATGTCACTACTTCCCTGATATTTATCAATGCCTGAAGGATTTTCTTTTGAAACTTGATATATGCATGTATTACCATTCTGTCTTACAAGTGAAAATGCTATTAAAATTGCACTCCTTCCTCCATATCTCTAAAGTAACTCAAGGTATTATCCTGAAACCTATACATGCTTATGCATGTTCTACGAAAAAGTGATACATGTATTCTTTTGAAGTGTGATGTCAAAGGTCAAAGGTCAAAGGCCAAATTTAGATGAATATATTTTACCATTCGATACTGACATTGCAACTTTTCTCCATTTTTGAAAATCACTCAATGCATAAACTTATAAAAGGGTTAAAAGTCAAGTAGAAATTTTCATTTCCCCAAATACCTCCACTCTGGCATTTTAATCAGTCATCCAACTAAACCTAGTTCTAGGAAAGTGAACTTTTGTGACAAACCTGACATTTTATTTGCCAGTTTATGTGAAACTGTCATCACACAACATCACGACATTGTACTATAGACCTTTTAGGAGAACCACGCATTATGGCGGAGGCATACCGTAAAGGTTTGTTTGTTTTGTGATGCACGGCCAATGACGTGAATACAAAATTTAGAGAGCATGACATCATCAACTTGCTCATTTAGATACAGTTCACAATGGCTAATCAAAAAGTGTGTGTGTGTGTGTGTGTGTTTTTTTTTTTTTTTTGGCAAATTTCAGTGTCAGAGCTTTTTACATCCAAAACCCCCAAATCAGCCTGCTCGGCTAATTTTTAGCCAATTTCTGCGCGACAAATATGCAATTGTTCCTGGAATTTTGTACTCGGTTTGATTACGATGGTAAAAATATCCCTGTCTGTTATCAATCTCAAATGATAGATGTCCTGTAAAAGGACCTGAAATTTGGAATTCAAAGGTCTCGTGAGTACGTCTAGTGCTGAGAACACACTTTTTTATATTGATCCCAAGAACTTCTTGGAATTCAATCAATAAAAGGATGAAAAATGCCCCTTCTATTTCCATTTTACCCCAATAAGCCAAAACTATTTGGAGGGGGGGGGGGGGGGCGCATAATAACTCTCTTAAAAATTATTTAATGTATCATCGTCATAATATTGCCCATGAGTACAGCAACTCATATTCTCCATGGCCTTACATTTGAATTTTCTCAAGGTTACCTATGGAGGGCGCTTTCTGCTAAAATACTGACAATTACATAGCAAATATGTGACCGTGCATCACTAAACGAACAAAATGTCGCGCACACTGATTTTGCATGAGCTGAAAATAAGTGAAATTGGTCAATCGTATGTATATCCATATACATATGCATGCATACATACACATAGATGTTATATACACACATACATAATTATACATATGTGACCCTGCACCTCAAAACAAACAAAAAGTCGCCAGACATGAATTTTTAGTTAAGACCATATTCTGAAAGACTATACTTTAAGCTTTAAAATGATGAATAACTCAAATCAGATGGACTCTCCTAACCTATCTAAATATTGGAATGAAAGCACAAACACCGGAGAAGTGTGAACTGAGAAAAGAGGCTCTGAAGTACAGTAACAATTCAAGCGCTTAATCTTTACCAAACAGTACTGGCTGTGCGATGAATGGGACAAAAAACAGGAAGTAAACCACCAGAGTAACAACAATGAAGGGATTATCAGATTAAACTTAAATTAAGCATGCCTCATTAACACATTCTGTCCATATTTAATGCCATCTTTCAAAGCAGGAGAACTATTTTTTCAAAAGTTATTAGAGTTGAAAGTGAAGAGTGTGGACAAGGTTTTTCAGAAATGAAAAAAGGATTCTTAAGACACACCTAATCACACTATTCTACCAAAAATGTTCGAGATAAACTACTACTAAAAAAAACCCCACAATTTCCTGCCCGTTTTATGATACCAAATTTTAGCATAATGTAAAAGAAGACCCGCTCTTTCAGAAAATAATTATGAAAAAGTCAAGTTCAGCTAGGTTGCCCCATTTTACTTATTTTCAGTCCCCACGCAAAATCAGTGTTTGCGACTTTATGTTCGTTTTGAGGTGCACGGTCACATATATAATTATATAATTCCTTCTATCCACATTATATAATAACTGAGTATATAACAATACCTATCAGTTAACCAATACAACGTCAAAAAATCGCAATCCTTTACAAACATTATATCTTTTCCGTAAATACAGTATACTGGGTATAAAAAAAAAAAATCGTTTTTCTGTGTGTTTTTTTATACCCAGTATACAGTATGTCCAAAAAAAAAAAATTACAACGGGGCCCTTTGCAATGATATCTTTAGTGAATCAATCTAAATACAAATCCAGGGTATGAAACTATAACTCATTGCCCACATCTTACAAAAAACTCAATTCAATTTGCTTCAGTGGTCAAAGAGAAATGAGGAATTTTGTAGCGGACGTCGGGAATCTCTTCTGTCCAGATTCTGTCTATTATTCACACACAAGAGCATTAAAATTGGAAGAATCAGACTTATGACATGCTTTACAACAATCCGCATTTCTCTGTGACTGCTTAACCAAATTGAATGGGGTTTTCTGCAAAATAGAGCTAAGATTTTATATTTTAAGACCCTGAAGTAGCACTTAGACAGGTTGATCATATTGGGTGTTACCAACTCGAAAATCTGATCGTAATTTTTGGAGCGACTTACTGCAGTATGTCCCCCAAAAATTACAATCAGATTTTCGCATTGATAACGCCCAATATGATTACATTTTTTAAATGCTACTTATAGGGTCTTAATATATAACATTTTAGCTCTATTTTGCAGAAATCCCCATTCGATTTGGCTAAGCGGTCACAGAGAAATGTGGATTGTTGCAAAGCATGTCATGAATCGGATTCTTCCGAGCTTAGCATTTCGATGATTTTGTGTGTGAATAAATAGACAGAACTTGGACAGAAGAGATTCCTGACATCCTCTACAAAATTCTGTGTTTCTCTTGGACCACTGGAGCAAATCGAGTGGGGTTCTCTGTAAGATGTGGGCAATGAGTTATAGTTTCATACCCTGAATTTGTATTTAGATTTATTCACTATCTTTAAAGATATCATTGCGGAGGGCCCCGTTGTAATTTTTTTTTTGGGACATACTGCATGCTAGACCAATCATCTGATATTTGACTCAGATGATAAACAATTAGAAGGTTATTATTTATTTTTGTTGGAAATTTCTCAAGTTAATCACATGAGGGCTTTTACATAATAGCATCAGGAACTACATTCGAGAATTTGTCATGACTGACATTAAGGTGATCGGATATATGAATGATGTGTGAGATTCTCATTAAAGAAAAGGGAATCACACATGTTTTGCCTACAGATTTAAAATGGAAAGGGCATAAAACGTTAACAAAGAAACAAAATGAACCTCATTTTGACACACAAGATGGTGTTTGAGGAAAAAAAAACATTATCATATAAAATGATCATTTTAACAAGGTCTATATTTGAAGAGTTTGTTTGCAAAAACCGATAAGTTCATATTTGTCAAATGGAGATATTTGCGATTAAAGGTCAAGAAAAATAAAGAAAATAATTAGAAAATTTTTGCTTCTTTTGATCATAACTTCAAAAATATACCTTTATATGTGGTGACCAATATATCATTTAAAAGGTATTATTTTGTACTTTATGACAGAGACCGTACTTCAAAATCTTCAAAAATGGACTTATCGGTTTTTGCAAACAAACTCTTCACTTGTACAAAATGGGCAAAATGCCATGTATTTACCAAAATACAAGACGAAATTTGTTTCATCGTTTAGTCTACTTTACACAGCCGAGACTGCGTGTGATTAGAAATTTGTTGTTTTATAAAACGATCTATGACATGGGCTAATTCTGTGCAAAATGGGCGAATAATTAGGCATATAGTTACCAAGACAAAGTAGTCTTGACCCTTGACCCTAGCTCGCACAGCTAAGATGGTATATGAGTCAAAAGTCGTTGTTTTCTGTTATGATCCAGTTAACATGGCCCATATGTGTACAACATCTGGCGCCTATGTTAAACATTTTCTAAGCAAGATATGAAATGAAGACTATTTGACCTTTGAACCTCAGTCGCACAACAAAAATGGAGTGTGACCAAAGTGTCGTTATTTTACAAAATGATCCACCCAGCGAAGCCCATGTGTGTGTAAAATACCATTCACACTCATGGTGATACAGAATGAATTATATTTGACCTTTGACCTAACTTTACACAGCCAAGATGGCAACTGAACAAAAAGTTGTTATTTTGTGAAATGGTTCTTACAGTCCTTACGTGTGCAAAATGTGGGGTAGATTGGACATGTATTCACGGAGATATAGGATTAAACATTTTTGACCTTTGACCCTAATTTACCTACCAAAGATGGTGTCGCAAGAAATAATCATTATTTTGTAAAATGTATCCGTGACATGAACTAAATATGTGCAATATATTTGGTGATGGGACTTGTTG
This sequence comes from Diadema setosum, assembly GCA_033980235.1. Classification (NCBI taxonomy): domain Eukaryota; kingdom Metazoa; phylum Echinodermata; class Echinoidea; order Diadematoida; family Diadematidae; genus Diadema; species Diadema setosum. Next base: position 6,182,652 of record CM067065.1, on the reverse strand, counting down.
TTCTTGATCTATTGCACGGAAGGAAGTGGAAGGAAGAAAGAAAATTAAAAGAAAATGTTAAGGGACTGTTTAGAAAAACAAAGGAGAAGAATAATGATCAGAAAAAAAACATAAAGTAAGAAAGGAGGAATAAGACTTCAACTATAGAAATAGAAAAACAAATATGTTGGTTTTAAAAAGCACAAGAATTGGCAGGGGAGAACCTTGAATACAGGACCTTATGATTAAAAGTCTAATGCGCTATCGAATGAGCTATTTCATCCCCCATAGGCTCTGTGCATTAAGCAAAATGGCGATATTTCCAAGCCAAGTCATATGAAAAATTAGAGTGCACGGTAGCCCAAAGTCTCCGCTAAAACATATCAAAATCTAAAAAAAAATATGAAGAGTTTGTTTGCAAAAACCGATAAGTCCATATTTGCCAAATGGAGATATTTGCGATTAAAGGTCAAGAAAAATTTAATAAAGAGAATAATAAGAAAAATTTTGCTTCTTTTGACCATAACTTCAAAAATATACCTTTATATTTAGTGACCAATATATCATTTAAAAGGTATTATTTTGTACTTTATGACAGATATCGTACTTCAAAATCTTCAAAAATGGACTTATCGGTTTTTGCAAACAAACCCTTCATATGTACCGTAGGGTGAGTGACCTGGTGCTCGATAAATACAGTCATGTCAATTTTCATTTCCAGTAAAAAAAAAAAAAAAATGAACTCCTCTAGAGATGCGAGGCAAAATGGTCAAATTTGACATGGTTACTTTTAATTGACTTTTACGAGATAATGATTTTTGACAAGTGTTAACAAGCTACAACATAGTGAAATCTGGTTGAAAATCAGCAAATGATAAGTGGGATACACTTGAATGAACTTGAAATTTGATGACGTCTTTTTTTTTAATTTACCTTTATTTCATTGCGGAATTTAATACATTTTACTCATTTTTCCAGCATGGCCCACACATGAAGTGATAATTACAACTCATCACCTTTAACAGTCCAAGCAAGTACCCTGTGAGGGATAAACCCCCTCTCAGGGCTATTCAGCGGCTCAACGAAGCGTTGCGATCGTTATCTCTATTCTTATTGCCGGTCGTTCCGATTTATGACTAGAAATTCTGCGGATTTTGCTGGCTTGTGCGAGCGCTGCACGCTCGCCATGAGCTGGGTGGCCCAATTGTACACCCACATGCAGGCCGGACAAGTCGCAGCGTCACATACCAGCCGGGGAGATACCACACACAGTCTTCACATCCACCAAGTATTGTAAAGTAACTCGCGCTAAGATGGATTGCAACACCCTGCACAAATCCAAATTTATTTAAACTACACTAAGTACACGTCGTTGGAGGATGATAACACAAAAAATAAACAAAATACACAGTTCCCTCACACTCAAGCACAAGCACCGACATCAAACACAAGGGTGTCAACAACATCAAAAGCAAAAACAAAATGAAAACTGGCATCATTCAGAAAGTGTTGAATTCGAGTACATGTATCTTATATGTTATCAAGATACAGTTGTGACTTGTTTCTTGAGAAGAACGTATAACCATTTTTTTTTTCTTTTCAAATCTTGTTCATGATGTATAAATTATTAAATCTGTATTTAGTAGCAACGGCGTAAATCCGTGCTGAGGAGTGGGGGGGGGGGGGATGATCGGCGATAGTCACCATCACCAAGCCCATAACCGGACGGGTGCAGCCAGTGGCGAACCGTGGCGGGTTGGTCAAGACATGGGGGGGGGGGGGGCACCTCGTGGAAAAGTAATTTTGAGGGTGTGTATGCATGCTTGTGCGTGTGTATGTGTGCGTGCGCGTATGTGCGTGCGCTGTCAGTCTGGAAACTGTAATGGGGACTGCAATACATAACGGAATGTGATACATTCCACTGCGCAGTCATTTTTTCCTTATGGATTATGGAATGACGGTGTGAAACGGCAAATTACTGGCAGCAACATCAAGAGAATTGCATAACAATTAAACGCGAGCGAGAGGAGCGAGCGAGCATGAAAATTTTGACATTTTACAGTCCCCAAACTGCCGTTTGTAGCTATATTTTTTTCGCTTTGGAATTTAAGGGGGCGCTCCGGTAGCAACTGCTGGTAATTACTGGCAGCGACATCAGGAGAATGACATAACGATTATATGCGAGCGAGCGAAGCGCGCGAGCTTGAAAATTTGGACATATTACAGTCCAAAAACTGCCGGTTGTAGCTATATTTTTTCGCTTTGGAAATTAAGGGGGACGCACCGGGCGCAACTGCTGCTGGCAATTACTGGCAGCAACATCAGGAGAATGGCATAACGATTAAATGCGAGTGAGCTTCAAAATTTTGACATTTTACAGTTCAAAAACTGCCTTTTGTAGATATATTTCTTCGCTTTTGGAAATTAAAGGGGCGCACCGGGCGCAACTGCTGGCAATTGACTGGCAGCAACATCAGGAAAATGGCATCACGATTATATGCGAGCGAGCGAAGCGAGCGAGCTTGAAAATTTTACAGACCCAAAACTTCCGGTTGTATAGCTATATTTATTCGCTTCGAAAATTAAGGGGGGGGGAGGGCGCACCGGGTGCAACTGCTGGCAATTACTGGCAGCAACATTAGGAGAATGACATATGCGAGTGAGCGCAGCGAGCGAGCTTGAAAATTTTGATATTTTACAGTCCCCAAACTGCCGTTTGTAGCTATACTTTTTTGGCTTTGGAAATTAAGGGGGTGCAACGGGCGCAACTGCTGTCAATTACTGGCAGTGGCATCAGGAGAATTGCATAACGATTAAATGCGAGCGAGCGGAGCGAGCGAGCTTGAAAATTTTGACATTTTCCATTCTCAGAACTGCCGTTTGTGGCTATACTTTGGAATAAGGGGGGCGCACCGGGCGCAATACAGTCCAAAAACTACCGTTTGTGTAGCTGTATTTTTTTCACTTTTGAAATTAAGGGGGGGGGGGGGGGGGCACCGGGCGCAACTGCTGACAATTACTGGTACCAACATCAGGAGAATGGCATAGCGATTAAGTGCGAGTGAGCTTGAACATTTTGACATTTTACAGTCCCCAAACTGCCGTTTGTAGCTATACTTTTTTGGCTTTGGAAATTAAGGGGGTGCAACGGGCGCAACTGCTGTCAATTACTGGCAGCAACATTTGGAGAATGGCATAGCGATTAAATGCGATCGAGCGGAGTGAGCGAGCTTGAACATTTTGACATTTTGCAGTCCAAAAACTGCCTTTTGTAGCTATATTTTTTCGCTTTGGAAATTAAGAGGGGGGGGGGGATCCGCCACTGGTAGTCAAGGGTGTCGGATTATGTTCATGATTTGGGGAGGTATGACCAGCGAGGGGGCGTCGAAGTGACCAAATGGGGGAAGGATAAAATCTGCACTTTAGAACATCCTCTAATATTATTGTTTGTGTTTGTGTGTGTGTGTGTGTGTGTTTTATGTACATGAAAAAGTTATTAAATAGCCCAGGTCAAGTCTTATTATTGGCAATGCATGGTATTTTGATATAATGTAAAGCAACACTGCAAGATCATTAATGATCTAGCTTTGATATAACGAAGCGTAAGGTACAAAGGTGTACATTTTACATCACATTGCAGCGACTCTTTTTGCCGTTCGGATGTTCTGAGTACACTGCGCACATCCTGCTCATATTCAGAATGCCAACCAGGAATCACGCTGAATCGCAATATTTTGTCGTCTCCGGACTTTTTGAACAATGTTTCACGCTATATTCCTCTTTACTTTTTGAACAATGTTTCACGCTATATTCCTCTTTAATTATGGTTAAAAGAAATCTTAGAAAAATATCTTATTTCTTGATCCCCCTTTCATGTCGATTTCAAAAGCAGTTTACTAACCCTTGAATTACCATTTTGATAAGTTTTTTATTCTTTTTTTTACCAACGGATGGGTTGTGAAGCTTGGCGCCCCCCCCCCCCCCCCCCCCCAACACACACACATTTAACAGGGATCGAATGTACCACTCTTTTGCATGAAATATAAAGTATGAGGGAAGTGGCAGCAAAAATATGAACACTTTTTGTCATTGTGTTTGTTTGTTTGGGTTTTTTGTTTTTCTTTTGCTTGTCAGCCGACTTTTGGCGAAAAATCAGACCTTGTAAGAACGAAGCATTTTTGTTGTTGTTTCTCTTATCTTTTGATTTTCTTTCTTCTTGACTGACAGGTGATTTTGCCCCCCCCCCCCCTTTAAAAACGTAGCATAGCCCTGAATAATGTAGAAATATATTCAATAAAATGGCAATATGGATCTCCATTTCTTTGTATGTAATAACGTACCGGTATCATCTTCCTGTAGGTATTGTATTTTTCTATTTTCTTGATTTAAGTCAATAAAGCAATCATCCCAGGGGCATCGTTCTGTTTTAATGATGGTGGGGAGGGACTTGGAGTTGGAATTGCTGTGCGAGAGAGCGGAGCGACCGAGTGGAGGAGGGTGTGGGAGGGGGGGATACCGCCCTCTCAGACGAGGAAGATTTTGCATTTTCAGACCTGAAATTAAGCGATCTGGTGCACACTTTTGGTGAAATTTTGGAGTTACATGTTTACATGTAGGCCTATACTATTTGACGTTGTCAACGCCTGGGCCATGCCTGATGTCGATATTAGACCGGGGGCCCAGAGCATTTATTCAGCTGAAAAGGGTCACACTTTTTGATGGTCTCATCATGTAAGGATGTGGCCAAGGGTCAATAAAATGAATTGCTGGCAAGTCACATCCTGTACCGTAAGCCTAGGGACCACAAAAAGGGACCCCGAAAAATGGATTTATTTAGCCGAAGGGGGTCACGGACAAAAGTTGGTGGATATTTTTCCTTTGGGTGTACTTATCATGAAAACAGCAATGCCAGCTATTTTATCCTGTACGGGGCCCCAGACAGTAGCCCCAAAGGGCCCCAGAAATATGGTGTTATTCAGCTGAAAAGGGCCACGGCTAGTTTCTTTTGCAATGGAAGTAGTTCCCATCAGAGATATCCAAAACACCAATGCCAGCTATTTTATCCTGTACGGGGCTCTAGACAGTAGCCCCAAAGGGCCCCACCCCCCATAGGCATACGTATAAACACACACAAACATTGATTTTATTCAATTAAAAAGATTCAGGGCTAATTTCTTTTGCAATGGAAGGAGTACCAATCAGAGATATCCAAAACACCAAAGCCAGCTATCTTATCCTGCATGGGGCCCCAGACAGTAGCCCCAAAGTGCCCCACCCCCTATAAGCCCTACGTACAAACACACACACACACATTGACTTTATTCAGCTGATAAGAGTAACGGCTAATTTCATTTGCAATGGAAGTAGTACCCATCAGAGACATACAAAACACCAAAGCCAGTTATTTTGTCCTGTACGGGGCCCTAGACAGTAGCCCCAAAGTGTCCCCCCCCCCCCACACACACACATACGCACACAATAGTTTCATTCAGTTGAAAAAGGGTCACGGCTAATTTCTTTTGCAACGGAATTAGTACCCATCAGAGAAATCCAAAATACCAAAGCCAGTTATTTTATCCTGCATGGGGCCCCAGACAGTAGCCCCAGACAGTAGCCCCAAATTGCCCCCTTACCCCCTCCCCCTCCCCCCCCCCACACACACATTGATTTTATTCAGCTGAAAAGGGTCACGGATACTTTCTTTGCAATCGGAAGTAGTACTCATCAGAGATATCCAAAGCACTAAAGCCAGTTATGTTATCCTGTACGGGGCCCCAGACAGTAGCCCCAAAGTGCCCCCTACACACACACACACACACACATATATATATATATATATCTAACCCTCTACTCTCCCGCCCCAGCTCACCGCCCTGGGCTGGGGCTACCAGCGGCAGGGGATGGCTGGGCTCGCGCCCGGTCTGTAAGGCGCGAGGGGATTTGGTTAGTGCACTCGGACTTATCGACACACCTGCCACACCATCAGCAATATTAATTAAATTAATTTAAAGACAAAAATTAGACAACAGTTACATCAAATTCATAAATTTACTTTGGTATTTATTTAAGGGGAAAATCTCCTCTTATTAAATCACTTTAAACCCACAGTAGCTTGGCAATTCAACATTTTGATACAATATAACCAAGCATGCGCATAATTCAATCTCGGTTATTTTTTACTTACATGGCCTCGGGTGCAAGTGCAAAAAGGGGGGGGGGGGTTAATAGGGAGAGGGAAATTGTCCGCGGAATACTGCAGTTGTTATGAAAGCCCTTCCTTCTCTCAGTCCCAGTCGCCGACGTTACCCGGAGCTCCGTCGGTGGCTGCCGTCGTCGCTTCGGCCCGGATCGCGTTCGTCGCACCTGCGGCTGGTCTCCGGCTGCGCCTCACTTCCTTCTGGGTCTCCTCAAAACATTAGTGGGCCTCGGGGTGGGGTTTGTGCACAATTTACAGTCTTTTTTTCCTCTTGTTACATGGCAACTCTTCGGACAGTGGCACGGACGGCGTTCCCCACGTCAGAAGTAAAGTTCGGCCCCCGGCTCTCTCTCCATTAACAACGTTCAACGTTCACCAACGTTCAAAAAATTGATGCCAACAGGCTACATCTTCACTAAGATTTAATCTATCTGGCAAAGTTCTCTCCACATTGTGACCAGAAATCCCTCTCGAAATGTGTACCAAATTCTCCCGAAATCTCTCGATGAAAAATCTGTCTTCTGAAATCTGTCTTCTGAAATATGAAATCTCAAAATCTCAAAGTCTCAAAATCTGTCTTCTCCCTACAATACATGCCCTTTTAAACTAACCCTTAAATCCCTCCTACAATTCCATTATCCAATCATTTTAATTAATTTCCCACACCTGAATTATTGACAACCCTCTTTCGACCAATCCGCTTACCTGTCCCCGACTTGACCCTCTCCTCTCACCTGCGTAACCTACCTGCGTCTCGAACCCAACCTGACACTCTCCCTTCCTCCTAATATTTATAAAACAAAACCCAGCTTCGCTACGAGCCCTTTAACTTACTCCTCCAGCAGGATTCCCGATTTAACTCACACTACCACAATATTCTCGTTAAACACCTCAACTCCTTGTCAAACATATACTCCTAACATCCTGCCAGTCGTATCTATTTCTTTGTCCTTTAAAAAATCACCTGATGTCTATCAAATGTCCTTCTTCTTTATTCCCTTTGTCTGGTTCCCTACACTGTCCTGCCATGCCCTAAGCCCGCTGTCTGAACCTTATTCCTTCCCTTTTATTCCCTTTATTCTTTCACCCTGTGCTTTGCCCTATCTACTTCATGACCCTCTAATTTCTCATCATTCCCTTTATAATGCCTATCCTATTCGGGAGCCCCCCATTTTTTCAGCTCGTTACATCTTCCCCCCTGTTCACAGAATAATGTCCTCATCATTCCGCATCAGCCCGGTTTGTTTTTCCTACCCTTTAACCAGGAATACTTGGGGTGAACCAACACTGTCATCTCGCCAGCCACTGTCCGCGAAAATATTTACAACATATATGCATAACATCAAACCCTAATCACATTACCACATAGATTTCGAACAACACAATGACTGCTAAATTGAATACTCATGGCATTATACACTATACAACCGGAGGCACAGCGTTCTGACTACAAAGCCTCCCATAAAGAGGCAACCACATGATACCCCAAGCGTTTTCCGAATTTCTTACCGCTACGACTATACACATGCACTGGTTGATGCTCGTGAATACAATCAAATAAGCACATATTATTCGTAATATCATTCACAAAATCAAATAACGTTGACTGAAAATGATGACCTGTTGGGCTAAATTCTGACCATCCTTCCTACATAATAACATCAAAATTGATTTGCCGAAGCACATCTCATTAATCGTTGCTTCATTACAAAAAAATACTATCCTCCTTCACTACACCGTCAACTTGATGACCAATCGATTATGTGATGTGGACCATCAGTGACCGCCCCTAAGGCACAAAACACGACACTATACAAACATTACATTATAAAACACAAAACATAAAGAAGCAGAGCCAGTAGCCTGAATTTTGGCCATTCGCCTATCCTGGACTTACTGTATTGACTTATGAAAATCACAAATCTTCCTCCAATTGGAGCATAACAAAACGTAACCACTTTGAAATATATCGCTTTGTAACTATTCTCGCATTATCATTACAAAGTAGCACTAAAACCAATACAACAATACTTTCTGTTACGGATAAGAAAGTAAAAATACACTTTACTAATAAAACTATATACAAAACCTGAACAATAGTGGACCTACTTAAGGTCTCCACAACTGGCTGTACAATAGCTCTCTGTACTTGGGAATACGCCAACCTCTCGGGAGCGCGGGAGCACCTTTGCGATCTCCTCAAAGGAGGATCTTCCTCTAACGAGGCGGCTTCTGGCTCATCCCGAGGGGCAGGTACGTCCCCTGGGGCTTCGACTTGTTCCTCAAATTCTTCGTCACACGGGTCGGTATCTATTACCTCTTCAGATTCAATACATTCTTCCTTATCATTACTATCTCCTTCCCTAGCCTCTGTTGTTGCATTATCAATGGATGGGTCCAATTCCCTAACATTATCCTGCGACTCATCGTCAATTATTCGATTAATTTCACCGGTGACATTCGGCTCTACACGCCAAGCGACGGCCTCACCCAGCCCTACATCCTGGGGCTCATCATCCACTACTTCAATTTCACTTGGGGGAGGGGAGCTGACATTTTGCTTTCGCTTGGGGCCGACGGCCCGAGTCACCTTAGGAATAAAATTACAAAGCATTAATAAATTTCTATGGAGCATTTGCATCCTCTTTCCCCCCGTTTCTGATCTTACTTGATACACCGGTATACCTACGTTGGGCTGCCCCACTACAACATAAACATCCCTACCCCACCTATCGGCTATCTTCTGTTTTCCCTTTAACCCCACATTACGCACTAATACCCTATCCCCAACTTGAAGTTTATTCTCCCTAGTGTTGGCGTCGTACCTTTTCTTATTCTTATCTTGGGCTAACTGATCGGTTTCCGCCGCGAGTTTGTAGGCGTGTTCCAGCCTTTCTCGGAGGCACGCCACGTACTCATCTGAGGAGATAAACTCATCTCCTTCCCTAGCTCCTAACAAAGCATCTACCGGTAGTCTTGGATGGCGTCCAAACATTAAAAAAAAAATGGGGAATGTCCAGTGGACCCGTGCTTAGTAGAATTATATGCATGGACGAGAGTTGACACGAGCGCTTTCCAATTCCGTTTCTGCTCTTCAGGCAAAGTGCCGAGCATTCCCAACAGCGTTCTGTTCATGCGCTCGCAGGCGCCATTACCCTGGGGGTGGTAGGGGGTTGTCCTAGTTTTCTTTACTCCGACCAAATTACATAATTCATTTATTGTCTGGGATTCAAAATTTCGACCTTGGTCAGAATGTAACCGCTCGGGGAAACCGTAAGGGAGAAAGAAATGCTCATACAATGCCTTTGCTGTAGTGATAGCTGTTTGGTTCTTAGTCGGGACGGCTACGGCATACCTTGTGAAATGATCGGTGATTACCAAAATATTTCCGCAGCCGCCCTGACCCTCTTCTACCGTGAGAAAATCTATACAAACTAATTCCATCGGGCGTGTGGTTCTAATGTTCACCAAAGGGGCTGTGTTTTGCGCTGCCGGCGCGCCCTTCCTACGCACGCACCGCTCACATGTTCCTACAAAGTGCTTCACATCCTGTCCCATGTGGATCCAATAAAATCTACTTCGGACTAAATCGAGTGTTTTCTCAACACCGAAATGACCATGCTTGGTATGTAATAGTTCTAAAACACACTCCCGTCGACTTGCGGGCAACGCTAGCTGATATTGGGTCCTTCCATCTACCAGTCTTCTCCTATAGAGTACTCCCTCCCGTAATTCTAATTTATCCCATTCTCTCAATAAACATTGTACCTCTAGACTTTCCCGCTTTAACTCTCTCCTTGGGGGTAAGTTATCACTCGATTTCAAATTAATTACCCGACTTATGTGGGGGTCGGTCTGTTGTTCCTCGCACCAATCGAGGGGGCCACCTAAGGGGTCAGCGTCATTCGCATCTGGGGAGGGGGTGGGACGTGTACCTGTCATGTCCTACTACTTCTACTAAGGGGGTACCTGTTTCTCGGGCTTCTCCTAGCCCCTGGGCCACGGCAGTGGCTACCGAGTGAACTACTGTGGGTGTTACATCACCCTCTGTTTCCTTACTCTGGGACTCTGTCTGGGGGTGGGGGTTCCTCGACAGAATGTCAGCATCGATGTTAGTCCTACCTGTCCTGTAAGTCAAGGTCAACTGATAATTTGCCAAAGCGGCCAACCATCGGTGTCCGGTTGCGTCCAACTTCGCAGTGGTCAACACATAGGTCAAGGGGTTGTTGTCGGTGTACACGTGGGTCTCATTACCATAAAGAAAATCGTGGAACTTCTCCGTAACGGCCCACTTAAGGGCTAAAAACTCTAGCTTATGGGCGGGGTAATTGCGCTCTCCCTTGTTAACTGCGCGGCTACCGTACGCAATAACGCGCTCTCTCCCTTGATCGTCCTTCTGATATAGCGCGGCACCTAGGCCTGTCCTACTCGCGTCTGTGTGCAAAATAAAAGGCTGGGAAAAATCCGGGTACTGTAACACTGGGGCAGAAGTTAATTTGGCCTTTAATGTTTGAAACGCTTCCGCTTGACGTACTCCCCAGGTCCATGGTGGGGGTGGTTTCATGCTCTTCTTTCCCTTTCTCCCCCCTGTCCCCCCTAATAACTCGTACAATGGGCGCGCTACGCGGGCAAAATTCGGCACGAACTTCCGGTAATAACCAGCCAAACCTAAAAAAGCTCGCAGCTCGCGTTCATTTGTGGGGGTAGGCCATTGATCGATGGCGGCCGTTTTCCCAGGGTCCGTTGCTATGCCCTCCTCCGATATCACGTGACCCAAATAGCTGACCTTTGACTGTAGTAAGTGACACTTGGAGGGCTTCAGCTTGAACCCATGGGTGGCCAATCGGTCAATGACCTTCCCCAAGCGCTCAGTGTGCTCTTTTAAGGTGCTGCCAAAAAGTATGATGTCGTCTAAATATACGACGCAACACGTGTGATTTAATTCACCTAGACACCTCTCCATAGCCCTTTGGAAGGTGGACGGGGCATTGCAGAGTCCGAAGGGCATCCGGTTACACTCCCAATGACCAAAAGGGGGTGGCAGAACGAAGGCAGTCTTGGATTTATCCTCCTCCGCTATTTCGATCTGCCAATATCCCGCCTTCAGGTCAAGGGAGTTAAACCACCGGGCACCCCCCATCATCTGCAGCACCTCGTCCACTCGCGGCAGGGCATAGGAGTCCCTAACTGTGCGTTGGTTAAGTTTCCTAAAATCTATGCAAAAGCGCATGGAACCGTCTCTGTTACGTACTAAGACTACTGGGCTTGCGTATGGGGAATAGGATTCGCGAATTACGCCTGCGTCCTGCATTTCTTGTAAATGTTTACGCACCTCCTCGTACTGACCGGGAGGAATTCGCCTATATCTCTCGTTTATGGGGGTGGGGTCTTCCAAAGGGATTTTGTGTTCCACGATTTTGCTATTGCCAATGTCAGTCTCTGAGGTGCTAAACGCACCACTATATTGCCCTACTAGCTCTTTGACGCGGTCGATAGCTGCCTTCGGGGCGCCAGACTCCGAAACATCTAGCTGGGAGGCAACTACCTCTGCCTGGGATGGGGGAATCTCAATTACCTGCTCTTGTGACTGTACAGTAACGAGTTCTTCACACAAATATACCTCCCCCAATTTGGCGTGTCGGGGAATCCACAATGTGCCGTCTGTCGGATTTTGAACTACAACTGGGATACTCTGCTCCTTTTGCACCTCTTCACTAACTGTCACTAAGCCTGATTCGACAACTAACCCCGACGGGAGGTTGTGAAATTTTGGCTCAAATACCACGTCATACTGGACTGGGGATGGACGTAACTTAATCTTAGCGGACACGACAATGGCCTTTTGGGCCGGGACGGGGACCGCTTTCCGGCTGGCATTTCGAGCTACACCTAATTTGCCCTTAGCGTTCGGGGAGTTTGGGCCGCTGACGGCCGCGTAGACTAGCTTCCAGGCGGCAGTCACGCCCTCCATAGTCCCAGACTCTTCGAGAAAACGGGGTCCTACGGTCTCCTTCCCTAACCTAACACATTCGCGTATTACATTGACACCTACACACATGGGGACGGTATTGTTGTACGGGGTCTCGGGTACAATTAAAATCAAACTACTTACTGGGGTTCTCCCTGCCTGGGGGAGGGCCCCGTCAAATGAAATGTCTACTTCAATATAGCCAAAATAAGGGACGGCATTCCCATTTGCCGCTTCAACCCTTATCAGATTGCCTATCTCGTGTAGTGGGAACCTCGATAGATAACGTCTGTAAAACCCCTCTGACAAAGTACTGACCTTTGAGCCCGTATCTAGTAGGCATCGACACGCCTTTCCCCCTATTCTTGCAATGCCCTCATTCGCCCCTCCTACTAATCTATCAACAACCGTGGCTTCTTTGCTGCTACTACGAGGAATCTGGCTACTTATTTCCTGACCCACGGCCTGCCCCACGAACGCGGGTCCTGTCCGTTTAACGGCTGTGCATGGGGCGGGGGCATGGGTGGCGGGGCATGCTGAGGGTGCGGTGGGCGAAAAGGGGCAGGGGGACGTGCAGCCATATAGGGTGGGCCGCGAGGTACCGGAGGGAGGGTACATTCCCTCGCAAAATGACCTACCATGCCGCAGCGGTAACATGCCCCTCCCTGCCTAGGCCTAGCTTGATTATTAATATGATTCATCCCTCCCTGTTCTAACTTTTGTAATCTATCCCTAATTTCTTCTAGCCCTGCTACTAGCTCCTTGGGGGCAGCGCTCGCTTGCGCGCTAGCCGGCTGGTGTTGCGCGCGAGGCCGCGACGGCCCACTACCTCGGAACTCGCGAGCCTCCGCCGCCTCTTGTTCCATCGCGCGCGCTATTTTTACCAACTCATCGAAGCTCGTCACGGCCTCATAGCAATGCCGGATTGCCTGTTTCACGATGTCGTCCATAAGCCCCCTCCAAAACACTATTCGCAGGATCTCATCTTTGGAGGAGGAGGGGATCCCTCCCCTCTTTTCCGCGCGGTCTATCAACAGCTGGAGACGCGCGCTGTAGGCCGCGAGCGCCTCCCCCGGGAGTTGTCTAGTGCAATGCAATTGGTGTAGGAGCATCGCCCCACTCTCCAGGGTCCCATAGAAACCTTCCAGCTTTGAAACAATGCCGGAGACTGTCGTCTCCGGAGGCAGGTTAAGGACCATTTGCCCCGCCTCCCCCCTCAACGACCGCCTGACCAACCTATTAAGGGCGTCAGGGGGGCACGTTTCGTCCTGCTCGAGGCTTTCCACCTCGTATCTCCATAATTAGAACGAAACTTCGCCCCCCTTCGGCTTTGGATCTCCGCTAAAAAAGGACAATTTGTAAGGGTTTTGCACCACAACGTGTGGTTTTTGTTCAGGGACCCTGGGTTCCGAAATATTTAAAGAAAGGCAAGTGCGGGGCATGCATACTATTTCAATTTTCCTCCCCAAAAGTGTCGTTTCGTTCAATTCTCTAGCCTTAGCCGCCTCCTCAGCTGTCTTGAAGCCACAGTAAGCTGTGCCAGTGGGCTCACCGGTAAGGGAGTCCCTACCTAGTTTTATATATGTCAAAGGGCCCACACCCTCAAAAAACTTCCTCAATTCCTCGTCTTTCGTATCTGGTTTTAAGTTTTTGACTAAAACCAAACAGTCTCCTGCCAATGAAGCCATGATATTAAAATTAAGTCCTAATGTAACAACAACGCAACAAAAAAAAAATCAATCCACAACCTCCAAATAATCTGAGTACAACTGTGACTCAAATTACACAAATATCAAAATTAACCACATGAACAAAAACATAATATGATAGGCCTACTATGATACCATTTATCCACTACTGCATAAGCCCATCTGCTTATACCAAGCACCAACAACGCCTACTCACCCTAGGCGTACAACAAAACAACTTGATCCGTTGTCTTACATAATTGTGACCCGGACTCAAGCAAAATAGAGCACTGGGGCAGGTGATCGGCGGGAAGAGGTGTGCGGTGCGATGGCGCGGGTAATTTTCTTGAAAAGCTGCCAGAACGCATTTCATGACACACTGTGTGTATTCGCGAGTCGCCGGCTGGGTAAGTAAAGGGATACAAATTGGGATCCCCAGCAAGGTCAAGTAAAATGAAACAAAGTCATAATATTCCAAAGTGGCGCAATAGTGCAGCGCATCGCTAAGCGCTTCCACGCTGCGGCTTGGTTTAATGTAAAATCGCGTGACTAGATGTCGGAGGATACCCTGCGGTACCTGCAAATACCCGCAAAGATAAATGAAATCTTCAATCGGTATGTTTGTCTGGGATCGAGTCAAGGGCAGGCGCAGAGAATACCTATAGAAAATCCTAAAAGCGTCTCGGGGCCTGCGAATCTCTTCCGGTAGTATCAATAAGTGGATCAGCTTATTACCCCACCCTCGATCTCGGATAGAGGCGAAATACCCCGAATTTGCAGCTAGCTTTCGGATATCCCCTCAGGGTATTGAAATTCCCCTGCTGCTCTCGTCCATGCAAAGAAAATATTGACAAATCAATGCAAATTTTGTGCCAAAAAACTGGAACACGCACACAAATCACAAAATATAATGGACGGTATCCGCTAAAAACAATTTATACCACAAAATTAATGAATACTAAAACCCTATTACGTCATGTAAATCCCCGCGACAACAAGCAGGACGATTAACAACACCAACAAAGCCATAGCAGCCAACATCATTAGCCACCAATGTTTAACAAAAAAATCCCTGCAAACTTCAGCATCCATTTTTAAAAGCATCAACCAATCTCACTGTATGAAAAAAATGCTTAATTAGAACCCTACCTGCTGTGCCTCCTAAATATTTGCTTTAGCTATCCTAACTACTGTACAATACTCAATGATAATCAGCTTTTTTGTATAAGCTGACATTCAACAATCACTTCAACATCGCAATTCTCAACAACAACCAAATTGCCAGCGACTATTAAACAAAGAGGAGATTTTTGTTCTAATGCATCACTTTGCATTATTTATAATTAATCAAAATTTATCCAAAAACATCGTGCTGATAACGCTGCAAAAGGGAGTGAGTTCTATCTAACCCTCTACTCTCCCGCCCCAGCTCACCGCCCTGGGCTGGGGCTACCAGCGGCAGGGGATGGCTGGGCTCGCGCCCGGTCTGTAAGGCGCGAGGGGATTTGGTTAGTGCACTCGGACTTATCGACACACCTGCCACACCATCAGCAATATTAATTAAATTAATTTAAAGACAAAAATTAGACAACAGTTACATCAAATTCATAAATTTACTTTGGTATTTATTTAAGGGGAAAATCTCCTCTTATTAAATCACTTTAAACCCACAGTAGCTTGGCAATTCAACATTTTGATACAATATAACCAAGCATGCGCATAATTCAATCTCGGTTATTTTTTACTTACATGGCCTCGGGTGCAAGTGCAAAAGGGGGGGGGGGGGTTAATAGGGAGAGGGAAATTGTCTCGGTTATTTTTTACTTACATGGCCTCGGGTGCAAGTGCAAAAGGGGGGGGTTAATAGGGAGAGGGAAATTGTCCGCGGAATACTGCAGTTGTTATGAAAGCCCTTCCTTCTCTCAGTCCCAGTCGCCGACGTTACCCGGAGCTCCGTCGGTGGCTGCCGTCGTCGCTTCGGCCCGGATCGCGTTCGTCGCACCTGCGGCTGGTCTCCGGCTGCGCCTCACTTCCTTCTGGGTCTCCTCAAAACATTAGTGGGCCTCGGGGTGGGGTTTGTGCACAATAAACTACAGTCTTTTTTCCTCTTGTTACATGGCAACTCTTCGGACAGTGGCACGGACGGCGTTCCCCACGTCAGAAGTAAAGTTCGGCCCCCGGCTCTCTCTCCATTAACAACGTTCAACGTTCACCAACGTTCAAAAAATTGATGCCAACAGGCTACATCTTCACTAAGATTTAATCTATCTGGCAAAGTTCTCTCCACATTGTGACCAGAAATCCCTCTCGAAGTGTGTACCAAATTCTCCCGAAATCTCTCGATGAAAAATCTGTCTTCTGAAATCTGTCTTCTGAAATATGAAATCTCAAAATCTCAAAGTCTCAAAATCTGTCTTCTCCCTACAATACATGCCCTTTTAAACTAACCCTTAAATCCCTCCTACAATTCCATTATCCAATCATTTTAATTAATTTCCCACACCTGAATTATTGACAACCCTCTTTCGACCAATCCGCTTACCTGTCCCCGACTTGACCCTCTCCTCTCACCTGCGTAACCTACCTGCGTCTCGAACCCAACCTGACACTCTCCCTTCCTCCTAATATTTATAAAACAAAACCCAGCTTCGCTACGAGCCCTTTAACTTACTCCTCCAGCAGGATTCCCGATTTAACTCACACTACCACAATATTCTCGTTAAACACCTCAACTCCTTGTCAAACATATACTCCTAACATCCTGCCAGTCGTATCTATTTCTTTGTCCTTTAAAAAATCACCTGATGTCTATCAAATGTCCTTCTTCTTTATTCCCTTTGTCTGGTTCCCTACACTGTCCTGCCATGCCCTAAGCCCGCTGTCTGAACCTTATTCCTTCCCTTTTATTCCCTTTATTCTTTCACCCTGTGCTTTGCCCTATCTACTTCATGACCTTCTAATTTCTCATCATTCCCTTTATAATGCCTATCCTATTCGGGAGCCCCCCATTTTTTCAGCTCGTTTTATATATATATATATATATATATATAATTATATATATATATATATATATATATATATATACATATACATATATATATATATTGGTTTCATTCAGCCGAAGAGGGTCACGGCTAATTTCTTTTGCAATGGAAGTAGTATCCATCGGATATCAAAATACCAAAGTCAGATATCTTATCCTGCACGGGGTCCCGTCAGTAGCTCCAAAGTGTTTTGCTTTATTCTCTTTATTGTGTGCATCTCTTCTTCTTAAATATGCGCTCCTTCGTCTTCATTTTCGCGACAACGACAACGCGCCCTCCTCATCATCATCAGTTTTGCTGTTCTGGCAAACATTTTCCAGCGTATCGGCTACGTTCGATTTTAGAGCGGCGAGAGCGGAAGACGTGCATACTTGAGTCTGGGAAAGCGTAGGAACAGCGTAGCTAAAGCGGCCAACAGCGTTATCGAAGCAGGAATGAAGCGTCGTAGGAACAGGCCTTGATTTTATACGAGAGTAGAGAACTTAGTGAGCATTGGTGAGAGCATCGTTAAAGCGGGAAGGTCGTGCTTTGATCAAGAAAGCGGCGTAGCAGCGGGACCATGTCGTCGGTGTCTAGTTTAGACTATATTTCCCGTTCTTGTGCCGCTGTTACTACGGTCAGAAAAACCTGGAATTGTTACGCTCATCCTGTGGTATTTACACTGTCACTGCTCTCTCCCCGTTTGAGCTACGATTCAAAATAGGTCAATCTTGATGGGGAGATGAGGAAGAAATTTTGAACCAGTTCAAAATTTCTTCCCGATCTGTAAAATTGCCAGACCCAACCCCATCACCGAAACGCTGCTGCTACGATGCTCCCGGTCCCCGTACACTTTTGCCGCTCTCTCCCGATCTGACAGATTGAATAGATCGGGATGCAGATCTTGATAGTGGAATTACATATGGGGACACTTTAGGAACACTCCGTGGGGCCCCGTACAGCTATATAACTGGTTTCGGTGTTTTTGATACCTCTTTGAGTACTACTTCCATAGCAAAAAAAAAAAAAAATATATAGCAATGATTCTTTTCACTTAGAATATAAAAATACGGGAGCACTTTCCAGCTACTGGCTTGGGGCCCCTTAACTGGATGGGTTTGTGTTTTACGTATCTCAACTGTTAATTCCACTGCCAAGGAAAATAGGCATACATGACTGTTTTCACCTAAAAACAATTAATTCATATGGGTTGGGAATACCTTGGGGCTATACCTGTCAAGGGCCCTGCATCCGGGCCAATATCGCACCTCTTTTAATCGAATTCTTTAATGTTTAATTAAATTTAGCAAAAACTTCGCCTAGATGACATGGTAGTTCAATGTCATATTAATCTCTTCATTCAAATTTATTTTGAAACATTCACATTACCTCTAACCTTATTCTAAATAACACTTTTTCAACTGAAATCCATATAATACAAGTACCATTCCACTATCCGTTCATTCATAAATTCATAATGATATAGTCACGTGATTACATGCTGCGCTCGTTCATTCAAATTGCTTTCTGGCCATCTAATCTAACATGTTCTGCAGTCAATTAAACAGATATGTTCATGCTTGGCCTCTTTCCTTATTTTCTTTCGTCGTAGTTATTGTTTTGTAAGCATCATAGCATTTCATGTTTTCGTATTCGTTTAAGAGACTTTGACACCATTAGTTGTATTTTTTAACGTGCCTATTGAATCCAAAGAAGTAAGAAGCCACAAATTATCTGGCTGTTACGAGCGCTTTATTCCGAGCGGTCGGCCAGTTACAAGAAGTCAAGGTTATGATCCTCAAATGTTTTATTTTTTTTTATATATAATTCTTTCTATGTCTTCTAGAGATATACGTCTGTATATATTGTGCTGTTAAAAAATGAAGTTAAGCAGCATTACTGGTACACGTATATGCCTATAATGACATGTATATGAAAGAGAAGGAGCGTTACCAGTCTGGTTACAGAACAACCAAATCCAGTTATACTAGATAAGAAATATGACACTTTTACTGCTTTATAACAGTAATTCATAGATGAAACGAAAACACACATAGAAACACATGTTAAAAAGATCTGAAACAAAGAAATAGCATGATTTGAATTTGAATGAACACGTTTGGAATTTGACTGTCTTTCGCGAAATTTAATGACTAAAATACACTTTTCGGCAAGTCAAGGCGAATTTGAATGAACGTAGGGTACCAGCCAGTTTGAATACCAATTTTACGAATTCGAACCTTCTATCAAAATTAATGAACCAACAAAAGTGCAAAATTGGCTGGGAAAACCTAACTGGCTTTGATGTTTTGGGTATCTATGATGTAAACTAAGGCCTACTTCGATTGTAAAAGAAAAACAACTATGACTCTTTTCTGCTAAATGATGTCATAATAATTATGTGGGGTAGGGGCACTTTATGGCTACTGTAACCTGGGCCCAGTACAAGATGAAATGACTGGTTTTCGTAATATATGGTCATCTTGGTTGTGCACTTGCTTCCTTTGCAAATTTCTTGAGTGTTTTGCTACTGCAACCTATGGGACCCCGTATACAGGATAAGATGACTTGCTTTAGTGTTTGTGATATCTCTGTTCAGTAGGCCCTGATATTAACGTTACAAAAGAATTTGTAAGACCATTTTCAGCTGATTCACAGTACATGTATAATGGATGGGACACTGTGGAGCTACTGTCTAGGGCTCTGTGCAGGATGAAATAACTAGCCTTGTTGTGTTGAATATCTCTGATAGGTACTTCTTCCAGTGCAAACGAAATTACCCGTGTTTGGGGATATACTGTGCGGGGCCTATACAGGATAAAATAACTGGCTTTGGTATTTTGGATATCTCTGATGGGTACTACTTCCATTGCAAAAGAAATTAGCCGTGACCCTTTTCAGCTGAATGAATCTAGTGTGTGTGTGTGTGTGTGTGTGTGTGTGTGTGTGTGTATGTGGAGGGGGGGGGGCACTTTGGGGCTACTGTCTGGGGCCCCGTTCATGATAAAATAACTGGCTTTGGTGCTTTGGATATCTTTGATGGGTATACTTCCATTGCAAAAGAAATTAGCCTTGACCCATTTTGGATGAATGAAACTAATGTGTGTGTGTGTGTGTGTGTGTGTGTGTGTGTGTGTGTGTGTATGTGTGTGTGTGTGTGTTGGGGGTGCACTTCGGGGCTACTGTCTGGGACCCCGTACAGGATAAAATAACTGGCTTTAGTGTTTTGGATATCTCTGATGAGTATGCCTACTACCAATTGTAAAAGAAAGTAGCCATGACCCTTTTCAGCTGAACAAAATCAATGTGTGTGTGTGGGGGGGGGGGGAGCAATTTGGGGCCACTGACTGGGGCCCCGTGCAGGATAAAATAGCTGGTATTGGTGTTTTAAATATCTCTGATGGGAACTACTTCAATTGCAAAAGAAATTAGCCGTGACTCTTTTCAACTGAATAAAATCAATGTTTGTACGTAGGCCTATGGGGGGTGGGGCACTTTGGGGCTACTGTCTAGGACCCCGTACAGGATAAAATAGCTGGCATTGGTGTTTTGGATATCTCTGATGGGAACTACTTCCATTGCAAAAGAAATAAACCGTGACCCTTTTCAGCTGAATAACACCATATTTCTGGGGCCCTTTGGGGCTACTGTCTGGGGCCCCGTACAGGATAAAATAGCTGGCATTGCTGTTTTCATGATAAGTACACCCAAAGGAACAATATCCACCAACTTTTGTCCGTGACCCCCTTCGGCTGAATAAATCCATTTTTCGGGGTCCCTGTTTGTGGTCCCTAGGCTTACGGTACAGGATGTGACTTGCCAGCAATGCATTTTATTGACCCTTGGACACATCCCTATATGATGAGACCAATAAAAAGTGTGACCCTTTTCAGCTGAATGAATCTTCTGGGCCCCCGGTCTATATTACTGTCTTTGCGAGCGAGCGAAGCGAGCGAGCGCTTGAGAAAATTATGTATACATTATCCTACAAGACTGTTCAGCTCTGTTACCTGTCTGGAGGCGGGCGCACGAACGTAATGCAATATGCCAAAATTGATACAATCACATTTCTGCTTCCTCCATTTTTCCCCTCAAATTTCAGGGGGGGGGGGGGGATGATTGCACAGGCCATCCCCCCTCCTCCATTTCAGGGGGGGGGGGGGCGGGGATATATCCCCCATTCCCCCGGGATTTACGCCCATGCTTAGTAGTCACATCCAGTATCATCTGCAGTGTGGATACGCATCTATAATATCAGAGTAAGAGCATCTTCTATAGACGATCAAATGCAATGTCAAAACCCAGTTTTCGCAACTGAATGGATTTCGTTCTCATACCTGCCCGTGACCGGTACACTTGCCGAACTTTAAAGACGATGGTATCACACATCATTCTCCTCAACTGGAACTACAGCTGTATTTTCAGTTATTATTCTCTCGCAATCCCAAGTAGATATAACACAAAACGCCATATTAGTCTTCATTAAATGTTTTCGATGCAGTCATGGCAGCGTACATTCCATAATTCAGGGAGGTGGAAAGAGAATTTAATAATCATGCCTAGTTAGTGCACAGGGACAGACTGTACCATGGTGATGCCAGGTCTCAGTGGCAGCTGACTGGTGTCAAGGAAACCCCACTAAGGAATTAAGATAAAAACAAACAAAAAACAACATCACTCCCCCACTCCACCGAAGAACCCTGGGCTGGTGTGTGTACGTAACTTTCCACAACAGACACTCTGCCGAGCGAGACTGCCTCTTCAATGTCACAGAACTTTCCCAACGACGCAGTAGGGACGTGATCAGTTCACATTTGATTTTTCTGATAAACTGCGTTGATACCATCTTTTAATGTCCCCTAAAGATCATACTATAAAGATGTTAGCATCAATTTCATCCTATATAATGTATTTCCAAAATTTACAGTTGTGATTACATGCACATTATATCAATGTGAGATGAGTGAGGTTCCTTCGTACAGCAGCGAACAGCGGCAACCAAGCAAGCAACGCGAGCCAGAGAGCAATACGATAACCATTCCACGTGGGCTAACAGCACGGAGGCACGCGGTGTGTGCGGGTTTATTCAGACCGGATAGAAAATTTTCGACATGTTGCGCTATGACAGAGAGCGTGTGAATTTTGCTCCCCGCGGATTATCCTACAAAAGGGTCTAAGAAAGGAAAGACTAATAATCTTCACTCTGAGGGAAAAAGAGCGCAACCGCGGGGAGCAAAATACACCGTGTGTGTTTAAACACACGCATGTCGAAGCGGTTTTGTCGGTTCCCATAGACTTTACACGTGAAGGCGATTCGCTTGGCACTGAGCCAGGTTCGGCGAGGTCGCTCGGTTCTCCCGTTTTATCTTCTGTAGGGTATTTCGGCGTTATCCTTCACAGGGTAGTTGATCGGACTGTTTAAGAACATGTAAAGAAAATGAGGGTCACCGTCGATCCTGAAGAGTTAAATAGGAATTAAGATCGGCGTTTTTTGTTTTGTTTTGTTTTTGATTTTTTTTTTTTTTTTTTTTGGGGGGGGGCATAGCTGCATTGCATATCGCCATTGACATTCATCTTTCATCTCAATTTCATCTTTGACGGGCCCGTTTGACCTCATATTGAGACAGATTGACTTGGAACTTGATATAATTATTCCTTGACATGTTAGACATCCGATCCATGTGAAAAACGGGGAATTTCTATTCTTAAAGATCTTCGAGTGCGTATATGTGCGCGAGCGTACGCGTACGTAACGCGTACGTCGTTTTTTTTTTTCAAAAAATGTTCTAATGATCTGAAACGTGTGCAAAAAGCATGTCAACATTTTAATATATGCGCACGCGCACTTTTTGGTTTAAAGACAAATTTTGAGAATTTGAGTGATAAGAGCTTTTCCATCCCATTCTATTAATAAGATATGGATGAAAAAAGTAATTTCAAATAATGACGTCATAGTGATGTCACTGTCGATCGATTACAACGATACATTAGATCTGCCGTCTTTTGGACATGATACATATACGGACAAGGTATAAGTTTCTAATAGACGAAGAACTTTTTGAGTTTACCTCGACACAACATTTGAGGAGAAATGAAGAGCTTGCAACCAAAGCGGCTAAATCCATTGAAAATGATGGATTTAGAGCCTTTTGGAAGCAAGCTCTTCAAATAAAGAAGAAGTGCAAAGAATCCGTACAGAAACGGTGATCCGAGAGGAAACTGATCAACATTTTTCTTAAGCATTAAGGTTTTATTTTGTAAGCACCAGGATGCTATTGATTCTTCTTAAGGCAAGTTAGGTAGCGTCTTTCGCGGAATTCAGATCCCATAAATGTTTTATTGCGAATTTGTATACTTCTATACGTGTCTTCACAGAACAGATAATATTTTCCGCTATCAGCAATTCCATAATGTTATGTCACTCTCTCGGTCGCTTACAGGGCTCTACACTTCCAATATGACTTATAGTCTTTGTGGGCTTGATCATTAATTTATCGATTGATCTAGGCTTTTTATTTTTAGTTGTCTCGTGCCTTTACTTCTATATCTGTTTCCTCTCTCTCCCTTTTCCCTTCTTTTCTCGTTTCCCGCACACCTATTTTTTTCCTTGTGAGGTGCCCACAAAGTACAAGCACAGTCTTTTGAGTGGATACCTCCATTTTTTTTTTTTGCAGAATGTGTAGATATGTTTGTTTGAAAAATGTCTCAATTTGTAATGACTACTGACAAATGTTATTCTTTGCTATCCACGTTTTATTCCTTCAAACGCATGTCAAATTTATATTTTTTGTACATTCTGTTGAAAGACGAGAAAATACAACTTTTCAATTGAATAATAGATTGTCATGTGTTGGTGAGACAGTTGATAATATGTAATTGGTAAGTTTGTTATACTTTGATATTTAGCAGTGACATTGTGTGTGTGTGTGTGTGTGTGTGTGTGTGTGTATGTGTGTGTGTGTGTATTACAGAGGATTGTCAAGTAGTCGTTACGACTCTAATATATTCATCAAAATTCTCATTTAAAGGGAGAAAAGACACCTGTACCTGTTACAAGCCCAACACTTACAGCCCCAAAACCAGCACCCACGAACACCAAAACGAGGCATGCACAACGAATGAAGGTAAACAATAAATGTTTTATTTTTTTCCCCGATTGCCCGAATAGCAGTATCAAGATATTCCATAACTAGGTTATTATCTGTTTTTTTTTTCTAAATGTTATTATTATAATGTGTTCTTTATGATCATAATAAGTTATTATGTTATGTGTGTTATATGTTGATACATAATTAACGTGTGATACACAATAATCATGGTTCTTTTTAACGTTAAGTCATTTCATGATTTGAAATATATTCAACACACATTTTAGCTCTACATTCCACAAGAACCAAAATTATGCTGTAAGGAGTCCCTTGATTTTCCTGTCTGAAGCCCTGATGAAGGTCCACTGAGGGACCGAAAGCTCGGCGGCCATTAAACCTGTTCAGATATATAGCTACACCTATCGCTCCTTCGGATTCTGATTATATAATGTACTAGGTGTTTCAAAAAAAAATTCCCACTTTTGATTCTTAATAATTCAAAAATTACACATCAGATAACATTGTCATTGATATGAGTAATAGCTGAATAGTGTATAATTTGGTTAAAGGTGGTTTGAATATGAAAGCATAAAGCAATTTCATGAAATCCATGATTAATTTCACAATTAGGTTCCAGATTTTGCTGTATTTTCTACCCTCTGTACAATATTGAGTACCTGAATATAAGAACGACCCAAGTCCATCATGGAAGACCATTTCGAGTAAACTTTAAAGGTAGGGAATCCCATTTACATGTCTTAAATGAAGAGCTGTATAAATACAGTGGTATGTTGAAGAGAGTATCATTTTAGAAACTCCCATAAAGTATTGAAAGTGGAAGGTAACATTTAGTACATATTTTTTTGACCATTGAATTTTGAATTGAATTGTTTTCGGGGCTCATCGTAAATTCCTGTACATTACTAGGCTACCTTTGCAGACCCATGTACTGCATGTGTGTCCATCATGTATATTTTGTGAAGAAAGTTCATCAACACTTACAAATATTTCTATATATATTCTTGCCACACACTCTATATGTTATTACATCAGCTCTTGTACTTTTAGATTTGTGTTTATAGATCAAAAATACAGAAGAATGCAATGACACACAGAACTACTGAGTAGTTGAGTTTTGTGCATTATTCAAATTTTAGATAACTGTTGACTTCCAAATTTCTAAGCAGTGACCTAAGCAAGTCCCCTGAGGTTCATATTTAATGTTTTGCCGCATTTTGGGAGGTCTGTAAAAGGTATCCCCTACCTTTAAAGAAAAGCTTCACATCTTTTTTATTTGTCTAATAATATTCTATTTAACTGTGATGGGAAGGCAACATTGTGTGTACAAATTAGAACATATATCATTATGAAAATTAACATTTACTTTAATTGTGGAGAGGCCATTTCGTGTGATGGACTTGGGTCGTTCTTTGAATCATGGACTTGGGTTGTTCTTTGAATCATAATACATGATATTCTGCTATAGAGACGAGAGAAGGACGAGAGAGGGCGCTATATTATGAATGTGAGAATGACCCAAGTCCTTCATTCTTACATTCATATAAGATTTAACTCATTCATTTCAGGCACTTCCGGGGGTGATTAAGATTTATCATTTATACACAAGATGAGTCCATGCATAAGCTACAATTTCCCACGTCAAACTAATTGGCCAAAAATTGGACTTGGGTCGTTCTCATATTCAGATCTTCAATTTCACTTTGCACAGGGGTCAATGGGTATGTATTGGAGTGTGTGGTTAACACCCTGACAATGGTCCTGAACAATGGCCAGTGTTCGAATGTTTCATTATCTATTCATGAGAAATTCCACTATCACAACTAGTCTTTATTCAGCCTTTGGCAGTATCTGTGTAAAGTCAAAAGCCTGTCGATACTGTCGTTGAGTCGTGACAGTGTTCAGGCGCGGTGGAGCACCCCAATTATCTCGCAGATATCCATCGGCAGCCGAGCCTCATTTGCATAAAGTAAACAACATGTACTCGCGTAGTTGAGAAAAAGTAAACAACTTCTCAAGCTAATAACAATTTAAGGAAACCTATTTTCGGATTAAAATTGAGTTAGTTTGAATTTGAAAACATGTCCGAATATGCACATATAACATATAAAAGGATTTGACAATGATAAAATGTGAAATTTTAGCGAAAACCTGACGAGCAAAATTACCAAAAATATGCCTCGAAAATCATCCTAAAATTCACGAAGTGTAATTGTGGAACCAAAGCGCCATTCAAACAAAGTACACCGAAATTTATTTATCTGCTTGCATTTTAAATGTCATACCGTGATATTCCCGGCCATGGTTGTGTCGGAAAAAAACAGAAGGTGATGTCAAAAATGACACGAACGCAAAGCGTACAGGTCGGTCCCATGTATATATGATCGCGTGACTGTAGCGTTGCATGTCACAGCACACAACGCTTTGCTGCATGCAGCGTGCGCGGCAGCAGCTCAGCAGTCACCGCCGTGCGACACTAAGCAAAATTGACTGCGTCACATGCAAACCAACAATGAGCACGAAATCCTGAATCTCACGTACCACGCATGCCCAATATTACGGGAAAAGAAATGACGTCATTTTCAATTGTTTCGCTTAGTACAATTTTCTATTCCAAACCCTGTAGAAACATGTTGATTTCTCAAAAAGTACAGGTGGAACCAAGCGAAAACTTTCACCATATATGGATTGAGGCCTGATAAACTTATGTTGTCAATTTCGGACACATTGGAGCCCGGCCATAGTCCAGTCGGAAAAAAACAGAGAGCATGTTTTGCGAGAGGTGATTTTCAAAACGCTTTAATATCTCAAGTTCTAGTAGAGCAAATTTCATAATTTTTTCATCAAAAGGAAGGTTTTTAAAAACTTAGATAGTGTGGGAAGTTTGAGTTTACTAGCGGCACGCATAGCGGCACAAGGAGAAGGTAAAGATTTGACTTTTTCATGCACACAGTTTCGAGCAGCCGTGGATGCCCGTTGGAAATTCAAATAGAACGGGGCGCTAATGAGATGCAAATTGGGGTGCTCCACCGCGCCTGTGTTCTCCCTACTTCTGAAAAACGAAATTACAATGATTACCTTCTGTTCTATCGTAAACATTGTGACAGGAAGCAAAGAAAATCAATTAGAGTATACACGTGTGATATGGAGCCTTAAATTAATCTACTGTGAAACAAATCGCCCCAATGATAATTGCTGCTGAACTCTTTACCAAAAATGTTTTCTTTTTATCGAAAAAGCGAAAAAATTGTCAGACTAATCAATTAGTAGACAGTTGCAGTAAAATGAGCAACTTCAGATAATTTATGCTTATTTCTCTCCAAATTTAGTGATATGTGAAGCAAAATTTCAAAATGATTGCCAGCTGGAATGAAATGAGGTGTTTGCAAGCACATGGAAACATGTGCTTACCTTTTCCATGTGCATACATTCTACCTTTACCATGCATGAATTCAGACCAGCAGTGCCCAGGACAATCCACATGAATTATTGATGAAGCATTCATGTGCCTGGGAGCGCGAGACTGACGCCTAGTAAACAGGTGGTTCAGGCATGTCAAATTGTTAAGGGCCATTGCCAGCACACACTCACATACACATCATTGGTTCCTGTGCAAAGTTCAATTTTTTTTTAAAGAGGGTTAAAATTTGACCAAAATCTGAAACCTTACTTCAAAATCAGTCTTAGATTTAATGAAACTGATTTATGCTTTGACATTCAAATTACCTCCAACAAAATTGTACACTATTCAGCTATTACTCATATCAATGACAGTTTTATCAGATGAATAGTTGTTGAACTATTAATGATCAAATGTGGGAAATGTTTCTTTGAAACACTTAGTATATAGTAAAGTTACAATAAAGAGTGCATTAAATACCAGTTTCTTTTTATTCAAAATCTTTTTTTTTTTTTTTTTTTTTGGGGGGGGGGGGGGGGCTTCCCCCTCAATAGGGATGAAAGGGCTGATCTTACCTCTAGGCAAGGTCCAGTGTCGATAAGCACGTTAAATCCCTGAGAAGGGGAAGACCCTCAAACCTTTGGATTTGGAATAAAAAAATAACAAAAACTGGCATTCAATGCACTCTTGTATTTTGACTTCACTCTTCCTATTACTATTACTGCCAATATGCGGATGTATTATATATACATACACACACACACACACACACACATAAGCAAAAATTCTTCTCTCCTCAAACACATGACCTGTATCTTAATGTTTCAAAATTGCTGCAGGGAGCGGATGGGCTGTTTGGTGGATGGATGAGTACGATAACTCTGGTTTTCTTCGGCCTGAGCTGTTTCGCTTCAGCAAGCAATCACCATCATGAACATCAGCTGACCTTAGGAGCACAAGGCAGTATCATATTCGACGCTCCCTGGAATTCTGAGAATGGGTTCTTTCCATACTTTACCATCAGATTCGAGTCCGAGTTTAATCCCTTTTGCACTTTGATTGATCTCCATCAACCAGGATTTAAGTCTCTACAGCAGTTTAACCGCTTCAGTGTTAGCTACACATTAACAGATCATAACATGCAGGTCACGGTCAAGATATCGGACGTGTCTCCCGAAGATGCTGGGGTGTATATCATGACCTTGACCTCGATTGACGGTGAGGGTGGCAGTACCATGAGAGTAGTGAGAGCTGTTGAGGTATCTCAACCTCTTGGCCAGGCTCAGTGCCGCATACTCGAAGCTCCCGACGGTTATACAAACCGTTACGCTGATGTTTCTTGCAGGGCATTTGCAGGCAAAAGAAACGCCACGCTCGTTTGCTACCAAGATGGCAACAAAATACCGTATATGGGAAAAATTCACAATAAAGGGAAGCACATTCATGGTAGATTTTGGATGAAATCAAATCGTAGCCCTGTGCACTGCTGTTCTCATGCTCTCGATACACATATTGATCAAACTTCATGCCTTGATTTTACTTCGTCCGCTCAAGAACCTTCAACCGAAATTAATCTGGTGACTGCTTCCAAAGCTGTCCCCCAGGAAACTCCCAACGGATCGTCTGACTGTGGATGTGACTTGCATGTTGAGTTCATGTTTGTCTACGCCTTGGTTACTTTTTTCATCCAAATTGTCATTCCGTAGGTTCGTTTACTTTGAAAAGTATTTCAAAATACTTAGTACCTTGCATTTAGGAGTGTTCCAGCTCTCAGAATTACGTGATGGAGGTCTCATAATTAAATGGTAAATTGATTCAGATTTGTCCAATCATTACAACAATCGCAACAAACTGGAAGCAGATGGCGCTATGGTAGTGAAAGTCACCACGCTTTTCCTGCATCGCACTGTGCAATAAAAGCGGGAGAAAAATAGGATGTTTGGCAGAATTTCCTTGAAGGAAATTATTTTTAAAGAATGAAAGTATACGACTATTATATTTACTTAATGCACGTGATTTATATCAATGATTTGCCATAGAATAAAAGTAAATTCGGACTTTAGTCACACCTTTCATACATGCGATGCCAGCGCGGTGACCTTCCCTGTAGTCGCATATTTCCTTTATCTCTCTCCCCTCTCAGATGTGCAGATTAATTAACCCTATAAAGCCCAAGCTATTTTGACCCCTCGCAGGCCTAGGGGGGGGGGGGGGGGGGGGCACATTGTGCCCCCCTATATAACTTTTTTTTATTATTTGATGCATCATCGTCATATTTGGCACGTATGTAGAGTAACTCATACTCTACAAGACCGTACATTTGAATTTTTACAAGGTCACCCATGGATGGCGCTATTTACCAAAATATAAAGAACTACATAGGAAATATGCTAAAAACATGATTTTTCTGTATAATTTCTTTATCCCCATTATATATGTCTTATTATAGACCAATCATTTTCATATTTGCCACAAATGATAAGCAAATGGAATTTCATTATTTGTTATGGTTGAAATTTCTCGAGGTCACCACATGGGGGCGCTATCCATATCAACATAGTGATACATTATGAGACCTGAGATGAAATGTGTGGGATGGGTATATGTATAGTTATGACATTTCATATTTGCAAAATACTGGAATTTTGAGATTACAAATTGATAATATGATAAACTAATGATATCAAGGACATAACTTTGGTGAAGGAATCAAAATAACTCAAAATATAAGGGCAATCTTTAAAAAATATCATTGTTTCCAATTATCTCTATTATATCTATTGTTTTATGCCTTTGTCACATAAAACAGAGGAAATAATAAGAAAAACTTTCCAGGACCATAATTACTTCGAAATTTGCTCCTTCAACAAATTTCAGCCAAGAAACACCCATTTCATACACTGTAATGCTGTTAAATGAAATGGGAACAGAAAAAAGATGCAAAATGTGACTGACATGGTTGTCAGTTTATGGTTGCCATGGCAACCAGCAACATCAAATATAACTAGATTATATATCAAAATGTTTGTAATAAGATTTTAGGAAAAGTCATCAAATTTGGTTGAAATCGAATAAAGGGCAAAGGAGTGGCAAACGAAAATCTGGTAGGGGGGGGGGCACAATGTGCCCCCCCCCCCCCCCCCCCCTTGGGCTTTATAGGGTTAATATGCGGATAACGAATGGCAGGCATTATGATAAGTATGATTTGTCAAATCTAAAACATCAAATTAGATCAGATTCAATTGTTTTGTTTTCACTTCTTTCAACAGAATATACAAAGAGTATAAATTCGACATGCATTTGAAGGAATGATATCTTCAATACCTTCAATAAAATACATCAAGAAAATAATATATACATATTTCATGATATAAGTTTAAACAAATTCAACATTATCCTCAAGAAACACTGGAAGAGGCATCCCCTTAAGTACAGCCATATCAGAGGGATAGTGAAACTTTTAGGCGAGTGTAGGTGCAAATAAGCAACGCTTTAGGTCTCTACTTTAAGGTAAAAATCCAATTAGAATAATTGTAATTATCGCAGGAATTCTCCCGCATTTTCCACCGTAATTTCGTTTCTTGTATTGATTAACATGTCGTCATATCATTCAATGCATGTAATCCAATTTCAACAGAGCATGTGTATAATATAAGTGTACTTTCCCCTATTGTTCGCAATCAACGAGAATCCGGACATAACGAGAAAAATCAACCGGAACCGACGATCCGATAATAACATGATTCCCCTGTAGTATGGTCTCGATATCATGTCAGCCAATAAACATTAAAACTGAAACACATCTCTTTTGTTTCGTTCAATCGCTTCTTTATCTGTATACCTCAGACAGTTAATACACAGCGATAGAGAGAGAGAGAGAGAGAGAGAGAGAGAGGGAGAGAGAGAGATAGAGAGGGAGAGGGATAGAGAGAGAGATACTTTTCGTGCCTGCAGCTTGCCTCTGGTCATCGAGGTGAGACGAAACTGTGGTTAATGCTGTTTGGTCGACCATCTACACCCCGCATGGAGTGTGCATATTGAAGTAGAGAGGATGGACAGTATGGGGCGACATAATTTTTTGTTGTTTGTTTTGCCAAATTTACCAAGCGAGTGCAAAATCGAGTGCATGTATAAGAGTCAAAATATCTTGAATGTGCATAGGCTTGCCCCGAGGCGGGAAAATTATTCAAATTGTGTGTGATTTGTACACATAGAAATATGCGTGTATTATTATGATTACATCCGTGTGTTTGTTCTTGAGTATCAGTCAAACCTGTTTATAGCGGTCACTCAGGGGGGTCGAAAAGAGGGTCCTAAGACAATCTCTTCCTGGAAAATTACCTAAGATCCTTCACCTGAACCTAAAGATGATCTTTAGCCTGACCCTTACATAAACTCTAACCTTAATCTTAGCCATAATCAAAATCCTAAACCACTGACCAGTGTAAAATAAGTCGAAAGGTAACTTTTGTTTGTTGTTTGTTTGTTTGTTCATTTCCAACTGAGAAGATGGCTGGATAGCTTGTCTTCCATGGTGTCCAGTTTGATGCGAGGTAGGACCACTTCACTGGGTTAAACACCCTGCTCGTTGCGATGAAGTTGTTACTCTCTCATATACGGACTTCCTTTTCATGTCCTATCCGAGGGAAAGAGAGCTTTGCCTCTTGCTAAAGGGGACGGTATGCTTACACACAGCACTGCTCAGTCCAGATTCGAGTTCGAACCCGGGCCGCGTGATTGTGAGCCAGACTCACCGCTCTTGGGGAAACTTGTCCTGATTCGGAAAAGAATGGCGACATACCCGACATGTGCAGACAGTTGACCGCTATCAGGGCATTTAATGTGCATGCCTTCATTTAAAATGTTTGGTCGTTGTATACGAGAACTTGTGCATAATAATCAACGCAGCCTTAGAAGCTGAAGGGCGTCCTGTCCCTGACGGCAAGCACTCTTGGAGGAGGGGAACGTACAAACATCCCCCTAATTGAAGAAACAAACAAACAAACAAACGGATGAATTAATGGTGGTTGCATTAATTTCTCCATACTGCATGACGCATAATTACATACCCGCCAGTAGTATAGTGAGAACAACCAATTTAATGAGATTGCATTCAATAAACGATGCGACCATTCAAGTTCAACTGAATTTGAATTATCATCGACATGAAGCATTAAGAACCTTACTTGTTCATTTCATTTGATTTCACCGGCATTTTATTTCACCTTTTTGCAACATGACCTTAAAACAATGGATTCCGAAAGTTTCACTCAGAACGCATTCAAATTTGAATCAGCACCACCACCGTTATGAATGCTACGGAATGTAACTTCATGTAAAGACAAACAATTACAGCATTAAGGCAATTTTTTCGCAGCAGCATACAGATGCATTAAAAGCGCCATATTAGTAACTCTGACGTTAGGCGTAACTCAAGGACTTTCCTCAGTTAAAGCGAAGACTATGTTGTTGTTTTTTTTTTTCAAACTTTCCATACCGTAACATTGACCCATCCGAAGCCCAAATAAGCAAATAAAACCACAAGTTCATGTGCTTGTTCCTCTTCGACGGGACTTTGAGGAATATGACAATCTGCCATTCGGCACCAAAATAATAGCGTTACAGGATCAAGACCATGATTACCAACATTATCTGCAATGAGATAATGAAATCCCGTAGTTCTTTCAAAATCCACGTTATTTTCTCCAAATTTGCATGAAATGCAGAAAAAGGTACCAAAAATTAGGAAAAAGTTTTTGAGATGACATAAAACACAATGCCAGAAAGCAAAAATATAACCTGAGCTGTGCCTCCTTGATAGCCAATAAGCACCTCTTTTAGCGCCTTTCCATTGATTGTAATGTTGTCCAGCTGAAATGTATAAAAGATGAAAGTTAAGGAAACAATTGAAATCTATGCATTAATTAGAATTTAGCTATTATTACACAAATGTTAATTTCCATTCTTTTTTAAAATATGCATTGTTTTACCGTACAATGCAGCAATTGAATTGCACAACTATTCAGAAATGACGATACCATTGCATAAAGTAGTAGTATTCTGTTGATTTAAAGCATTTCTAAACAGCCTTAGAACGATTTGCACTCAGACAACAGTTCAAGATAATTGTCAATACTCGTCATATAAAAAGTCAGGAAAAAGATGTCAACATTTGCGCAAGGACAGTTAAAAGAAACCTGTACTGACATTTTGTAAATGTCTGATAATTCTAATCTACATTTTTTGATGCCTACAACTGGAAAGAGAGGTTTCTAAAAGCCAGGATAAGACTGTAGTGATTTTTTGAAAAAAAAATGAAAACGAGCAAGCCAATGAACGATCCACACAATTTGGCATACGTCACAGGTGCCAACCTCCGACTTTAGCAAAACGAACTACACATGTCAATTTACTGATGAAATATCACACGAAGTACTGCAAAAAAAAATGTTATTTAGTAAAATTGCAATATGGAGCTGAAATAAACATGTTTAACAATATTTATTAATCTTTAAAAGGAATCTCTTCAAAAGCTTTTTATTTAGATAAAATTTGTGGGGAATATTCCAGATATGCAAAATGAAATTGGCATCATTGTCCGAACGTGCTACCCATAGAAAACTGTGTGTAAGTAACGTTGCACTATTAAAACTATGCATTCGATGAGCGATAATGGTTCGACATCACAGTTCAAACTATCTAACGAAGATGAGGACTGAGTGATTCTTAAAATCTAAATCCAAAAAATAGTCAACGGCAATCACGGTTTACGCCTAGTTAGAAGAAAACGGCACTCAGTACATATAAACTCTAGACTAGAACTAGGACTAGGACTAGTGAGCAGTCAAGGACCGAGAAGATTCTACTCGCCGCCCCGTCGACAGCTGTACGTGCACAGCGCTAAATAGGCACAGCGTAAACGTTTAGTATGCAATACATACCCCTGCTGCCAGAACTTGAAGAAAGTCCAGACGAAAGTCCAGACTCCAAGGTCTAGCGTTGCCGCTAGATCTAGGCCCTTGTGCTGCAGGCCCTGTTGTTTCTGTGCAGAATTTTGCAGGTAAGGTATCTGCTTTATGAACTTTCAATGTTTTTGTAGTCGAGATAAATCTCACGGTGGTCGTATTAACACCAAGGACTAACTTAGATCTAGTTTTAGTAGGACCCATACCTCGGAAGAGTGGCCTGACCACGTAGATGGGTGAGAATTTTGAACGATGTACAATTGCCAATTTTCGCACCTTATGACATTCTTTCCCTTAGAACACGCCAGGATGATCTAAGGAACCAGATTTTTTCATGTCATCTCAAAGATTGGTAAATTTCCTTTCAGGAAATATATGGTTTGGTTGACTTTTGCCTGATTTTTTTCATTTGGCAAGGACTTAAAGCGTAAAAATACGGTAAAAACGCTATTTTTAAAATAATTTTTGTTTTTCAAACTAATGATGTGCATTTTTAAGCGTACGTGGAATCTAATATCTGACCATGTTCTGGATCTGACATATCATGGGTATGAACCACAAAATTGTAAGAACTTTATGAGCACGTATAAAATCACACAGAACAATTGAAATATCAAAGTCCTAAACAGACGAACGTCCGTGATGCTTTTATTTCTATTGCTGCTGCAAATTCTACTTTGTTGTCACAATTGTAATGTATACGAAAATTTGGTGTTCCACCTAATGAACATATCCTGCAAAAATTGTATGTCTGATGGCTGTACATGGGACGTAATATTCTTTTATGCAAAATTATACTCAGTTTTCGTCACGGACGTGCTTCCGCTATTTTCTAATAAAGATCGTATCCCATTAAACGTTATTGGTGATATTGTTCTGAGTCGTAATCAGCTAAGATCTAGCCACACGATAATATGTTTGTTTTGAGTTTCTGTCCACCCTTTGTCAAAAAGGAACCGAAATTATATTTTTAGACGAACCTCCGAGAAAAAAAAAAGAACGTCCGTGATGATTAAAACGTTTTCGAGTTGAACACCATCTTGCTTTGATGACGAAGGTGCATTTTACCTTTGGCTCTCTAGCCGAAGAGCTGCATGTTATTTTTGGAGAGGACTGAGGCTTGTCCGCAGTTTTTGGACCATGCAATTCACCGAAAAAAGCAAATAATTAATATTTTCTCTGAAAATTCACCTCCTGATCCCCCTCTGAGCAATACATATTGTGTAAGGATGTAAAATTTCTTATAATTTGCATTGACAATACCTTTTCAAATTTTTGAAAGCGTTAGGAAGGCTCGGTACTGTCTGCCGATTAGTTATCCGTCCTGGAACATGACCCTATCAGTAGAACGAACGTCCGTGACAATTCCAGCGAACGTCCGTGACGTATGCAATCCCTTCGATAGGGATAACTTGTCCCGAAAGTGTCCTGTCTTCTTTAAAACTTTTAGCTCCAATAGCCACAAATAAAGTTTTACAAATTAAACAATGAGTTTAGGGAAGTAGTTTCAGATTTTTTACGGCGTTATGTGATCATGATGAACAAACAGTTGAAAATTTACTCACAATTTTACGCTTGTTTTCTCTCTAATTATACAAAAAAGCTAAACACTGAAAACAAAGTTATAGGAAAATGGAATTTTGCGTAATCTGTAATTTCTGTGCATTTAAATTTCTTTCTCATGAGGATCTGGAGACAATTTGTACTGTTACAGGTTCTGAAAGTTTCGCTCACGGACGTTCTGTGCGAGAAAGGAAATCTCTGATAATTACAAATATATCACTGCACATAAAGTTAATGTTACTAGTAGTTGAAAATATTGCCAAATCACCGAGCCGCTCATACTCAAAAGTGAATAAAGTTCAGCACTCATTTTACTTGTAATAACAATAGGAAACCGTTTTGGTCACCGATGTTCGTTGGTAGAATAAGTCAATGGATTACATAGTAGGAGAAAGAGGATCAGTGCCACTTTTCAGTGACAGGTGCGCCAAGTGTTTATCTTTTTGAGTATGGTAGCTGCCGTCTCAAACAGAACACATCCAGTGTTGGTCTCCATAACGGACGTTCGCTGTAATTGCCATGATATTAAAGGTAGGGAATCCCATTTGCATGCCTTAAATGAAGAGTTGTATAAACACAGTGGTATGTTGAAGAGAGTATCATTTTAGAAACTCCCATAATAATTGAAAGTGGAAGGTAACATTTGGTACATTTTTATTGACCGTTAGATT
This sequence comes from Diadema setosum, assembly GCA_033980235.1. NCBI lineage: Eukaryota > Metazoa > Echinodermata > Echinoidea > Diadematoida > Diadematidae > Diadema > Diadema setosum. The sequence goes on along the minus strand of CM067065.1, from coordinate 6,146,093 downwards.
TTGAATTGAATTCTTTTCGGGGCTCACCGTAAATTCCACTACACTACTAGGCTACCTTTGCAGACCCATGCACTGCATGTGTGTCCATCATGTATATTTTGTGAATAAAGTTCATCAAAACTTCAACTGCAGAGCAGTACACCATTACAAACAGTCTTCATGTGCTGAGTATCTGGTTTTCCATGAATTATGTGGCCAATAATAATTATACATATTTTTATCATTTAAGAACATTTTTCACCATAAACATCACAAGGTCCCTGTAAATATGCTATTCTAGCTGTCATTCCCAAAGCTCTACAAATGAAGAGTTTGTTTGCAAAAACTGCTAAGTCCATATGTGCCAAATGGAGATGCCATTTGCGATTAAAGGTCAAGAAAAATAAAGAGAATAATAAGAAAATGTTTGCTTCTTTTGATCATAACTTCAAAAATGTACCTTTATATGTAGTGACCAATATGTAATTCAAAAGGTATTATTTTTTACTTTATGACAGAGACCGTACTTCAAAATCTTCAAAAATGGACATATCGGTTTTTGCGAACAAACTCTTCAAATATTAACATCACACATTTCCCCGAAAATATGCCAAATTCATAAAGTTTGTGCAAAAGTGAAAAATTTTACCAGAACCCTTCCTGAACATGTTTGATTTTCGACTACAAGTGAATATAATTATTGCATGTTCAATGATAAGCTACAAAAGACTTGCAAAGTATAGTCACCATTATCTATATTATAATACAAAAACAATTACACATGTAGTAGGAATTGTGATTGCTTCGAAAAATTGACAAAAATACAGAAATTTTCAATACTGCATGGTTAATCAAGTTTGGATCCTCTGTCATGTAACACAGTGATGCTCTACAAGTACATTGTACAAATACCTAAACATACTCGATCAGAGAAGCATGGTCTTGACTTTAAGTAGGCTTAAGGTGGGGTATTTATGTAGATGATAGAGCCAGAGGGGGGCCTCCCTGGAACCCCCCAGACCTCGGCCATCAACCGTGCGATCATTACAAAATCCACACACAAATTGCCTGTGACATAATCTATAAAACGGTAATGTTGATTTTCAACAACAAAAAAAGTCACTTGGCTAAATTATGCTAATTTGAGCATGAAATCAGACCATTTGCCATAAAGTTCCAAAAAGGCACATTTTTTGTTTTTTGTGTAAATATTCTTTCTAGTGTCCATAGCAAATGAAAGAGAAAAAACTGTGCCATCAAAAAATTCTGAAGTATCTATTTTTTCTATTTACTCATGTATTTCTTTGTTTCTTGCTTTTTGTTTTTCATTGCCTTTTCAATGAAATTTGTCAGCAACACGTCCAGCATGAAAATATTTATGTTATTGATTACAATCAATAACCCCCAAAAATAATCATGCCTTCATGAAATTTGGTATGGAATGTCAAAGGGGAGGAGGGCTCGTAGCCCCCCCCCCCCTCAACCGGGCCTACTACATGTATTTATGGAAAAAGAATTGCAATCAATACAGTTGACACATGTATCATATCATTGATCTTCTTCACCTAAATAAGGTATCATTGTACAATATTGAACACTTGTAATCCTTCCAAGTTTTGCCAGATGTAGCAACAACTAATGCATGCAAACTGAATTTCTTATAGAGTGATTTCATGTGACGTCATGTTGGCCACCATAATGGTGGCTTCCATAGCAAAGGCGATCAATATTCATTCATGCATGCCTCTCTAACAAAGGTGTTCTTTTGCCTTAGGTTTCCCTGAAGTAAACATTGCTGCAGCTTTTGTATGCAGTCTTGATTTCTAGTCGGTTTAGGCAATTGACTTCATTAGGCTGCGTTCACATAGAAGTATGCGGTATTTGCCATTCGCTATTCGCTATTCGGGCACCCAGTACACCATCACCCTCACCGTCAACTTGCCATCCCATGCAGTGAGGATTTCTTCCTCCTACATCCCAGCAAATCTTATTAACAATTTCTAAACTGCATCAAAATGTCAGTCTACATGCTTATCTTTGCTAAAGGGCAAATCCAGACCGAAATTGTCATTATTTCATAAACGAGAGACGGTATACGCTGCAAGAAAATCGAACAAGCTCGATTTCCACTTTGCTATACTATTCTATGCTATTCGGTACATTCAAATAGTGCCCTCTTATGTGAACCGGTGTTAGGAAATCCTATCGTTCGATTCAAGCTATTCGCGTGCCCTCGAAAACGAGCCCCGAATACCCAAATAGCATACTTCTATGTGAACGCAGCCTTATGGTGGGCAATTGTGACATTACTGCTAACACTCTAAATCAAAATAGGTTATCTTAATAATTTATTACGAGATCAAGGGAAGAATTATCCATAAGTTTGACTTGGCACATTAGTGAACTAATCTATTTAACTAATCTATTTACTTTAATGCCGTGGATTTATCAATGATGGGCTGCAGATGTTTCGTGGAAAAAGAAGTTGAACCAACTGAGCTTCTACCCACAAGTTTTTCAAAGTACAGTACATCAATTACATAAAGGTGAAAATGTACAAAATAACTCTGGGTCCCATAACCCTAGGGATCAATGATTCCCATCAATTTTGTTTTATTTTTTTAAAGATTTTTCCCCCTACTCCAAAGAAGATGGATGCAATAAATTTGAGCACATGCATATTGTACTGCATCAATGCTAATCAAAGGGGTGACAAAGGTATGTGGTAACTTAATCACAATATGGAGACATGATCTTCATCCCAAGAGCATGGATGACCGTTGGAAGATTCTACTATTTAGCTGCTATTTGTAGCATTCCCCCCCCCCCCAAAAAAAAAAAAACAAAAACAAAAACAAAAACAAAAAACAAAACAAAACAAAAAAAACAAATGAGGGAAAGAAAAAAAAATACATACGAGTGTCTGTCAACAGTTTTCTCTCTTGAATATTAGACCATAAAAAGGTTTTATTAAAGCAAGTCAGAATTGCCTGGAGAGAAGGGGGTGCTTAATCATGAGCGCAGCCAGATTCGTATCATGCGGAATGCCAAGCTGTGTGTAGCCAAACATTCTTTGATATGCTTGGAACACCTCACAGATAAATGTATTGATTAACATGTGGCAATGAAGAGGAGATTTTTTTTGACTATATAAGTCAAAACTATTTTCAGTTACTAGTATATACAACAATCAACAATTTAAAGCATTAGCAATCACACATTCTATGCAACAAACTCTTTTCATCGGCGAGCCCTGTTCTACTTTTAATGTTGAAGTGCTGCAGTACATCCTGGTAACAGCTTCATGCTAAACTACCGCTGAGCCTGATGAGGCTGACTCTTCAACAAGAATGTAAGTTCCAACGTCAGAGGAGCATATGCTGTATCTCAAAAGAGGAAAAAGCAAGGGTATTTAGACCTATACACCGATGGTAGCTGTCTCTTCTCATTGGGCTTCTAATCTAACGTTGGAATGGTGCTTGGTCAGGGGCTTGGTGGGAGCTGCAACTACTCTCTCTCTCTCTCTCTCTCTCTGTGCCTGAGGTGATGTGTGGTGTCATAGCTCCTCAAGGTCTTCAAACGATACTCAATGAATCCATGATCCTCGCCATACAGGTATACTCCTGAAATATAAGAATGCATTGTAAGTCAAAGCTTTTTCTTGAGTCTCAACAAATTTGACTTTGGCACAGAGTTGACTATAACTGATGAAGATCTGATAGCAGTAGAAGTACATGTAGTGGCATTCTTATGGAAGAAAACGAGAATAGGTTTATTATAAATGAACGGCACAACTGGCATGTTGGAACTTAAGTTACATTATGTTACGTTTGAGTTAACGTTCATCGAACCTAAGTCATGGAATCAGGCCAATTTGCACACAACTTTATTAGACATCTATGAGAAGGTACATCACAATCCCCACATTGCCTGTATATTTGCACAATGAGTTAATTAAGAAATAGATGCAATATCCTTGTAAAGGCCATTTTTTTTTTTTTTTTTTTTTTTTGGGGGGGGGGGGGGGGGGGGGTCATGCCCATAATCTGAAAAACGTTGGGTCCTTGCCCCCTAACTAAACAAGGATGATCAACTCCTCGTTTGGTTGCTTAACTCTGTCCACTAGCTCTTGAGAAAAGTTGAAAATGTTGAAGTTTTTGCAAGCTAGATGAATAAGATACCATGTATGTCACTTAATCCTTCTGCTAAAGAGGGCTAAAAAAAGTTGTAGATCACATAAAATTACGAGTATAAACTTACATGTCCTTTTGCACCTTGTGTGGTGTCTCACAAAGTGGGGTACTGCATCGCAACTGCCTTGGCTACAACATCCTTTGCTCACTACTTGGTATCTGAATTTAAGAAGAAAGCAAGAAAAATGTTAATCATATTCTACGACGCAAACATCAAATATTTGGCCCTCATTTTAATCTTTTAAGGGGCTGAACTATTTTTATGGTTTTTTTTTTCTTGGCATTAATTTCTATTGCTATTCAATACCACTGTTTCAAGTACATTTATTGCTACTTGAGCCAGATATCAGTTAATACATATGAAAATTTCATGCAGATAGGTTATGTGTGAATGTGCACAGTTAGTAGAAAAATTTATACAAGATGTGATTATCCATTGAACTTCATGGCACATCAACTCCCACTTTTTTATTAATCATTGTGATGATTAAATCATAAGTATTAGGACTGTTATCAAATCAATATACATGTGGCCCGATGGGGCTACCACGAAAATAAGTCAGCGTGGAGTCTTGTACGTACACTCTGTTTACATGTTTCATACAAGTATACCAGTCTTTATTTTTAAATCTATAACCATCACTTCATTAACAATGTTATACTTACCGGTCCCTTCTACTTTCTTTCCTTTTTTTTTTTTTTTTTTTTTGGGGGGGGGGGGGCAAATTTTAGTCTGCTTTTCTCTATACTTGAGAAGACCAAAAAAAAAAAACAACAAACAAACAAACAAATGAACAGGCAAATTACGTGGTTATATTTTGGATGGAAATGTACATTGTAGTACAAGACATGACAATGGGAAACTGGTATTCCAGACCAATTTTCAAATTATAATAATAATATATGAATAATAGTAATATTTTGAATAATTGAACTTACGCTGTACAGTTTTCTGCTTCCATTTTCAACACCAAATATGCTGCAATGATCTGGATGTGCAGATGTCTCCTCGGAACAGTCAGAACTCCTTCCCTCAGCTTTTGAAGTATCTCTTCCCCCTTGAAGTGATGTGTGTGTTGAATTCCTGGGCAAATAAGTAAAATTTAATGGTTTTATAAATAATACAAATGGCATGAGGATAGTAGGTTCCTCCAGTTTACATTATAAACTTGAAGAGCAAAATCATTTAACATACATATTTGACATAAGCAACAGCTCTACTTACACAACTCAAGACTGACCATAACATGGTTTTCACTTCTGTCGATACGGCAAGTACACGGTACACATTTTTCTTAAATACAAGTACTAACCTGTCAAGACATTCATTGTCAGAGGGAAGGACAGCTCCAAAGCTGCTCCATGAAGTACCTTGAAAATCATTTCTTCAAACAAAATAAAACCAACCAAGCATTCAGTCTCTTACGATGTAGCCTCTTATGTAATCACTAAGACTCTAGAATGTAAAATAAATATAGATCAATTTCAAACTAGTCTCCCTTCATTAATCATTCTGGAAAACAACAGAATAGCTTACAGCAGGGTTAATGCAATGGAAGTCCATATCTCAGAGGCTCCTTCGCTGATGTTGGCCCGGTGTTTCCAGCATTCGTCAACCCTGAATTCAATGGCTAGTCGTTGTATGACCACATCTGGTACTTTGCAATCTGGTGATCTGCACAATCTTCGTGTGACAGAGATTGTACAGCTATCAATATCTGTCTGTGTTCTCCAAATGATGACCCCTACACCGAGTTCCTTTCAATCACCATCACTCCCGAAGAGCTGTCATGTCTACGTCCTTATCTGGAGGAAAGTATGAAAACACAAGGTTCAGAAATGGATTTAGAACTCATTTCCACAAGACAATATGCAGTTGTTTTGTCCACATAAATACTAAGGTGAGCACCAATACAAAAGCTAGTAGGCCTAATTACTTTTTTAGCTACATCAGCATATTTAATGTTAGAATTAAAGACCCAAAGATGATCTCTGCCAAATTTCAATACCTAAGGTCACCTGTAACTTTCATAAAAAGCAATGTTGAAAATAGTACCAGTCATCGTCTGCTACAAGGGGGATCGATCTCCATGATGTGTGAGCACGCCGATCTTCAGCTAGAAGTGTAATGTCACAGTGGACCAACACTTAACACGAACAGTACGCATCATACTTCTTACCTAGTACAGTAGTAGATGATCACGACACATGACGTGGGAGCTATAGTGTACGTGGTATTCTCCCAGCTGTCTGGATGCTCAAATGTAGCGGCAAATAAAAGTCCTTTTTACTACATACAGTATATATAATGAACAATAATCATAAATCACCAAATTTCACCATTCTTTATTACCGTACTGATCGAGATCACCATCTCATCTGGCAACACAGACCAGTGTCAGTGATTCGGCTGTCAACTCAACAATAGCAATGTAGAGTACGTGTCTGGCGCTAGGCGCTTCTAATGTGTTGCTTTAATTAGCACAGCTACAGTTAGGACCCTATAGTATAAGTTCGATCTCTACACTCGACCACAGTAATCTGTGTGATGATATGCTTGTGAATGTCAATTCAATGACTAACGACCAACGTTTCATTCATCACTCATTTTTTTTTTTTTTTGAATAGTTCAAGCCCTAGATCCCAACGTGTACAATTAAAGTGTTGTCTAAAGACTCAACGTATTATTAGATCCCAACACCTAGCGTGTACCATCAGCTGAGTTTCGGCCTCGGATTCTAGCTGTTCGTAAGGTGTTCTATGGACGATGGTATGACCAGCCCCATATAGCTAACTGTGTACAAACCATTGTACATGTACATTAATTGTTCGAAGGAGCACCAGTACGGGCCCGGGGTTATATGGAACCCTAAAGGTAACTTACTTATGGTCGTTTACGGAGAGGTATAATTAGATCGATCTATGGTTTGCTTACCTTCAAAAATGTGAATAATATCTCCTCCCCGCTCAATTTGAAGACAGACATTTTCTCCCGTCCATCACGACATCCAGGCTCAGATTCTCACGATTGCACTTACACGCACGTAATATCTGTGATCCTATGCATAATACACGCACAGCTAGCACACAGCACGCAATTGCACACAGTCCACGCACACAGGCGACGCGTCGCTCTTCAGGTAAACCTGCCGGCGCCCAAGCCAGGGGAAATTCCGGCTGGTGATTGGCTTAGAGTAAACACATGACAGGGGAATTCTCAATTTCTATTGGCCTAGCCAAATGCGTTTAATTATGTATTCACTCGGAATTCACTCGGCTTAATTTTCACTCGGAATTCACTCGGCGAATGGGTTTCACACAAATTTCACTCGTTACAAGAGTGAAATTCACTCGACAACGAGTGAAAGTCACTCTTAATTGAGTGAAATTTTATTCACTCCTTCCGAGGAGTGAATTATTCACTCGAAATTTTTTAGAGAGTATATTACCCTTTCTTTTGAAAGCAACATCTATTGGTGAATCCATAGGATCTCATGAGCTCTCGTAATAGGCGGCTGCCACGCTAAATGAGCATATCCTATAATGTCAAATAACAGTGGCGTATCTGGGGTCACTTGTCATGAGGGGGCAAATCCCGGTCAACGGGTAGATTTTCCCGGCCAGAGGGTTAAGGGAAAAGGGCTGATTTAGCAGAATTTCCCATTTTTTCCTTCCCGGTCAGAGCCATGGGTCAAAGTGCCCCCCCCCCCCCCCCCCTTTGACCCCCAGCAGATACGACAAATAATGCCTTAATAAAACTCTTATTTTGATGGGATCATTGATGGTCCCTGTAGGTGGGCAGCTTCACGTTTTCATTTATTCCCCTTGATTTGTAAATGTTATCTTGTTCAATAATGAATATAGGCCTACCTTGTGTTTTTGTGCCAGTGACAGAGATTCACAATGAGTAGATCTACATGGCTATTAAATAGTTAAATGCACGTCTACTTTACTATTAAGGGCAGGGCGAGTTTGTCTAGACCTAGATCAAATTGTTACGGGGTCAATATACTACAAGCAAAATCCACAACTAACGGCGCGTGCATTGCAGTTTCATGGCTACATGTAGCTACCATAGACTAACTAGATAATAGACAGCTAATGTGCGCGTAAACGTGATGAGAAACGCCTATTAAGCGACGTAGACGTAGATGGTGTTTATTGGATTTGCTCTGAGGCACGCACGAACGCACACGTATTTCAAGCTACTGGGCGCCGAGTCGGTCGGCTCAGCTGAGCTAGCTCGCTGCTAGCTTATCTTGCTAAGGGCATTTCACGCGTCATAGCCGCTGCATTAATAGGGAGCTTTAGATTTTAGACGCGCGGACGTTCAGAGGGAAAAAACATGGTCTGAGCGTGCGCAGTAACTTGACGTGCGCTACTGCGCACGCTCAGACCATGTTTTTTTTTTCCCTCTGAACGTCCGCGCGTCTAAAATCTAAAGCTCCCTATTACTATATGTAACAGTACTCTAGTAGGCCGGTGTAACAGCGGAGCGGGTCCCCCCAGAGCAGCGCGTCCCCCCTTAGAGCAGCGCGTCCCCCCTCGTGGCTCTTTGCTAGAGGAGCGTGTCCGGGACTGTTCGCTGCGCCGTGGCACGAGCAGTGTGTACAGTGGCGAGTGAATTACTGATTTTAAATTCAATGGGCTGAGCGTAAAGGTATATCGATTGCGTTTCCTCGTGTGAGATCGATTCCGCACGTGCGCGATCGATTCCGCGCGTGCGTGCCTGTTATAAAGCTACGGGGGACGCTCTGCTCCGGGGGAAAACACTCAGCACTAGCATAATGAATCTCATGCGCATATTACGGCCGCCATCTTGACTCAGATCCAAGTAATACTGTTATCTGCGCAGGGGGGACAGGGGGCCCCGGGACGCTCTCCGCTGTCACACCGGCGCCCCGGTTGAGCTGAGCTGAGCTGCGCTGAGCTCACGCGATATGAACAATCGAATATATTCATTAAGATTAATTTATTTCATTTCTTAAAGTTTAAACAATTAAATAATATTAACATATATATATTCTTAAAAAAATATATATAAATATGTTGTTGTATATAAAATTGTACATTTATTGTAAGACTAATGGTATTTTGAATTAAATGCTACTCAGACTGTAAATAACGTTTTGTGTTCCCCTGGGTGCATGTAAAATGTGGTCGCTTCACCTCTCTCGTATAACACGCAAGCCTATGGGGAAAAAAGACGACACTCGTTAAACACATGAGTGAATGCGCGCTTAGCCTTCTTGGATTACTTATTCTATGGTAGCTACGTACGAGCCGTAAATAAAACCTGTATTTTTAACACTAGGGCACCGGCGCGGCACGCACAGTTATCATGGCGAAGACATCCATTCGGTCTTGAAATACATTATTTTCTTGAATGTGCTGCTGTACCATGTACCTCTTCTATACAGAGTTTTTCTTCAAGTCTACTACATGAAATCGTATATTCTACTAGCGAGATTACTAGCTAGGCCTGGCTACTAGATCTAGTGACTAGTAGTGGTAAGGATCTGCTTAATTAATATTCTAAACAAATGAAACATTCCATCATCTGCCGTCAATGGGGTGGTATGGGTGAGCAAGGGCTTGGTGTGCGAGAGGTCCCGGGTTCAAATCCCGGGGGAACCACTCTTTTTTCAGAAACGTATGGGCATTAGGGTTAGCCTTTGAAATTAATGGGTGTGGTGCACTGTGATTCAGACTGCAGTAGATCTACCAATTTTTCAAATTTGGGTAACCCAGAAAAAATGAACAGTGAGGTATATTCATGATCTGGTTATTGATTGTCTTTTCTCTGTATTTTTTTTTCTTTTCAGATCGACTAGTGTATATACTTAGATGGATAACATAAGTCCCTCTAGAAGTCATCACCGGTATGACGCTGGAGGCAGTAGGTGTAGCAATCGCTCCAGAAGTTATCACCGGTATGATTCTGTAGGCAGTAGGGATAGAAGTCACCAGAGAAACAGTCAAAGGTCTACATCTAGGTCCAGAAGTAGGGATAGAAGTCGCCATAGAAGCAGTCGAAGGTCTACATCTAGGTCTAGAAGGAGGGATACAAGTCACCATAGAAGCAGTCCAAGGTCTACATCTATAGGTCCAGAAGGAGGGATAGAAGAATCTTATTACCTTTATTTGGTAGCCATTTCAAAAGTGTATAGTTCTTTTTGGGACGCACTGTATATATTATATATATATATATATAATAAAAAGTAATGTCCAAAAGCACCTGAAAGTGGCATTTCGTCGGTCGCATTACGAACCGGCGAATGTTCGAATTTGGGTCAATTTTTCAAAATTCACTTTTTTCCATTTTTTGAATGTCCATACCAAATTCTATCTTTCTATCCCCAAAATATCAAATCGCAAAATTCACGAAAACATGTATTTTTGGTAGTGACGAATTTTCAAAATGTCCAAATGCTGCAATTTGTGACATTACGAACCGGCAAATGTTCGTATTCGCCGGTTCGTAAAATCCCTGTTCAGACGGAACACACGTGAGGTATGTGGGGCGAATCGAGGAGCTTCCGAGGCCGCGAGCGAGGGCTCGTCATCACCATCAGTCCCATGCAATCGGAATTGTGCTGGTATGTAACTACTAGGTGCATTTTGTTGCTCATTTGTTTTTTAATCTTCTGTTTAAAGACAAAAGTAATGATAATCGGGGCAGGTTAATGTGTAATCATAAAATATTACATCTGAGAAGTAGAATTGCTCGACATTATCATGTAAAAGTAGCTTTCCTGTGTACACCTGTATTTCATTTCCTTGTAGATCCTCCTACACAGTCGTACACCTAGCCACCATTTTGTCGAAGGGGGTTATTCTTGGTCAGAGGTAAAGCAATCCTCCCATACAACCCGGATGCATTTTTTTTTTTAACTAAAGCATAGTAGAATCTATAAACTGAAAAAAAAAAAAATATCGTGTAGCCAGGAATTGCATATACCCAGGTAGAACTGAAAATAGGCCCAAAGTAATAAATGATTATCATTGTTTTCAAAGATTCATGTTGTTGCATTAAAAAAAAATTGTACCGGTATTTAGGCCCTAAGTAAGAATGAAATTGCATGATGAGACTGTTTAGCGTCAGTGTTAAGTCAGTTATAGTTACATATAGCTTCCTTAAAGGGAAGGTAAATCCAAAGAGCATTGTGGATTGAGTGAAAGCAGCAACATTAGTAGAACACATCAGTGAAAGTTTGAGAAAAATCGGACAATCGATGCAAAAGTTATGAATTTTTAAAGTTTTGGTGTTGGAACCGCTGGATGAGGAGACTACTAGAGGATATGACGTATGAGTGGACAACAATACAAAGAAAATATAAAGGATATTCAACAAAAATTCACTTTTCTAGAATTATGAAAGAGCAGTGGACCAACCGCTTTCAGAAAGCAGGGGGAATAATTGCTACCCTTAACATATGTCAATATCAATTTGATGGAATTTGTAATTTTCATGAAAAATGGATTTTTGTAGTATTTTCTTTATATTTTCTTGATATTGTAGTCCACTCATACGTCATAACCTCTAGTAGTCTCCTCATCCAGCGGTTCCAACACCAAAACTTTAAAAATTCATAACTTTTGCATCGATTGTCCGATTTTCTTCAAACTTTCACTGATTCACTCAATCCACATTGTTCTTGGGGTTTATCTTCCCTTTAAGCATGCAAGAATAGCTACCGGTACTCTGGCCTTTACTGTCTAACTAAAATCCTGCATAAACAGTAAATTTATAGGCTAGATCGAGGTTGTATTCACCGGTACGTTACCGAAGGTACTTATTTTGATTACCGGGACAGATATCAATGAACTTTCAGAAAAATTAAACGAAGTTGATTACCGGTACCGGTACGGTACTCACAGGTTTTTTTTTTTTTTTTTAACACTCATGTACAAGTATAAGCCTATATCCAGGGATTTTTATTCTATATAAGTTAACGCGGTATCCTATTTGTGCCCTAGCTGATAACACTGACATGATTTTCCTTATTTATATCTTGGGTCGGGATAATTCTAGGAGCAGCAGGCCAGTACAAGCAGGAGCCGCGAGTCCCCACAAACAAAGGCAGCACTGCTATCATTACAACTGTAGCAGCTAGCATCCCAGGAACATCGATCAGCAGCACCTCTCGGCGCAGGAGCAGCATTAGCAGAGCCTGTAAAGTGCAACTGTAGCAGCTGAACTTCTCCATACAATTTTGTAGTCGCGAAGCCTCTATGTACTACAGTAGACCTACCGACAGTACATTGCAACAGAGCGTCTACGTATGCTACCGTAAAACTCTACATTTGTAACAGCATGATCCTAACTTACAACTGTAGCAGCTGAGCCTTTCAGACTGTAGCAGCAGAGCCTCTACGTACAACCGCAGAGAGTAGTGGTGATGAGGATGTTTTTCCTTCTGCCTATAATGGTAAGTTTGATTCGTAACAAGTGATTATGGTACCGGTACTTGTGGACCATAAAGTGTACCGGGAACCAGGTATTCACAAACATTTCTCAGTTTACGGTGAATGGGATAGGTCATTTATTACTTTCAGTGGAATAGATGATTGAACAATACGATGTCATTTCACAGAAATCACTGTTTTGATATCTGGAATGTAATGTAGTCATACCTTTTCTGTAATGTCGATCTTATCTAACTCTACTGTCAAGTATCTTATGCAGATATTAACCTGGTGAGGACAGGCTCATGTTGATATTACAAGCTCTTCCCTAGGCACTTGCTTGAGCATACTTGGGGCAAGTTTCTAATGGCCTTACTGTAATTATTTCATACATGTATATCAATGTTGACTGCTACTTAATGTATTAAAAGAGAAAAAAAGCAAGCACTAACACTTCTGTGTATAAGATTGTTAGGTTTTTATGTGAAAGACATCACATTTCTAATCAAAGAATGTGTAGCAGTTATCATTATTTACCTTTGCCAACCCCAAGGTGTAAAAGCTCGACCAATAGCACCTGAATTACTATGCCCTTCAGAGATCAACAGACTTTGATGACAATTTATTTTGCATTTCAAATAGGTATGCTGGCTGTAGCTATTTTCATTCTGTCTCACAAAATGTCGTATAGGTGATTGCCTGTAAAAAATTTCCTTATGTTACTTTGTTTTTTCTTCTGAAATTGTGCTTTAGCTCTAAGAAATACTCTTCTTCACATTTTTCAAACCTGCAGGTACTTGTAATGTTTTATCACATAGTGTATGACACAACTGTCAAATTTCTCACTGAAATTGTCCATACAATTTTTTGTGTTTTTGAACCACCGTAGGCATAGATGTTCTTGTCAAGTGGAAGAGGGATGGTTCTATGAATCCTGTCAGCTCAAGTGACCTCTATCATGCTCAACGGACCAAACCGAAACAAGGTTCCTGCGTACATATGAGAAGTGAAAATGGCTGGTGGAAAGGGAGGGTGCTTCAAGTCTTCAACATGCCCATGGATGGACGTAGGATGTCAGATGACGAGGGCATTCCTCTTTCTGCCTGAGGTAATTTTGAATGCATAGTTACTGATTTGTTCTACATCAATAAGTTTATCAAGATATATTATGTCTTTTTTCATTTTAAAATGATGTAGAGATATTTATGCATAGTATCATGTAGGTACAATGTACTTTCATTGCATTACCATTTCAATATAAATGTTCAATTCTGTGTAATGAATAAAACAAATGTTATAATTGCAGTTTGTAATGACTGTAGGATGCTGAAGACTGTTAGCTTTCCACTTCCTTTCTTTAAAAGTCTGATATTGATTATTACTTACAATTTATTATGTCAACGTCTCTTCTCAGTCCCAAAACAAAATCAATTACTGATAATTTGCTTTATGTGCATGTAATACACTGTAGATTCTAGTGTCCATGATAGATGTTTGCAAGTATATCTAGTATAAATCTTGTTGATTCTACCCTCAGGATGGTCACATAATTTGTTTCATTGATGCATTGTTTACAACTTCCCCAGCAGTATCGTTACTTGCGCCAGCAGTAGCAGAGCCTCAACGTCGATTTGTAACAGCTGAATCCCCAGAAACATCAGCAGCACCGCTTGAAGCAGCAGCAGCAGCAGCAGTGGAGCCTGTACATACAGCCCTAGCAGCTGATCCTCTAAGTACGACAGCAGTGGTAGAGCCTCTACTTACAACTGTAGCAACTGAGCCTCTACTTACCACTGTAGCAGCAGAGCCTCTACTTGCAACTTTAGCATCTGCACTTCCAGGAACATTAGCAACACTGCTAGAAGCAGCAGCAGCAACAGAAGCAGAGCCTCTACAAACAACTGTGGTGTCCGCATTCTAAGAAACAATGCAGCAATGTTACCTGTGAAACTGAAGGTAATTCAACTGGAGTTGAGAAGTTCAGGGCACTGTATAACTGTTGTTTGTATTTCTTGCATTATCTGTCTGTGTGGTGCAAATTCCTGAAAAAGCAATTATGAGCCAAAACTTCATTTTCCAATAACAAATGTAAAATAATTTAAACATGTGATAAATACTTTGATTATCTTTTTTTTTTCTTTTATCCTTCACTCTTGTAAGAAAAAGTTTGTGGCAGGCAACCTGTAAAATTTAAAGAAAATAGTTTGTCTTCTGCAAACAATAGTTAAAAAAAAAGTAAATGAAGTAACAATTATTCAACCAGACTTGGCAGTTTCATCAAATTATGTTTTTGTTTTCCTTGCATTAGGTGTACCTGATTTCAATTTGAAAGCAGACTAAGTCCTCCACTCTTATTTCAGATTACAAAGAATACTGAACCTTGCTGGATGATGGAAAACTGTTAAATCTCGAGAAAGCAATGTCCCTGTCAGACATTGAAGAACCGATTTTGATGGTAACCGGACACAGGAAAGCAATAGAAAACTGTTTGTGAAGTGTAATGGAAGTACAGCATATTCATATGCTGTATGTATTCTATACTGCCCTTTATCTAGTCTTGTTGGTATACATCTGGTTGTATTTACATCATTATATGTAGTGCACTAACTGTTGACCAACTTTCCTAAAATAAAGACCATTTAGGCAAACTATTGTACATGTTTCTTGTAAGGAAAGGAAAGGGAATTATTGGTGAATTTCTTGCTCATAATGCCTTGTACAAATATAGACTTGATGCATGATCAAGTTTGTAATACTTTCTGGTAATTATTTTATCTTCAGTGTTACATATTTGCTACATGCTTTCAATAATTTCAACACAGTTTCACACAAATCGACCAATTTTTATCTCTTCAGGAGGACCTTATTCAAATATAAAAGAAACAATAGGAATAAAGTGTAGTGTTCCAGTATGTATTCCATTTATTGTCTCTTCATTGCAAATTTGGAAACTACTGCCATTGAGGCTTTTGAGGGAGTGGAAGATAAATGTCAGTGCAAAGCCAGAAGATTTTCATGTGGAAGAATATGTAGGTACTGACATCAGTTCTATTCCTGATAGATCTTCAGTTGTCATGAAAAAATTCATGGAATCTTAAACAGAATTGTCAAAAAAAAAAAAAAAAGCTGAACAGTGGGGAAGCCTACAAAAAGTCAGAAATATTTGTAGATGGTAGAATACATTTTAACCATCAAAGATGTGATTTAACACGTAACCATAAATCTTTTGGCTATGATTGCCTCAGTGAAAATGGCAGAATGTCTATCAGATAATATTATCATGCCTTGAAAATTCTGGTCCTAGAAAGAGAATGCCTAGCCAGACATGTTATTAACATGTTGTCCCCCATCCTAAGGACAGCAAAAAGAGACAAATGACGTACACTACTCTCCTCCCAGCAGTCCAGTAGTTGGCAGACTGTTAAAGTTTGTAGACTCGTGTTTATAAACACATTGGGTATCACTTTCATTAATTCAACCCTGGGCAAAATTACCTTGTGAAGTGTGAGGAGAATGGTACACTTGATCATGTTATGATCATGATAATCATGATAATCATGATATCATGTTATTGCACTATTTGTGACTAACACGCGTACTACAGTAATACATTAAAGTCAAGGAAATGCAGAACTTCTCACCAATTTACAGGTCAGATTACCTCGTGAAGTGTTGGGAGAATTTTGTATTTTGTACATGTTATTGAACCACTTTTAAAGTGGTCAGAACACAATTCTGAAATGCAACAAATGCCTAACTTCTCATTCCAAGTGAGATTACATAGTGAAGTATCATGGAGAATGTCACATTTATTTTGTATCAATTGTAATATAATGTATTGTAATAATATTGTGCAATGTAATTATTGTGAGCTGTCGAAAATGCAAAAAAAAAAATCACTCTCTGAATTTACAGGTTATATCTGGAAGTTTGAGGAGAATGCTTTGTTTTGTAGTTACTGTATGTAATTATGAACACACATGTGGAATGGTGCATTTTGAATTAATAAAATGCAGAATTCTTCACAAACTTGGGGACTGGTGAATAGAAAACAAAAAAAAAAGAACAAAAGAATAGAAAAAAGAGGAGTGAGAGAGACACAGATACCTAGAATTGGGAGAACAAGGTGATTATGACTGCTTTGTAAGAGGGTATGTGTGTGTGTGTGTTTGTTCGAGTGTGTGTACTGGTATGTGCATGTATAGTGTGTGTTTGTGTATGTTTGTGTTTGCATGGGTGTAATTATATTCTCTCAATAATGAATTTACACTTTTTTATAGACAGTGACTACCAGGCGCACAAATACTCATCCAGTAATCAATAAAAACCCATTGCACAGTTTGATAACATTACTGGCATCAACAATTAATGTGTCGGAAAGTAGGTTGTGTGTGTGGATTCGAGTGTGCTTACTGGTATATGTGCGTGTATGTGTGTTTGTGTATGTTTGTGTTTGTATGGGTGTAATTATATTCTCTCAATACTGATATTGACTTAACACTTGTAATATTTATAGATAGTGACAGGGCTGCCAACATTTGAAACTAGTTGAGAGTGAGACTCCCATAGGCCAATGCTATGATTTAGGAGGCAAAATGAGTGAGATCAATAGAAATGCATGCAAATGAAATAAAGTTTTAGAGTGAGGAAGGACCAAAATGAGTGAGTCTCACTCTCAATAAGTGAGAGTTGGCAGCCCTGCAGTGACTGCCAGGCACACTTTAGAACGGTACTCATCCAATCAAAAACCCATTGCACAGTTTGATAACATTACTCGCATCAACAATTGATGTGTAAAAGTACAGGTAGGTTGTATAGTTTGAGAAAATAACTGTGGTGTTTGTTACACTTTCCTAATATCCATGATTATGAAACAACTAACATGAATTAACATGAATGAACACGAATGTATTACAATCCCACTACCTAGAGCGGCGAATGTATACATTACACTGTGCGCGTACCACCTAAGCGTGTGGAATGTGTGATGATACGCGCCATTTTATGTTACATTTGCCGGTTCGTAATGCGCACTCGCTACGTCCACACGTATTGAGCATGGGCATTACGAACCGGCAAATGTATACGTGATGATACGCGCCATTTTATGTTACATTTGCCGGTTCGTAATGCGCACTCGCTACGTCCACACGTATTGAGCATGGGCTTTACGAACCGGCAAATGTATACATTTGCCGGTTCGTAATGCCCTCTCTTTAGTACACGATATACGTAAAACGCTGAAATGGGGGGTTTTACGAACCGGCAAACGCACTTTGCATCACTACCACAGAGCCCCAGGTGCTGCTACAAAATAATATTTAGTATCAAACAAAGCAGAAAATTCCGCTTTCATCACTCTCTTAATATTATCATCAATGTGCGGTTATAAGACACGTTTTTATACGTTTAAAGAAGTCCCGATTCTTTAAACGCGTTTATCTCGTAATCGTGTTTCCGCGCAAATTCGAACATTCGCCGGTTCGTAATGCGACCGACGATTTGTACTCTACATATGAATCAATATTCGACCTTTAGGGTCATTCACAACTAGTTCAATGCCAGTTTTGAATTCTGTGGGACATACAAGCTTTGGAATGTTTTTTTGTTTTGTTTTGTTTTGTCTTGTTTTCCCTACCCTGAAGTACATGTGAGTGGGGATTTAATGATCTAAACTAGATTTTGTGCGTTAATCCCTACTGGAAAATTTAGGATATAATGCAAAAGTGTTTCAATATTTGTCACATGCCTGTACCTGTTTACAGTAATAACTCATTTGTACTATTTATTCAGGTTATAAAGGCATTAATAGGTGATGTGATCAAATGAATTCAGTAATTTGTCAGATGTGTTTTGAGATATAGCCAGTTACAGTGTTCAAATCCCTTTGTATTTTGTTATTTTCAGCTGCACTAAATTGGCCATATACCATTACAACAGTAACTCAAATAATTTTAGTTGGGTTTACAGCAAAATCCAGCTCCAAATATGCTTATTATAACTTAAGACAATGGAAAGAAATTAAAGTTGAGGTAAACTTAAGGCTACAGGACCTTTTGACATAGTTGGTCGTTCGTCGTAACTTGCGAGTCCTAATCGGCTATAGTGAAATTTGTAAAGATTTTAAATCAGGTGTGATGCTGAATCCAAATATCCAGTTACAATTTTGTGGGTCTTGTGGTTCTTCAATTTTGATGTAAAAAGAGTTGAAATGGACCATCTTCATAAAATGACACATAACTGAAAAACCACAATACATTAAGAAATTATTTAAAGTGTACAAAATGTACGACTTGTATTCCATGACCAAGAAAAGCATTCAGGGTTTATTTGTCATTAATCTCCTATTCTAAACCATGAAAATTGTCTTTTTGTAGCTGCGCTACCAAGAAAGCATCCTGTACCCTTAACCCTATTTCCATTGGGCTATTTCAGAGCAGATTTTTACTGGGGGGGGGGGGGGGTCAATTTGACCCCCCCCCCCCCAAATCTCGGTCGCGGAAGGTCCGATCGGCGCGAAAATTTGCACGCACGTGAAGACACGTGTAAAGAACGTCGCTGCATTATTTTTTTTTTTCGCAAAAGTTCTTAATTTTTTAATTATTATAATTTATGCAAATGAGGTGCATCAAATTTCATAAAATTCACAAATATATCAATATTTCCTTCAAAAATTATAATTGGATTCTAATTCTTTGCAGAAAGTATCCCAGAAGCATTGTCAACAAGATTATATGGTAATATTTTCAAATTTCAAAACATTTTCTTTGTATTGTATTGTTTTCCGAATTTCTTATGTATTCTATTGTTTTTATTTCTTATGTATTTCTTTGTTTTTAAGATTTTTTTTGTTTTCTAATCTAAAATTAGTTGATGTGAAGTCACATAACATCTTTTAAATGGCATAGAAGATTGAAAAAGCTGTGTTTTAGAGCAATTTATGAAATATGCTGCTTTGCACACAAACGTATGGGAAAAGCAGGTTTTTGCCAAATTTTGGGCAGACATGCACTTACGAAATGTCACGTGACCTCGCGACCGGTGGTCGGATTTTCTCAAAATTTATTTCAAAAGAAAAAAAAAAGTCACCAAAAATTATCACGCGATCAGCGGCGGTCGCGCGGCAGCAGAAAATTTTGTACGGGGGGGGGGGGGGGTCAATTTGACCCCCCCCCCCAGTGGACATAGGGTTAAGGGAATCTCTTAACCATGATTAAGTTAAAGGAAGCACATAGTTTAAGGGACTCATGGCGAGTGTTTTATTACACAAGTGTTAATGGTGAAAATGGCCACAGGACAAAAGTTCCTTCTAAGTCAGCAATATTTAATTCTCCATTTTCAGTGCCACAAAAATCTTCTTAATGTGTGTAATTATGGAAGTTATATCTCACTATGATAAATGCTTTTTCCTGACCCCCCCCCCCCTACTATACTTCATGATCAATTTTGCCAAAACTGGTTTATGTCATTAAGAGACAATGCCGACGAACTGTTCAATACAGTTAGAGGAAGGGTAGTAAACAAAATCCAGCAGTCATATCACATGTATCACATTTTTAAGTATAATAAATTGTTTCTTCCATTACAAAATATTTTTGCAAGCAGGTCTTTTTATTTTGTTCACTAGTACCACATAAAATACTCCAGGCATTGCATGTCATCGTTAGATTTGCGATAGTATATTTAATTAGTTAATGCTAGAGTTCTATGTAATTATCTCCCAAAGAATTTAAAAGGTGGGTGATCCGTTCCACAGCATCATCCCCCACTTTACCGTATTGCATATATGGAGATTTTGGAACCACATGAATGTTAATATTTTCTCCATGATCCCTTTAGATATGAACAAAATATTATAGAGGGCTAGAGGATTAAAAAATTAATAAAAAATATTTAAAGAAATCTTTTATATACATGCACATCTGACATTGCACCATTCTTGGTGTCCTCATACTCTGTGACTGAAGTACATGTATGAATACAGAGTTTCAAAGATGATGTTCAACTATGTGATTGTTTGGCAGAAGTGCATGACCACAGGAAAGATGCAATAGTATTATTATAAAGTCCTGATATTTGAAATCATATACAAGATAAGATTTTGAGACGAATGAAAGAGAGCAGGCACCAAAAGTCAATATATTTTGAAAACCTGCTCAAAGTGGCATTGTATTGTGTGCAGGTGCTAAAAATTGCTAAAAAATGTTTGATATTGTGCAAAGTTCCCTTAAATTGTGCAAACTTTTCCAAAGTTTCCTGAAAATGTGCTAAGTTGCACAAAATTGCTGGAAATGGCGCAAAGTTGGGCAAAATTGCCTAAAATGGCGCAAAGTTGTACAAAATTGCCTGAAATGGTGCAAAGTTGCGCAAAATTGCCCGAAATGGCGCAAAATTGCACAGAAATGCCGGAAAATGGCGCGAAGTTGCGTAAAATTGCTGGACATGGCGCAAAGTTGCGCAAAATTGCCGGAAGTTGCGGAAAATTGTCAGAAATGGGCACAAAATTGCCGGAAGTTGCGGAAAATTGCCAGAAATGGGCGCAAAATTGCCGGAAATGGCGCAAGGTTGCGCAAAATTGCCGGAAATGGCGCAAGGTTGCGCAAAATTGCCGGAAATGGTGCAAGGTTGCGCAAAATTGCCGGAAGTTGCGGAAAATTGCCAGAAATGGGCGCAAAATTGCCGGAAATGGCGCAAAGTTGCCTAAACTTGCATGTCAACTTTGCATAATGTTGCGCAATCTTTGTCAATTTTGTCAATTTTTGGCAACTTTTGTCAATTTCCATTGTGACATGGGGCCTTATGGTTCTCTAGTGTTATTGAAAAGATTTCACACTTTATGAGAGGGAAAAACTCGTCGATCCCATCACACACACAAAAAAACTTTAGATGGGTGATTTGAAATGTAGGCGTCTATTGTGCTATTTGAATCAGATAAATACCTCTGAACAAAATCTCTGATATTTTCTTTACAGACTTGTCGAAGAGGAATTGGAATCACCATGTCCACATCCTGGAGAATTCTTCCCTGGCACCAGTCCCAGGCAATCTTATTGCAAAGTGTTGATTTACCAACACCTGCCTCACCCTCGATCAAAACATGATTTGAGCCATCTTCGCTCTCAATGTTTGTCAAAAGAGCCTCGTACGTAATTGGGGTCTTACGCATATTACTTCGGTCGAAAAGACACAAATCGGTGTAAATTTTATCGAATGCAATACGTTCCATCACGATGAATGGGTCTACCTTGACATTGCGTAGTGAGTCACGGTAATACGCCTTCAACTCTTCTTTGCATTGTTGTATTTGGTTAGGTGACAACGTACTGCGTGATGGTCCTTGAAATAAGGAAATAAAACAGGCAAAGACAGTAATCCTGAACCTTATGCTTGCAGTTGAAGTATGTAGGTAAATGTAATATAGCCGATCAATGCAAGATCAAGAATTTGCAGATAGATTATACGTATGGCATTGTAGAAGAGCGTGTATTTGTTTGACTACAGTTATAAATCACTTTTATTTTTATTTTATAAAGGCGATTACAAATCATTGTGATTATTCCTCTGTTTCCACTAAACATGAGAGCAATTGAAACGCACCCAGACAAATAAACCCCAAAATTAAAAATATGGTAACCATTTCTATTGTTCCTTATTAGTCTGCATTAGCGGTAAAAGAAAATAACTGACTGCAAGTATAACATTTCATTCATTTCCTTAACGGCTTGGATGTAATTTTAACAGACGTTTGATTTTTAACGAATCTCGTGCAAAATAACAGGTATATACTGAAATAGCAGAATTGCTAGCTGAGAGTAACTGATTGTGACCAAATACTTAACGAATATGTGTACTTGAAGTCAATAATTATAGTTTGCAGCGAAACAATTTTGGAAAGTGCACGGAATAATCAGTATCACGGATACACTGAAGGGGATAGATTTATCACCTTGAAAACGATTACTTTGTATTTTGTAAGATCTTAAGGACATGATAACTGTTTTAGAATCTGTCATGTCCTGACTGTTCACGTTTTCGAACTTTAAATTTTAGACATATATTGCTCTTATTGATATAAGGTATCACAAAAAGTCAACGATGATACAAGACAGCTGTCACAATGTTCCCGTTCTTTAGCGACATGAACCAAAAATCCCTTGCGCCCCCCCCCCCCCCCCCCCACTAAAAGCCCTAAAGAGCAGTATAAACATTGCGTTAATTTTACCGGACAGAACGGGTTACGTTTTGTATGATCCCTCTGGAATGCTTCAAACTGTGCATTTTTTTTTTCTGACGTTAAAAAAGTTTCAGGGGTCTCACTCTCCCGTGAGTACCGCATTTTCAACGTCCACGCATTCTTGTGTACTATTTACTAGGAACTGAGAGAGCTTTAGGGGCCAGCTTGAAGGGACTACACGGGGAATAGGATCCATTGGTAGTATTTTATCACACTGGCACAAATATCTGGAAACTATGACGAAAATTTAAAACATACCATCAAACAAGACTTTTGAATGTAAAGGAAGAAAAGAGACGCTATTTTGGTCTCGATCCCATTTAGGACACTCCTGAATCCACCAAAATCCACTTCAAATTCATGTACAGTGAATTTACTCAAGCTCTGGAGGTAGTCTATGCCGCGGCCGAGCCCGGCCTTTTCTCACTGTAAACGCAATCTAGGCCTAATGCGATACCAATATTCTGGCTTCCAGACCCTCTGTCCGTACTATTTCGCTAATAAGGATACTAACGTCCTAAACTTCGTAAACTAGTATAGTTTCAGGTGGTTTTGTCTTGCAAAGGCAGCGACTTTGTTGCGGGGCGGTGACTTCGTCGCCGGGGAGCCCAGTTGACTTAGGGTCAGAAAATCAGACAAAGGTCGGCGCCCTACAAATAAAAGTTTTTGTTTACAAGCAGAGCGCCACTACGACAACATATTGAAAGGTTTGAATTAAAAGCCCGGGCTGACCCGGTACTGTAAAAGGACAAAATTGCGGGGCCAAGTACCGCAATTGAGGCCGGGAACGGCCGTAGCTCGGCCTAGCCCTACACTGTAAACGGGAGGTCATCCGTCACTCATCCGCCATGAACCCCGAGAACCGTGGGGAACCGGGGGGGGGGGGGGGGGACCGCCAGAAAAATTAAATATGTTTAATTTTTCGTGGCGGTCTTGGCGGTTTGAAATGGACCGTGTTCACATCGCCGTTCACCGTTTAAAGAGGCCTCCGTGTTTGCACCGCAAGATCCGTGATAAAACCGTGTTAACACCGCCATAATTTTCAAGAGAAAAGAAATAATGAATTCAAAAGAGAATAATGGCTCCGGCGACACTTCGTGACGGAACAATAAAAAATGGAGAAAAAAAAAAGCAAAGATGAACCCATAATACAAGATCGGATAAATGTATTGAATGCTATAGATTCCTTACTTCTTTAACACATATACAGTAACAAATAAAGTTTAATGTTCAAAAAGTTGTTAGGTATGTTGAATTGTACATCATTTACATTAAAAGGCAAGTTCACAATTTTATTAAAGCTTAACAGCTTTTAAGATGGCCAGCAACGTGAACCTGATAAGTGATACACAGAAGACTTATGTAAATATGTTGGGTTCTGCTTTCGTGATTATGTATGCCTTTTTGTAAGACTGCATGTTCATACAGATATGATGAAACTCAAGAGAGTAGAGGGAAAAGCAATGTTGAAACTTGAAAAAAAAAACAACACCATTATGTGACGTGAACCTGTAAGTAAAGAGGAAACTCTGCACCCATACTGTATGCTTCTTTTATAATGTATAATGTACGTATGACTTTTTATTGACTGACGTTAAAGATATCATTATGTGACCGTGCACCTCAAAACGAACATAAAGTCACACACACTGATTTTGATTGAGGACTGAAAATAAGTGAAATGGGTCAACCTAGCCGAACTTGACTTTTTCATATTTTTTGAAAGAACGGGTCTTCTCTTACATTATGCTAAAATTTGGTATCATAAAACGGGCAGGAAAGTGTGTTTTTTTAGCAGTTTATCTCGAACATTTTTGGTAGAATAGTATGATTAGGTGTGTCTTTAGAATCCCTTTTTCATTTCTGAAAAACCTTGTCCACACTCTTCACTTTCAACTCTAATAACTTTTGAAAGGAGAGTGCTACTGCATTGAAAGTTGGCAGTGATTATGGAAAAAATGTGTTAATGAGGCATTATGAATTTCAATTTTAATCTGATAATCCCTTCATTGTTGTTACTCTCGTGGTTTACTTCCTGTTTTTGTCCCATTTATCGCACAGCCAGCACGTTTTTGTAAAGATAAAGCGCTTGAATAGACACTGTACTTCAGAGCCTCTTTTCTCAGTTCGCACTTTTCCTGAGTTTGTGCTTTCTTTCCAATATTTAGATAGGTTAAGAGAGTCCATTTGATTTGACTTATACATCATTTTAAAGGTTAAAGTCTGCTCTTTCAGAATATGGTCTTAACTAAAAATTCATGTCTGGCGACTTTGTGTTTGTTTTGAGGTGCAGGGTCACAATTGCCGTTCTTATATAGCGAATAATACCTTTGGCAAGGTCTCTATGCGCTTTAGAGGGGGAACAAAAAGATAAACAGGAAAATGTAATTTTAGAAACAGCAACATGCTGCATAAATTATCATCTACAATCACTATGCTACTATTTTAACAGATAAGTTTTTAAAAACATTTTGGACTTATTGATGGAACTGGCATGTTTTATCACTTGGGGTGCTGTTCCACAGTTTGCCATAGTAGTTTGTTGTAATTGATCGAGGGTATCACATACAGATTACCCTTACGATTTAGAAACTTTCATAGGCTCATATTTCACAAGGAGCTCTGAAAGGTAAGAAGGGACAATTTTGTGAAAACGTGGATAAACAAGCAACAAGATCTTAAATTCAATACGCGAAATAATTACGTGAAAACTTAGTTTAAAAAAAAAGAGATTTTGAAACAAGCAAGTACTTGTAAATCACTTGATAAATAAACCTGCAAATGAACAGGAAACTTTGGAAACTATGTTGGCTTCTGCTTTGATATGTATGCCTTTTTAATGACAGTCAATACAGATATTAAAAAAAATAAGAGAAAGAGAAAAAGCACGTTGAAACTTGAAGATATTTGCTTGTTGCATCATTTATATCAATCTGTAAAACACAGGGGCTACAACGTTTCATAATTTCTTTAAAATTGTGTTTACCAAACAAAGCAAAACGCTCCTTGTTGAAGCTCATTGAGGACAAGTGAAAGGGCTCTGATTGCATCCAACTACATGGGCTTGGTATGGACTCCTCCACCTTCCGGGCAGATCCGTGTTACTACCGCGTCAATCCGTGTTCAAAACGTGTTGAGAACGTAGTCACATTGCGTTTAAGTGCTTTCCGCCATCATTGGGACACGGTTCACGACGGTTTGAGAACCGCCGTGAACCGCCATCTAAACCGGCTATGTGTGCTCGCACTTTTAGATAGCAATCCTTCCGCGGTATTTCTTTTTGTTTTTTTGTGGGTAATATAATTATAACACATTCGGCGTTACCTAGTTGAGACCATGTTGCCACAACGCTATTTTACTCGTTACTCGTCTCTTCGAATTTAGAGTAAATTTCAGTAGTTTCTGCCTGTGTATGAGTACTATAAATTATGCGTAGGCCTTTTAGGGAAAAGAAAATTAATGTTAAAATGCAAGTTAAGATCTTCTTACAGCTGACATTGCTATTTTTGATTGAAAAACACAACACAGGGCTTATCTTTCACATTTTAGAAAATGTAACTAAACTCAAACAAGTATAAATTGAATTGCGCCCTCAGAGGCTGCATACACACTTCTTAAGGGCTCCTGGTTAGGTTGTGGAATTTTGCTACAAAACTGTCTTTATAGGAGGAAACCGTGAGTTGTGTTATTTCATCTATGTCAGGACTCCATTCCAGGACATTTTGAGCAAGAATCAACGCCATTTGGGTGAAATGTAAGTAAATCTCCGACTGGTATGTTATTCGCGTGATTGAACTTGCCTTCGTACCATAGTACATTATCATACATTACTGCACAGTGTGACTGCATAGTGTGTACCGAATACATTAACGTCACTTATTCGTTATACCGTTCACGCCCTACGACAATTTGGAAAAGTGACAGCAAAACCACTTCTCCTAAAACAAACATGAAACTTATTGAAAGACCTAAACATTGCTAAGGTCACGAAAAGAGGATGCAGGGCCGGGATACATAAGCAACGACATATCTGTCCAATTCTGACTAGAAGAACCGCCATGTTTGCTCCTACACGAACGTCCAATCCTGCAAACCTTGTCACCATAGCAACCACAGTGAAAAAGGGAAACTCAAACGAACAAAACCAGCGAAAAAAATCTGCCAGCCGTGCTGTTGTGTAACCCCAGGTCTTTGAACAATAAGCTGGATGAGCTGAGTGTGGTGCTAGAAAACAACGCTATAGACGTAGCTGCAATCTGTGAAACCTGGTTTTCACCTGACATGCCAACTGATCTGATTAGCATTCCTGGCTATGACATGTTTTCCCCACCGAGGACAGATTGCGGTGGCGGAGGTGTCGCTTTGTTTGCAAAACAATGCTTCAGTGCAAAGGTGGTTGATTGTGTCAAAGCACCCGATGAAGTTGAAGGCTTATGGGTTACACTCCGCCCCCTTCGACTTCCGCGAAGAACGTCAAATATCACAGTTGGAGTATTCTACTACCCCCCAAACAGCCCCAATGCCGCCACCATAGTTGCAAACTTCAATACCACAATTGACAGCCTCCTTACAATTCAGCCCAACATGGGAATGATCATTCCTGGTGACGTGACTGGATTTGCAAGAAATTGTCTCAAACTCATTTGTGCAATCGTGAAACAGCCTACACGAGACAACGCAATCCTTGACAAAATCATCACCAACATCTCGGACATGTATGACAACCCTCAAATTATTTCACCAATCGGCCTGAGCGACCACCGCTGTGTGATGACCAAACCTCACAACCACGTTCCGATTGGAAACACAACACGAAAACGAGTTGTACGCCCGATGCCAGACAGTGAGATCAGGGAATGCGGGTCATGGATTCTGAACCATGATTGGTCAGAAGTTTACGCCACCGACGATGTATCTGAAAAATGCACTGCCCTCTACGACACGCTCCATCAAACACTCCATAGGTTTTTCTCCTCCCGCACAGTTAAAATGCATCAAGGGGATAAAGCCTGGATTTCTCCTCGCATTAAGCACCTCAGTGCCAAAAAACAAAGTACACTCTCAGACAATAAGCGCTGCCTTTGGGCTCAGCTGCGAAACAAAGTCAAAAGAGAAATCAGAGCTGCAAAAGAACATCACTACGTCGATAGCGTTCGACATCTGAAAAAGGACAACCCAAGTAAGTGGTTCCAACAAATTCGGGTGATGTCGAGAAAAAATCCCTCACTGACAAACATCAGCGACTGACCATGAGGAAATCGCAAACGCTATCAATGATCACTTCATCTCCATTGCAGACGACATGGACCCCCTTGACAACAGTGCGTTGATGACGTACCTCCCGTCTCTCCCCATTCGCACTATTCAACCATGGGAGGTATTAAATGAACTGAAGAAAATCAAAACAAAGAAAGCAAGCGGCCCAGGTAAAATCCCATCAAGATTCATCAGCTTATTTGCTTTAGAACTTAGCCAGCCTCTCACAGATGTCATTAATGCATCATTCGCACAAGCAACGGTCCCCATGCCGTGGAAGCAGGCGAATGTGACTCCTGTGCCAAAGTCATCTCCAGCCACCATCCATAATGTCCGCCCCGTGGCCCTCACAGACCACTTCGCGAAAATCGCAGAACACTTCATCGCTAAGGACGTACTACGCTCTATGATCAGTCGATTAGACCCAGCCCAGTACGGGAGTCTAAAAGGAGCCTCAACTTCACATTACCTTGTCAACGCTATGTATATGCTCCACAGCCATGCAGATAAACCCGCCACAGCATTGACGATACTCATGACTGACTTTTCGAAGGCCTTCGATCGTGTAGACTACACGACAGTTATCGCCAAACTGCTGGACATGAATGTTCATCACGGATACGTGGAATGGATAGCAGACTTCCTGTCGTGCGTCGTCGAAGGGTTAAATACAAAGGAAACATGTCTCAGTGGCGTGAGACCATAGCCGGTGTACCGCAAGGAACCAAATTGGGCCCTGTTCTATTCATGGTCCTTGTCAACGACCATGCAGCCGACATCGACGAAAACGACAACCTCGGTAGACATGTCCGACGTTTCAAGTATGTGGATGACCTAGCCCTAGTAGAAACACGAGCAGCAAACGCCAAATGGAACCTCTCTTCAGCACTCCAAACTTTGCAAGAGTGGTCTGCAACAAACCTGATGCGACTTAACCCCCAAAAATGTGTCACCATGGATGTGTGCTTTGGAAGGAGTACTTTTTAGTCAAACACCCTCATGTTAGACGATTTGGCGCTGCGCAATAGCAAGACAGTCAAACTCCTCGGAGTCTTCGTACAAGCTGACCTCAAGTGGGATACACATGTGGAGTACATGGTGAAACGTGCAAATAGCCGTTTGTATGTCCTACGCACGCTGAAGCATCATGGTATCCCTGTCTGTGATCTCTTTACGGTATACGCCACTTTTGTGAGACCAGTGTTGGAGTACGCCGTGCCAGTGTGGTCTAGTGGTCTCACAGAGCGGCAACGCCAGGCGATCGAGCAAATTCAAAAGAGAGCATATCGCATCATTCGTGGGAACACATATACCCGATATTCTGAATCGTTGGCAAAGTGCAACCTGTCATCCTTGGCCGACCGCAGACAGCAGCTATGTACTACTTTTGCCAGTTCATTGCAACGCCCAACATCCAAACTGCATCATCTCCTGCCACCCATGAAAACTCATGATCACAACACTAGGAGCGGCACCCAACGCTCAGAGCCCCGGTGTAGAACAAGTAGATTCAGAAACAGTCCGATACCACACTTCACACGCATTTTGAATTCAGCAAGAGTTTTCTATGCGTAAGATTATACATGTATATGTTATGTTATGGATTTCACAGGAGGGCTACTCATACCAACAATATCAATCTTTATGAAGTGATTTGAGATTATTCAGGATACAATGATGGTCTAATCTTATATATTTTTTCCTTATTTTTTTCCCCTTCTTTTCTTTCTTTTTTCTTTCTCCTATTTGTTCTTCCTTTTGATCACGGCAAATCTTTTGTATGAGTACAATTACAGTGAATTTTGATTATCAGTTTTGTATGATTGTATTTTGCGTTTGTTTAAAAGAATATGTTGTATCCTATATGAATTCGATGATATCATAGGATATTGAAGGAGAATAGAGGTCAATACCTTGCATTTTTGTTTATGTATACTGTGTTTTTTTGTGTAACTGATAGATATTATAATGTACACGGGTTAAGACATCATCAAGTAGGCCTTATAGTGGTATCCCTGTTTTTTTTTTATTATATCACACTTTCGGGTCCTTGTCACTGATTTTGATAATGGCTTGTGTGTCTTTTGAAGTACCCAAAGTTATAAGATATTTGTGAGAATGTATATAATATAGAAAATATTTTTTATTGTTATATATATGTAAGTATTAGAAGAATTACCATATTGGCTGATATCGAATGATTTTAATTTAGTATGAATATTGAGTTATTTATAGAGAGAGGGAGGGAGATAGTCCAGTCAAAATACGACAAAAAGGGGGTTAACCCACAACTAATTGCAACAGAAACGATTCCACTTGCATTTGACCCTGAAGAGCTATTAAAATAACATATCAAAAGTTCCCTAAAATTCGAGTGGTGGATCAGTGTCTAATTTGCATAAATTCAAAATGGCCGCCATACAACCTATTTATGCCTATATCTCGGGATATACAACCCACAGAAAGTAAATTCCGGTGTCTAAACCTATGTTTTTTAGGTCAAGGAATACAATTATGTTATCTGTAGCAACTTTCAAGCATCGCTTTATATAGTTTTTGCATATATTTGCATATAATTTACATGCAAAATTGCCGCCATATTACCATTAATGTAGTACACTCAGGAATAAGTCCCTATATATCTGGACATAAAATATATTCTGGTGTCTAAACCTATTCTTTCTTTTTTATGTCAGGGAATAGAATTATGATATAAACAATAACCTTCAAGCTTCCCTTTATACATTTTTTTTTGCATATATTTGCATTTATTTAAATGCAAAATGGCCACCATAATGCCTCTACAGGCTTATATCTCTATCTGTAAAAAGTACCCTGTGATGGTGTCTGTGGTATTAATTGCACTGCTGAGAATCACTGATGTAGAATACGTTCCAGTCAGGAATAATTACCTGTATTTCACTAAACATTTGCATGTATCTATACATAAATCTATTCAAATTAAGAGTACCTTATATCCATAAGCTACTCTACAAAAGTTTCATGAGTTTGGACATTTGTTTAGAGAATGTTCTTGCCATATCAGGGTACCATGTCACTCACTCACTTTCTGAATAAAGGACCCAGGGGTCCAGCCCTCACCCGAGTATCTCAAGTTCACCTTCCATGCATTCTTACATACTATTACTTGGGAGAGAGGAAATTGGAAGACTTTGGGAACCTCTAGGGCTATATCTGGAAGCCTTTAGGGACCTCCAGGGCCCAGGGAGGCATGATGTTCATACATGACACTGGCGATAAATGCACCTACAATACTAAGTTTGTTGAAAATTTGACCATGTGTTTTCAAAAAGACTGGCTATAAGAGCATCAAAAATCAAAATTGGTCCCCAATAATTTGGTCCCAGCCCCAAGGCTGCCGCACCTAGATCAGATTTAAGGTGCCTTTGGGCATCCTGTGGTCTGGGGGGGGGGGGGGGGGGGGTAGATGGTACCCATTTTACCAATATTCTACCAGCCAAGTTTGGTAACAAATATAACACACTTTTTGTGAAGATGAACGTGTGAAAATTGGTTTCTATTTGGCACTAGCCCCAAGTATGAGTATATTGAAAGTATGCTTATACACTCACTGATGTATTTACTCAATGCTCTTCTAGGTTTATAAAAGCAGCAACTCTAAATTCAGAGGGGGACATAGTGCCCACACATAATATAGTATATTATATCATATCGTCGAAAATTTGGTCTGGCTAAATAGCACTGTTGGACTGAAATGCATTACCACTCTACTTCGTCATTTTTTCTGTACTGGTACCAACACACGGATTACAAGTATCATATATATATATATATATATATATATATATATATACATGTATATATATATAGATAGATAGATATATGATATATAGGCCTATATATAATGTGTAATATTTCGAAAAGAAGATAAAATTGCGAAAGTAAACTTAAAACTATAAGCAGTCTCCAAGATATTCAACCTTGTACATTATACCTAGCTCTGTTACGCCTGGTTCTACTTTGTGTGTGTGTGTGTGTGTGTATGTGTGAGTGTGTGTGTGTGTGTGTGTGAGGGGGATTTTTTTTTTAATGATAGATTCCTCAATTTCGGGGTTCTGGGACCTTTTGGACATCGTGTCTATTTGAAAGTCTATCATCCTTGGGATGCTACTTGCCTAGTTTGTTGAAAATCTGTCATTACATGGGTTTTTTAAAGAGAATCTGAAAATGGTTTTTGAAAATGTATGCATGACTGACGACCGGACGGCAGAAGATATATGATGACTATTTGCAATATTAGCTTGAACCTTCTTTTTTTTTTTCTGTCTTGAACCTTTGGCTAAGATGAGTTTAAAATCTAATGAATCAAAGTCACTTGATTTCAAGAAAACTTTCTTTCGTTTCCAGTGCATCGTTTTCATTTTCTACCTTGTGATAATACAGATACTCAAGGTATGTAATGTGATCTCTGAAAATATAGATCAATGATAAAAGTATAAAACAAGCACACAAAACTCGCTTACACTCACAGTGTTCTATGCGTTTACCACAAATTCTGGACTAGGATAGTGTGAAATTGCAGTTGATTAATTTAAAGCAAACAGGATCTCGGCTCCATTTCATACTGAAGCGTGGTGAGTCTCACGTTTGTTGTAAACTGTGTTGATGTCTTTTGGGAATGCTTCTTATTTCGTAGTCACCAATTAGAACAGCATCATCTGACTCCTCACATATTTAAGAAATACAACATTACAAGTGTCTGATATATAATGGCCCACATCTGCCACTGGTATGGGTTGTGTGCAGTCAAATCTGTTTGCCCTGTAACTATACACTGCCAGTCGCTAAAAGCCTGTCTTGCAATTGCATCAGACTTCCTTCAGGAGTTCCTTGATAGCTGCACCTTTGTCTGTAGTGATCAGAACATATTTTTGATTCAACATCTTCCTCAAATCGTCCCAATTCCAATAATTGTATGTCATTTCCCTTCCACTGTTTAACATGAAGAAAAGCTGCTGCTGAAGTGGAGGGAAGGGACCTTTTGGAACAGGAACAGGAAATGATGTTATGTATTTGTTTTGGTTTTTTTTTAATCTGACTTAAGACTGCTTTTTTGCCAGCAAATTGAATTCAATCTTCATGCTTCTCGCATTTCCGAAAAAACCCTGTGTGTTGATGAAAATGCTATTAGTGCGAAGCCTCAATGCAATAGGAAACATTTCTTTTAATAAGGCTGTAGATACAACGCGAAAATGGTAAAAGTAAGACTTATAAGAATTTAAAAGTGTTACGAGCTTGAAGCCGATGAGAAGGATGCTGTTTGTATTGATGGACTGATGAATCCAGAGTACTAGTAATAGAAATGTTAAGGCATTTCCTTTTTTTTTTCTTTTTTTTTGTATCTGACTGTAAATCACAATGTTTTACATTTTCAGTAAGTCACTGGGTGAAACCGCGCAGAAATATGACAAAATCCACTTCCATACAAATTATCACGGTCATATGTTGCACATTGATAAACATTTATCCTTTACCAAAAATTTTGCAACAAAAGGCACAATACTAGTATCGACTAAACATGGATGCAAATCATTGCACACTTTGAAAGCTATATGAGATATGTCCAAACTCATGAAACTTTTGTAGAGTAGCTTATTGATAATCATGAACTTGATGACATGCCCCCCCCCCCTCCTCCTACTTTGGCACACAAAAAAAAAGAAACAATGAATAATGAATTGCAACATAGACACAATTATAAGCAGTAAACATGAGGGCAAATTACTAAATATAAATAATAATACATTGAATATACATGAAATATTTTAACGATTCCTACTACATAATTTGAGACTTTAATATTTGTGTACCTATTGAGCAAACTTTGGAAGCTAAGTTGAGATTACAGTTAAATAAAGATATGTTCTATTCGATGCTACTTACAGTTGTTTTCTGTTCTGTGGCTTTATGTCAAGAAAATTTGAGTACAATGTAATACAATACTTTTAATCAATGCAGGAATATAAGCACTAGGTGTAAGGATAATCATCAAGGTTGTGAATGGTATCATAATAATTTTCCCTTGAAATCTTGGATGTAGACATTACAGTACAATTAACGTTCTGCAGCTCATATTCGTATTTCTGAAATCATATATTCACGGTAGTAATTTGAATAGATTTATGTATAAACATATGCAAACTTTTAGTGAAATGTAGGTAATTATTCCTGAGTGGGACGTATTCCACATCAGTGATTTTCAGCAGTAAAATTAAGACCACAGACACCATCACTAGGTACCTTTTACAGATAGAAATATAAGCCTGTAGTGGCATTATGGCGGCCATTGTGCATTAAATTGAATGCAAATATATGCAAAAAAAAAATGTATAGAGAGAAGTTTGAAATTTACTGCTTATATCATAATTCTATTCCCCGACCTAAAAAACATAGGTTTAGAAACCAGAATCTTTTTTCTGCGGGTTTTATGTCCAGATATATAGTGACTTATTCCTGAGTGTACTACATTATTGGTATACGAAGATACGGGCTTGCACAGGCAATATGGCGGCCATTTTGCATGTAATTATATGCAAATATATGCAAAAACTATATAAAGAGATGCTTGAAAGTTGCTACAGATAACATAATTGTATTCTTTGACCTAAGAAACATAGGTTTAGACACCGGAATTTACTTTCTGTGGGTTATATATCCCGAGATATAGGCATAAGTAGGTTGTATGGCGGCCATTTTGAATTTATGCAAATTAGACACTGATCCACCACTCGAATTTTAGGGAACTTTTAATATGTTATTTTAGTTGCCCTTCCAGGTCAAATGCAAGTGGAATCGTTTCTGTTGCAATTAGTTGGGGGTCATTTCATATTTTGACTGGACTAAGAGAGGGAGAAAAGGAGGGAAATATAGACACAGTGAAACATACCTAGGAAAGAGCTGGGGATAGGGAGGGAGTGAGGGAGAAAGAGAGAGAGAGACAAATGGGAAGTAAGATAAAAAACAAAATGACATTTCTTTTGTAATCTGAAATGTATATCATGATATTGTGAATTATTAATTTCGCGCTTTCTTTTTCAAGTGTAATATTTTATATTTCATAGAATAAGTCGTACACTTCATTTGACTTTGTTATGGATATTTATGTGTATAGTTCATCTTTTTGTACATGTATTCCTCTTTTGAGCTATCTTGATGTATTCTTTTATATAATTTGCTGTAAACCATAACAATTCTGCCTTTGGCTGCGGCGATGTTGATATTAATAAACCATTTCAATTCAATGCAATTTCTACGATCTTATTTGAAGATCTATGTAGCCATTTTTTTTTTTTGGGGGGGGGGGTTACTGGAAACGTGAACTTTTTTGCGCTCAACTTGTGTAATTAGCAATAGGGGCGTACACTCAGTATTAAAGACCTAATAAAATGCTTCCAAAAATTTTTAATATGCAAAAGAAATGTAAAATATATGTCATTATTATCAATGTAAATATGTTGTCAGTGTCGTTCCGGTTTTTATCGCTTCTAGAAACTCCCCCAAATATCACATTTTTGGAGGACCCCGTTGCAGCTTTTGCGAAAAAGATAGTCACGTGACCAACACCCCTGAACCGATTGATGACGTATAAGCACCATGGGCGTAAATCCCGGGGGGGGGGGGATGGGGGGGATATATCCCCCCCTGAAATGGAGGAGGGGGGATGGCCTGTACAATCATCCCCCCCTGAATTTTGAGGGGAAAAAATGGAGGAAGCAGAAATGTGATTGTATCAATTTTGGCATATTGCATGACGTTTGTACGCCGGCCTTCAAACAGGTAACAGAGCTGAACAGTATTCTATCTTGTAGGAAAATGTATACATTTCTTAAGCGCTCGCTCGCTTCGCTCGCTCGCGAAGAAAGTAACATTGACATACACTGTAAGGTATGGCTCAGACGTTGACAACGTCAATATTATAGGCCTACATGTAGGCCTAAACATGCTATGACGCGAGTAACTGGGGACCATCTGCAAAATATGTACGAAAACAAACAAACAAACAATAACAAAAACTCTATCGCCATAATTGAACCCCCTCCATTTCCTGAATCATTCCTGAGAAACGACAGTGACTAAATGACTCAGTCAGAATACATCTATGGGCATACCCAGGGAGGATCAGGGGCGTCGAATCTATGGGGGGGGGGGGGCAAAGGGGCATTTGCCCCGCCCCTGCGGAAGTGTTTAGGCAGACAAATAATTTATCCCCCATATCCCGAGATGAGGACAACTCTCGAACTTTCTTAATGGAAAATATTGTCGAAAAATCGCCAGAACTCTGCACCAAATCGTTGTATTGCAATCATAAACATGCAAAATCTCCGCTATACAGGATCCCTTTCGATAAACTTTGTACAATTTTGACATTGACGTATATTTCCCTAATTTATCAAAGAGTGTGCAGCAGATCTTTCACTTAACAAAAGCACCCTCATATGCAGAGGCGTCGATGAGGGGGGAGGGGATGGTTCCCCGATAAAGTGGGACGAACAAAAGCGAAAAATATAGCTACAAACGGCAGTTTTTGGAGTGTAAAATGTCAAAATTTTCAAGCTCGCTCGCTCCGCTCGCTCGCATTTAACCGCTATGCCATTCTCCTGATGTTGCTGATAGTGACTGACAGCAGTTGCGCCCAGTGCGCCCCCTTTAATTTCCAAAGCGAAAAATTTATCTACAAACGGCAGTTTTGGGACTGTAAAATGTCAAAATTTTCAAACTCGCTCGCTTCGCTCGCTCGCATTTAATCATTATTCCATTTTCCTGAGGTTGCTGCCAGTAATTGCCAGCAGTTTTCGCCCGATGCGCCCCCTTAATTTCCATAGCGAAAAATATAGCTACAAACGGCAGTTTGGGG
This sequence comes from Diadema setosum, assembly GCA_033980235.1. Lineage (NCBI taxonomy): Eukaryota > Metazoa > Echinodermata > Echinoidea > Diadematoida > Diadematidae > Diadema > Diadema setosum. The sequence goes on along the minus strand of CM067065.1, from coordinate 6,109,126 downwards.
ATTGTAAAATGTCAAAATTTTCAAGCTCGATCTCTTCGCTCGCTCGCATTTAATCATTATTCCATTCTCCTGATGTTGCTGCCAGTAATTGCCAGCAGTTTTCGCCCGATGCGCCCCCTTAATTTCCAAAGCGAAAACTATAGCTACAAACGGCAGTTTTGGGACTGTAAAATGTCAAAATTTTCAAGCTCGCTCTCTTCGCTCGCTCACATTTAATCATTATTCCATTTTCCTGATGTTGCTACCAGTAATTGCCAGCAGTTTTCGCCCGGTGCGCCCCCCGTAATTTCCAAAGCGAAAAATATAGCTATACAAACGGCAGTTTTGGGACTGTAAAATGTCAAAATTTCCTACCTCGCTCTCTTCGCTCGCTCGCATTTAATCATTATTCCATTCTCCTGATGTTGCTGCCAGTAATTGCCAGCAGTTTTCGCCCGGTGCGCCCCCCCCCCCCCCCCCCCGTAATTTCCAAGCGAAAAATATAGCTACAAACGGCAGTTTTGGGACTGTAAAATTATCTAATGTCAAAATTTTCTAGCTCGCTCTCTTTCGCTCGCTCGCATTTAATCATTATTCCATTCTCCTGATGTTGCTGCCAGTAATTGCCAGCAGTTTCGCCCGGTGCGCCCCCCGTAATTTCCAAAGCGAAAAATATAGCTACAAACGGCAGTTTTGGGACTGTAAAATGTCAAAATTTTCTAGCTCGCTCTAGTTAAACTACCAGTAGTAGTCTAGTAGTAGATCTAGTAGCAGTCTACTAGTAGTTATAATAGTCTACTAGTAGTAGTAGTCTACTAGTACTACTACTAATAGTGTACTATTACCACTACGGCACTAGGTCTAGTAGACTAGTAAGTAGTAATAGCAGAATCTTTGGTAGTAGTACAGAGGCTACACTCTAACGCCTAACGGTTAGGGGGATATGTAGCCCCGGAGACCGCGCCGCCAGGCGCGGTCCTGGCGGCTTCCCCGCAGTTTCTGTTCGTTCAAGTATTCTGTGCGCTAAGTGCAAGTGATTGTGAATTCTGTGAATATCGGTGAGCTGCTTATAAGACATCATTTTGTGCATCACAAGCAAAGAAATGCATTAAACAGTCACCGATGATAGTCATTTAGGTTTCATCGACCCATGTAAGTATTCCTAGTAGTTTCTGTTGAAAAATTAAGGAAATATAGCGCCGCAAAGGCACCCGTTTGTTCAACATGAAGAAATGGGAGCACGGCGCAGCCGCCACACGCAGTGTATACGTGTGGCGGCTGTCGCAGTTAGGGGATATGTTGTTACAGGGTGGGTCGTGGCTAAAAAAAACACGTATACACTGCGTGTGGCGGCTGTCGCAGTTAGGGGATATGTTGTTACAGGGTGGGTCATGGCTAAAAAAAAAAAAAAAAAAAAAAAAAAAAAGCCTAACCAGTTTCCCATAGTCAGTTTCTGCAGTATGATCAGTAATTTAGATGCGTCATTTTCTAAGAAAAACGATACCAAGAATGATCGTCAATTTTGGTCGAGTAGTTTTTGTTTTATGCTAAAAATCATACTGTGGAAGGAAGCCCAAACGCCGTGCTTATGTAAAATGTCAAAATTTTCTAGCTCGCTCTAGTTAAACTACCAGTAGTAGTCTAGTAGTAGATCTAGTAGCAGTCTACTAGTAGTTATAATAGTCTACTAGTAGTAGTAGTCTACTAGTACTACTACTAATAGTGTACTATTACCACTACGGCACTAGGTCTAGTAGACTAGTAAGTAGTAATAGCAGAATCTTTGGTAGTAGTACAGAGGCTACACTCTAACGCCTAACGGTTAGGGGGATATGTAGCCCCGGAGACCGCGCCGCCAGGCGCGGTCCTGGCGGCTTCCCCGCAGTTTCTGTTCGTTCAAGTATTCTGTGCGCTAAGTGCAAGTGATTGTGAATTCTGTGAATATCGGTGAGCTGCTTATAAGACATCATTTTGTGCATCACAAGCAAAGAAATGCATTAAACAGTCACCGATGATAGTCATTTAGGTTTCATCGACCCATGTAAGTATTCCTAGTAGTTTCTGTTGAAAAATTAAGGAAATATAGCGCCGCAAAGGCACCCGTTTGTTCAACATGAAGATATGAATGGGAGCACGGCGCAGCCGCCACACGCAGTGTATACGTGTGGCGGCTGTCGCAGTTAGGGGATGTTGTTACAGGGTGGGTCGTGGCTAAAAAAAACACGTATACACTGCGTGTGGCGGCTGTCGCAGTTAGGGGATATGTTGTTACAGGGTGGGTCATGGCTAAAAAAAAAAAAAAAAAAAAAAAAGCCTAACCAGTTTCCCATAGTCAGTTTCTGCAGTATGATCAGTAATTTAGATGCGTCATTTTCTAAGAAAAACGATACCAAGAATGATCGTCAATTTTGGTCGAGTAGTTTTTGTTTTATGCTAAAAATCATACTGTGGAAGGAAGCCCAAACGCCGTGCTTATCTACCGATGAATGCCACGGTGGGGCTGGATTCACGAGTAGGTCTAGGCCTATAAAGCAGGCGAGTCGCCGTAGTATTAGTACAGACACGCAGTGGTGGTGGGGCTATCGTGAAACAGGCCCCACCGCAGTCACGCGTGCACCGTACCCGCGCGTTTATAGGAAGCAAGGGTAGGTCCTCCTAGGGTTTAGGGTTAGGTAGGGTTGTATTTATGGTTAAATTGGCCGTTAAATTAGTCGAGCCGAGGGCCATATTATGAAGTCATTTCGCCGCATTCACGAGTATTCACTGTGGAAGGCAGCCCCACCGCCGTGCTTACCTACCGAGATGAACGCCACACGGTGGGGCTGAAACAGGCGAGTCGCCGTAGTATTACTTGAATAGTACAGACACGCAGTGGTTGGGCCTATTTCACGAGTTCGCCGAAAATAATGGATATCCAAGCGTACCACAGTTGTAATCTGTATTATTGGCAGTATTAAATCCGATACAGTTCATTAAATATTCTTTTGTCTAAAGGCTTAGCCAATGACAATAGTGCAGCGCAGCACCTGCTATGCGCTCGCTAGCTCGCTCCCCCGCCAGCGCTAGCCAGTGCAGCCGCCGGCCGCGCGCCGGCTGTCGCTGCGCTGCGCTAGCATAGCCTTGCCAGCTCGCTGGCTACGGCTAGACTGGTCGTGATTAACGACTCCGTTCTTAGACGTCATCACAATTTAGAAGTGATAGTGCGCCGCATGCGGTGAAAGTATAGCAAGTTTTCCAAAACCGAGGAAATTGTATCCATTATGTTAACAAATATAGAACAAAATTCAGAACAGTAAAAAAAACCCGCACAACCATAGAATTACTTAGAATTTAACATTTAATATTATTACATCATTGAGAAAAAAATGCCTAAACCATTTTATTAGGTCTTTAAAACCCCACGGTGGATATTAATACTAAAAATGTTATTCGTCATAATTCCAACTTGTATATAATATGTTTGTATTCACAGTATGAATATATATATATATATATATATATATATATGAAGAGTTTGTTTGCAAAAACCGATAAGTCCATATTTGCCAAATGGAGATATTTGCGATTAAAGGTCAAGAAAAATAAAGAGAATAATAAGAAAATTTGTGCTTCTTTTGACCATAACTTCAAAAATGTACCTTTATATGTCGTGACCAATATATCATTTAAAAGGTATTATTTTGTACTCTATGACAGAGACCGTACTTCAAAATCTTCAAAAATGGACTTATCGGTTTTTGCAAACAAACTCTTCATATATATATATACATATATGTATAGTAATGCACAAGTAATTCACTTCCTCGTTATCGCTGTACATTTTGCCATTATTTGTCTTATTTCACAGCACAACTGACATCAAAACTTTTATTTTCATCAAATAACGTTATTTATCATCAAGCTGAATAGACAATCTCATTATCCACAGAAGAGCTAGTGTCCTACCGCACACGTTATTTCTGTCAATTGTGAGCCGCTACAACAAAATGATCCTAAAGTCGGGCGAGGTCGATTATTTGAAAATTGCATGACACAATTCCCTAATCTTTCTGCTTTAAATTGGTATATAACACATCTTATAAAAATAATCGGCTGCGGAGATATCGATGTTTAAAAGAGAGCATGTCGAGATGTCTGGGAAATCACTGTTTCGAGAAAAGCGCCCTAAAAGTTCTCCTTGCGATGCAATCACGACCAAGGGACACGCAAGTCAGTATTCACCTCCTGACAATAGAAAGTAAACCCTAGCAACCCCCGCAATGCTCATTCAAACACAGCGTCGGCGGTCTCCTCACCGACCAATCAGTGACCAGGATTGCAGGAGAAGCGGCTGGGCATAGCGCACCCCGCCACCACGCACCAGTCGACTGGGGAGTGTGCGAGCTTCACGCTTCGGTTAGCAGGAAGCAGCAAACTGACCAATGAGATCACTCTGGTCGTTGTTAGGGGCGGAACCTATCTGTGGCACTCAATCCAAATTTTCGAACCAGTTTCTGCTCCGTTGAAACGCCAAAAAACATGGCTCAGAAAAACGTTATTTTTTGGTCTTTCCTTTGATTATTTTGCTTCAAAATTTCGACAGATGATAGAAGACATGTTTGACTCCAATAATATATCAAAATCAGAAAATTGTAAGTTTTGACCAATTTTAATGCTCTGACTTCAAACTCGATTTTCACGGCTTCGACCGTGCGCGACTTTAGGACCTTTTTGTTGTAGCGGGTCACAATTAAGGACGTTCCTAAGTTTAAGTAAAATCCATATCATTTTCTTCTAACTTTCCATTCCTTGAATTTGACCAATCCAAAGGCCAATATGCAAATAAAACCACAGGTTCCTGTGCTTGCTTTCTTCTTGGGGACTTTGAACCATATGGCATTTAACGTCCTACTTATGGGGCAAAACCCCATTTTGGGGGGAAATCAGACATGGGCTGTTGTAAAAGGTTGTTGGGTGTCAAAATATTCGGGGGATCATTCTTGACAACTTCTAGGTGGACTACCTGAAAATTTTGCTGCTGGTTAAAAATGGCGGCCCTTTTTTCAAAATGGCCGCCATGTGTAAGTAATACTGATATTTTTGGCAAATAACTTTTGAAAATTACCTTTAATCAACATCTGTGTGGTATCAAATTAAAGAGAATTAAATTATCTACAAGAATGTACCACATTTGAGTGGTTTAAAGGCAGTTGCATAAAACTTTCTGGGCCAAAATCAATTTTTTTACTAATTTTTCCACATTATGTAAATTTTGCAAAATTACTATTTTGTTCATATTCCAAAAATTATAGGAACTACAGATCTCAAAGTTAGTAGAAAACTGTCTTTATATATGGTTAACAATGTGTGAAAATTACAATTTCATTGCTTTCCTAAATGAAAAGTTATGATGTTCCAAAGTGGACACTTTATATAAGATAAAACGTCAATTTTCTAGGTTTTCTGTTGCATATGCATACAGTGTGTACAACTTTCGTTGGCCTTTGGATATTGAATAAAATGTGCCTGCAGTGATCCGCTCCATTAAGAAATAAATATTTTGAGCTCTGACTGTAATTCACATGGCCAAGATAATATTACGTCAAGAAGTCGGTATTTCACGAAACCATTAGTGCAAAATGGTTCATGTAAGTGTGCACAATATGAGGGTGATCAGGCATGTAGAATATACATAATGTTCAGCTGAAATCGGAACCTTATTTGCTCAGTTCAGATGTTATCTGAGCAAAGGGTCGTTATTTCACAAAATTATCTATGTATCGTGGTCCATATGTGTGCAATATATGGGGATAATGTATTCTCAAAGATACCTTAGTGATGTATTTCTGACCTTTGACCCATATTTGCACAGCCAAGATGGCTTCTGAGCAATAACTGGTTATCAAATAAGATTATTTTGGGTCTGTATACATGTATGTGTGTAAAATATGAAGGCGATCATATTTACCAAGATAAGAGATATAATATCTGTGACCTTTGACCCAAATTTGGACTGCCCATATGATGTCCTAGCAAATTGTTGTTATCTTAGCTGACGATCCATGTATCATGGTCTATATGTGTGTAAAATATGGGTGATACGTATCATATACTGACGAAGACAAAGAATGAAGTATTAATTGACCTTTGACCATTCTTTGCACTGTTAGGATGGCATCTACAATTGAGAATTTTTTTTTTTATTTTGTGAAATGATTCTTGCAACCATGGTCTTTGCTCGTGCAAAAATATGGGAGTAATAAGGCATGCATTTACCAAGATACAGGATAAAACATTTTGACCTTTGACCCTAATGCATACAGCCAAGATGGTATCCAATAAAGTAAAAGTAGTTGTTATCTCATAAGATGATGTACATGTATATGGACAGTGTACAAGCCATGCAGCAGGTTCAAACTGATGGTGTGTACTAGGCCTACATTTCAAAGGCCATGAACAAATACTGCACATTTCCCAATGTAGATGTATTTGGATTGGACAATCAGGGTTATCCAACAAGACCGACATTCATGAGTCATACAGTCCATGAGTCCTACACTAGGCAAATAAAGCTCATGAGAGTGACACTAGGTAAAAACAGCTCACGAGTTCGACAAACACAACACAAAGTTTAATGGGTCAGTCTCGTGGGCCTTGTTTGCTAGTGTCCAATTCATGGACTGTATGACTTGTGGGCTGTATAACTTGAAGGCTGTATGACTCTGTGGGATGTATAACTCTAGATTGTATGACTCGTGAGTGTCGGTCTCGTGACGAGCACCAGGACACTGGAAGAAAAAGACATTAGAGGGTGGGAGTTTTAATGCCACTACTGCCACTGTCATTGAAAACCAGGACAAACACTCAGAATGTCCGGGAAGTAACTGTCCAATCCACATTCACACAAAAGAAAGACGCTCTTTGATGATGAAGACCAACCCTTTTACAAATGCCATATCTCAGGTAAAGACATCTAGGTCACTTCAACATATTGAGAAACTCGAAAGTTTGATGACATCTTCAGACATGCAGGTCGATAGAGTTTTGCTTGTGTGGCGCCTCGGAGGAATGATAATAATAATAATAATAAACCATATTTATATGGCGCATATCACAAAATAGATTAAAAGGGCATTGTACCGGTTTTTTATCTTTTTATATGTTGTTCTTTTAATTCTAAAAGACCCAGCGGTGAAAATAGAATCAAAATTTCATTACGATTTAGCCCGTAATTTCATGTTAAAAATTGAATTTTTTTGGCGAGAATTATGCTAATGAGCTGACGAGCCCGGATGTCGTGATGTCACAGGTGCCAAACCTTATGTGTGCTCGCTTGAGAAAATACGGGTGCGTTTTGGGTTTTCCTTCAAGCTGACATCATACATGTCAAAGCAGACAGATATATCGATCGATGAAATCGGCGGCTTGATATGTCTACTACACCATGGACCTACATGCTCTGCTGGCGGCGCGGGTGGCCGCGCCGCATCTGCCAAACCGCAGCCATTTGTGTGGTGCGATCGATAATCGCGCTTGTGATGTAGATTTGTAACGCATGCAACGTTACATAGCGATATCACCGCACACACGGTACCTAACTCGTCCATGGTCGTCGGCAATCTACAATCATGCCGTTGTGCCAGGCAGTATTTTGCCGAAATAGACGTAAAGGATCCTCACCTAAGTCTTTTTTTGCCATACCGGATCCACTGAAAGAGAGGGAAAGGTGCTCAATATGGCTACGAAACATCGGTAATCCAAAATTTAACATCAAGTCGTATCAGTATTCAAAATATCGCGTAGTGTGTGAGGACCACTTTGAGCCCACCGCATTTGAAGAAAATCGCACAGCCACTTACCTCGGCTACAAACCCCCCAAGAAAACCCTCAAATCTGATGCAGTCCCTACCATATTCGCGCACAAACAATATGGAGGCTCGGCACCCCGACCCTCGACTTCCAGAAGGGAGATCAAGAAGGAGCGTAATGAGGTAGGCCTAGGCCTATGTCTAACTGTTATTAAGGACCAGGAAAAATCCTTTCTTGCAATTGTATGAAAGAAACTTATGGCAAACCACTAAAGCCAGAGGCCCTAGTCTAGGCTAGGGCTAGCACGTTGGGGCTGGTTGCAAGGGCTATGCCTATCGTTGCACCGTATCATTTTATTATCAAATAGAACTAGATCTAGTCTATAGCCTGAATTTTTAGTTTCACGTCAGAAGGTAAGACCTAGCAGTTAGCAGAGACTCCAACCCAAAGCACCTTCTGATCTGGAGATTCTCCCGCCTGAAACCCCCAGCAAACGGGAGACTCCAAGTCGATGTGTGCGAATCGCCAAGTTCCTAGGGTTCTAAATGCTCTCTGGTGCTATCTAGCTAAGGCTTGTTTTTTCAACATACAATAGCAATAAGTAAGAAATCCTTTCCAACGGGAGACACAGAGCCAGGGCGGGAGAAATTAAATCTCAAGCGGGAGAACGGGAGAATTTTGCAAAAATGGGTTTTCGGCGGGAGATATCCCGTCGAAAACGGGAGAGTTGGAGTCTCTTAGACTCTGAGTTAGCCTGTTAAATTTCTAACTGTTACTGGTACAATGATTCTTAACGTTAGATCTAACAAATCAATTGTTACTAGACTCTAGGCCTAACTGCTAGCTAACCGTTAGAACTAAGATTTAATAGAATCTACATCTAACAGTTACCTAACAGATCTAGCTAGGCCTAGTAGGTCTATAGAACTAGTAGTAACGTTGTGGTGTTGCCGAGACGGCGTAAGGAAAGCACGTCTGTTCTAACAATTACCCCGGTAACGTCAGGCTACAACTTGTGAAGTTGTTTTTGTTAACGGTTACAAAACTCAAAGACTCTAGCGTTATAACGCTATTTACCGGTAGGCCTAACAGTTAGATCTAAACGTTAACTTGTTAATGTTACGGCCCTAACTCAGTGTTAGATTCTAACTGAGAGTCTGAGTGTTGAATGTTAGATTCTAACATGGATGTAAATTTAACAAACAGCTAGACGGTCTAGACTACTATTATTACCGTTAGACAGTCTAATCTAACGCTAACACTCATACAGTTAGCTGTGAGAATTTTACAACAACGATAAGTCGACTAACGTTAGAAAGCGTCTGATCTAAAAACAGTACACGTAATAGTAGTATTAGTACCGGTTAACGTTAGCCATTTAGTTACGGTATTCCTAGTTAGAATCTAGGCCCTATATAACGTAACAGATCTAACGTTATACTGTGCTAGATTCTCATCGTAGGTAGGCCTAGATCTAAGTATTACGAACGCTCAGTTTAATTCAGGTACAAAATAGGGCCTAGGCCCTAATTAACGTTAGTATTGACATAGGCTCTGTCTAGCTCTAACAAACCTAGATGTTTAACGTTAACTCTAACCTGCAGCTCTAACCTAACCGTTACTGTACAATACACTGTAACAATAGGCCTACCATGATAGTGTTAAAATAGACCTAGGGCCTAATGTTAACTGTTAGACCCAACTTCTAACGTGTTAATGTTACCGTTTAGGCATAGATAACGGGTTTGGGTTAGGCCCTCACGTTAACTTAATCGTTGCTGTTACACTCTAAGTGTAACGCCACGGTTAGAGAACACATGAACTATCATCCCTATAATGACATGTTAACAGTTAGGGCGGTCTAGTTAGACTTCCAGAGTCTCTAACGTTAGAACTAACGTTAACCTAGATTCTTTGTAGACTCTATCTACATAGACCCTACTTGCCAACATTTTCATTTGAGAAAGCGGTAGAATCCAGGATGCCTATGCGAGCAGCGCTAGCTTGAATGCTAAAGAAATCATTCAAAAGCGGTAGTCTACCGCCAAATAAGGTAGAGTTGGCAAGTATGTATCTAAATTCACATTGACAATAAGTTTCTACTATCTAGAAGAACCTGTAAAATGTTAAGGAGGTTAGCTGTATTGTGTACGTGAGGCATACGCCGCCTGCTACATGTATTTGTACTGTAGGCCCTGGCCTAGCGGTTAGCATTATTATTTGTTTATTGTTATTTTCTGTGATAGGCCTACACTGTCGAAACGTGACACAATATGTAATGTTAGGCCTATTCTGTTAAAATGTTCAGTATCTTTTTATGTCACTAGTTAGAAATGAGCGCTTGGGTTTATTATTATTAGAAGTGGAACTAGAATATGTAGGCTAGATCTATCTATTAACGGTCGGTAGGATTCCTATACTATAGGCCCTTAATATAAATAGGCGTAACTGTGGTTAGTGTTACTACAATACTAGATATAAATAGGTTCTAGACCATCTACATCTGGTAGTAGATTTCTATTCAGTAGTAGTACTAGTAGTACATTAGTACGTAAGAGACGTCTAGTGTACTGACTAGTTGTAACAACGGTACCTACAGGTAGGCCTAGTAGTAACATTTACAATAGTAGTAACGTTAGGCCCTAAGTTAGGTAATGTTAGAATCTAATGTTTGCGGCAGAACCTAGGCCTAATTAGGGCCTACCGCGAACCATGATATTCGTTTAGTTGATAGGGTGTCACGGCAAGTCCGTAACACCCAAAAATAGCAGTGGTTTAAATTCGCCCATCTTGAGTCTCAAATCTAGATTTCTAGGTCTGGAGTCTAACCTTAAACTAAGGTTGTAAGCTAGCACTGTAACAGTTAACAGTAGATCTAGAAACTTTATTCTAACACAGTATAGACACTTAGATTCCAGAGTAGGCCTAACGTGTTGGTCGTTACATCTAACAATAATATGTTGTTAGGCCCTAGTTAGCTCGTAAGTAAGGTCTCAACTCTAAATTTAGTTCTAGTAGTATTTACTAGTAGTAGTAGTAGAACTCTACTACTAGTACTACTAGTAGAAAAAGTAGTAGATCTATCCTGGATCTAATCTAACTGAGAACTCTAATGTTAGACCTTATCTAAGATTAGATTCTACTCTTATTCTGGTCTCTAGAAAAATTTAAAACATCTACGGGTAGATGTTGCTGTTAGAAGACTATCTAGACATAGAGAGGTGTAACTCTAATGTTAACATTAACTGTAACAACTGTTATAAGTGGCCCTGTTAATAAAACCTAGGGTCTAACACTAATCACAGTACACGTTACATGTTAGGTGTGCAATTTACATGTACCTAACTGCGACCAGCCCGAACGAGAAGCGTTAATATTACTGCATACTGTGTACAAGGTGGGTTTCTGTCTACCCGATAGTTACGTCAGAATATAGAGCCTGTAACTATGGTTGACAGGATCTAACGTCAGATTTCTAGGCTACTAAGCAGCTAGTTCATATTAGATTTGAACTTGATGTACCTATAAGTAAATGTGTGGTCAGACCCTCGGACAATCTAACGGTTACAGCTTTTGAGAAAATGGGATTGAGAATCTGAGGTTTCACATCTAATGAAGCTATGAAAAGTAGTACTAACGTGCTACTAGTAACATTGTTAATTGCGATGAAGCCCACTGTTAACAGTGAAATGACTGGTGGAGTAGGCTAGACAAATTTAACATTTAACTGATGTAACAACATTACTAACAATGTTTTTGTTGGTCTAAGACTATATAATAATCTACACACAAACACACACAAAAAAAGCAAAAACAATTAAAAAAAAACCAAATCTGATTGAACTGCTAATAACATTTGCCGGAACATTTATCACAATGATTTAACTGAAGTCAATGAGACAATTTGTTTGCACCTGATTCTAAATTAGAGTTTTCGCTGAATTTCGATATTTATTAGTTTTTGTTTTTGTGTTTTTTTGTAAACGATATTTTATGTCGATAATGTTACTAACCGACTCTAAATGTAGCCATGACAACTGTAACAGTTATTTAATTCTACTAAATCTTTTTCTACATTATAAAACTTGATAGGACTCCTGACTGCCAGCTGGATGACCCTAGTTTGATCTCCATCCAGTGCTCCATCCTATAGGCCATGATGTTTGTACACTACAACATCCCTCTTGACCTACATGTATAAATGCGCAGACAATGTAAATGTAATGATAATGGCAGGACCTTGTACTACAACATGGAGGGTACCCTGGATGTAGAAGACAATTATTAGTATTATACAACGTAATCCTTGCACATACTAAACAAACTAGGAGAATAACTGAAACTTGTGCTGAATGCAGGTTGTGTAACGTCTCAGCATGGTGATGATTTCCTCTCACTTCCCGTATTTCAGCTAGGACTTCAATTTACCTTTTAGCGTCCATACTGAATGTGACACTTGTTCACAGTAAATAGTAGTTTCCCAATAAGGCTTTTGCAGAAGATTGCATACAGAACTACACCTTAGCATAACTGCACCCTGAACTCCAACAGTTTGTTGTTAGTGGTTATACAGCACAAAGTGGTTAGCCCTACCAATATAGGAGATACAGTTTGTATAGATGATGAAGAAAAAAAGAAATACCTAGAGTACTATGTGTTGTTTATATAGGCTCTACTAAATATTATAACGAACTTTCAGTAAATCTTGAAATCCAAGTACAAAGATTCATCCTTTCCTGAGGGAAATTACATAGTCTAGACTATGACCTACAAATTATACTCTACACAATTTTAAAGTTATGTCTATTTCCTAACGATGTTCTGTGAAGTAAGTATCATTTAAAATGGGGTATTCTTGTTTTGGATGAAAATAATATTCTTGAATTTAGAATTTGTATATGTCTGGTTTGTGATATTAAACTGCTAAAAAGACAATTTTCCTTTAGGCCTATGAATTTTCAATTGCAAACTAAGGAGTTCAAATGAAAACTTCATTCGTCATCTTGTGTACATTACCTTTCTGCATATAATTTTGCTGGACCCCAAATTTTCTGATTTTTCTCAAATCAGCCTCTTTTGATCCTATTTTTTCTATATTCATCAGATTCTGTCTAAATGCCATACAAAACCTGTTGCTGCGGATGTGCAAGATCGAAGCTCTAAGGTATGTATCTACTAGATCTGTCGTACTGACCTAGATTAGTGAAACCATTTAGAAGTCACATAACTTTCTATTTTGGGTATAGTTTTGCATGGATGCAAGCTAATGTGTGAAAATGATATTCTTGAATTTGCAATTGATATACAAGTACGTCTGGTAATTGCTAACATGCCAATACTCATTAGTGCTTATTCTTGACCACAACCTTGCACCTCATTACTGTGTATCAAACATGTTGTAATTGAGAAACAGAGATTACGTGGTTACTGCGTGCACACATATGGTTCTGCTGAGACCTTGGCAGTTTTTCTCTCTAAAAAATTCATGAAAGTGGCAAGTCAGGCATTATTTAGTGAAAATATGCTAAAATGTCTTTTTATATTCCTATTTTCCTTAATATTGTACTACAAATGTGACATCACAAACTATAGAAGCCTTCATTGTCATCTGGCAATGACTGAGCAGAAACTTAAAAAGAAAAACCAAAATTTTTCACGTAGGGACGGTGATTTTTCATGATTGCTGAAAACAAAATGAAAAAGCTGAAATTAGAAAAAAATAATAATCCAAATGGAAAATTATGGAAAACCATTATACACAAGAAAGCACATAATATATGGTCAAATCACTCTGGAGTCTCTGCATGACTACGGTCTTTCCCCATCATGGGCCGATTCCATCTATGATGAAGAAACAAAAAAACAAAACAAAACAAAACAAAACAGAAAAAAGCCACGAAACCACTTGCTAGCTGGCAGGCAGACGTCTCTTTCAAAATTTGTTGGTGTAAACAAAGAAAAACAATGATAGTACTTTGTGTAGATCTAGACAGATACATGTACTTGACAATCAACCACGGCAGCAAGGCCTGACTTGGGGGGGGGGGGGGGGTGATGATTAGACACCAGTTCATCCTGTAGCTGGAGCCAGTACAATCGTGACAATCTCAAAGCTAAGGTTTCTTGTACACGGTCTCAGTCATGCTCAGCAAAACTGCGTGTTTACTTCTCAAAATTCGACACTAAAAATATGGGCCGTATGCAATGATAAACATGAGTTTCTTTGGTGATTTGTTTTATTTCCATTCATTTTTCCAATGTCATACAAATATATTTAGATCGATCTAAAAGGAATGTGTGTTTTTTTCTATAGATCTACATATGAAGAGTTTGTTTGCAGTAACAGATACATCCATAGTTGCCAAATGGAGATATTTGTAATTAAATGTGAAGAAAAAATAGAATCATATAAGAAAATTTTTGCTTCTTGCGACCTTAACTTTAAAAATGTACCTTCATATTTCATGACCAATACAGGGCAAAGTCCATGAAGATGTCCCATCAGATGCTCAAAATTCATTTTGATTTAATTAAAAGAATATTGTTATCATGTTGTAATTAACGAGTTAAATTTCATATTTTCAACATAGAAAATATTGAATTATGCAAATTTATGAACGAAACACTGCCTTAATTTGCATAAATCAAAAACAGTTCTTCGTTTGGAACAAATGAAAAATTATCATCTAAAATGAGCTGAAATTGATCTTCACGTAGTTCCTTTATTGACGAGACCCCTGTATGACTACTTATGAAATAGTATAATATCTATTTGGTAAGACAAGATCATCAGCTTCATTATGCAAATTACAGTGCACTCCCGATATAACGAACACGGTTATAACGAAATTTTGTTATAACGAAGTAAATCTTCTGGTCCCAAAATTATCACCGTTAAAGTCTATGGTAAGAAATTCGCTTATAACGAACACGGTTATAGCGAAATTTCCATTATAAAGAAGTCTTTTCCGAGCGCACAGACAAAGAAAAACAAAAGAAATGTGCTCCGTTATAACGAAATGCGAATTGCTTTCGAAATTTCGTAGCGGAACAAGCATTTATAGCGTCTCTGCATGGGTGAACGCTTCAGGCCACTGTTTGTTCGCTCTTTGTGTCACGCACAGTTTATTATTACGTTTATTATTGTGATACAGCTATTCCATCACATTTCACATAGCTTTCCAGTGTATGATGAGTAATCAGCAAACAGAATATGATACATATGCATGGTTTTCTTGTTTTCGTTATATATTGTATTTGTTCGGTTATAACGAAATTTCGTTATAACGAAAGAAAATTGCCGGTCCCGAGCATTTCTTTATAACGGGAGTGCACTGTATATGAATTACCCGGAGCGAAGCGTCCAATGCATATGGATTTGTGTATGTTTTTCAAAAGTTTTTTATGAAGATTTCTAGCATTGACAAATCTTAATGCATGAAAGAAACCAAACTAAGAAAATTAATTGCAAATTGGTGATTTCTTTTATTTGTCTTGATTGAAGATTAATTTTCAGGTACCTTGTTCGGGGAAAGTACCCACTTGCAAGTCTATCATTTTCTACATGTTGTAGTACAATCTGTGGAACTGAACATGACACTGTAGAGACATTTAAAATCATTTCCATAAATACTCTTCTGCATTAAAGACAAATTAGCCTGCATTATCATTTATTTCACATCTGGTTTTTCCCCCTATTCATCAGATTCTGAGTGCATGTCATGACAACCCAGATGCTGAGGATGTGCAAGATCGAAGCTCCAAGGTAAGTATCACTATAGATCTGTTGTATTATCTTGGAGCCATGTCATTTACAATTTCTCATAACTTTAATTACCTCCGCCAAGGAAGGAGGTTATGTATTCGTTAACCGTTGGTTTGTGTGTTCGTTTGTTACTTAGTTTGTCCGTGTGCAAAATAACTCAAAAAG
Source organism: Diadema setosum (assembly GCA_033980235.1). Lineage (NCBI taxonomy): Eukaryota > Metazoa > Echinodermata > Echinoidea > Diadematoida > Diadematidae > Diadema > Diadema setosum. Next base: position 6,093,429 of record CM067065.1, on the reverse strand, counting down.
TAGTGAACGGATTGGGATGAAACTTGCAGGAAGAGTTGAGAATGACACAAGTAACAAACGATTAACTCTCGGTAATGATCCGAGAACTTTGGGGGAATTTATGAAGGATTTTTGATGTTTTGGCAGTTAGGGTCAATGAACTTCGGAGTTCGCCAGGCTGCGCATATTTGAGGTTTGCCTGCGCGCACTAAAGTGCATGCTCTAGTTTATGCTGGGGCGAGGTGCGCCATGCAGCTGAAGGCTTATGACGTAACAAAGGCTTCTATATTTGGAAATCTGGCTACTATTAGCACCGATGTGGTGTGTACCTATGACATCTCTATGGAAGAACAAGATCAGTGAAGTGGTGGAAATAAGCTTCATGCTTGGCGGAGATCTGCGCTCTCAGAGTGCTTTTCTAGATGCTATCTGCATAATTCCTGCTTTTGTGGGAATGAAAGCTAATGTATGAAAATAATATTTATGAATTTCAATGTTGTATATATATATATATGTGTGGGGTTTGAAATATCAAGCCTATATTGCTAACATGCCAATCCTTGTTAGTTTGTGTCTCATATGTGTTTTGACCACAACCATGTACTTCATTACTGTTTACTGTATGGTGGTGTATTTGAGAAAAAGAGAGTGTGATAAATGCATGCCCGCATACATGTGATTCTGCAGAGACATTGACAGTTTAGCCGTGTACAAAGCTTCTGAAAGAACAATGAAGTTATCCAGTAATTCTTGTTTTAATGCAAGAACATTGAAAATAGTCAATTTTTAAAATATTTTCCTTAGTATCGTTTCATGCATGTGACATCACAAGCTGTAGTAGTCTTGATATCCGGTATCAGTCTGAGTAGATACTTCCAAAATTTTAACTATTGCTCATGTCCTATTTTCCTCCATCTTTCAGTGATGTGTTATACTAATATTGCTGCTTGTATGTATTTATATGAATTAAGGCCGCCTTGTCATTTAACGTCTTGGAATGAATGATATTAATTTCCCAAACAAACCAATCCAAGAAATATGGTACAGATTAAAATTCACTTGTTCAACAATAATCACATTACACACAATGCTACGTATAATGTGAACCTCACGTTGAAAGTGCTACACACAGTTTGAAGAAAAAAATCAATTGAATTATATGATTGAATTCCATTCATGGTTAAACTTGATTTCAACAACATGGTGATTCTTTTACAGTAGGCTACAGTGCGCTGTACATCGTCTGGATTGTATGTGATCTACGTGGTACTCTAGTTGACATTCAGTGCAGATCATAAGATCGGTGGATTTGAATTTACAATATATCATTCAGAAAAAATGCTGATCTTGCCTATGGCTGTCTGTCAATCACTTGATCACAAACCTACATAGGATATAATATTAACAGTCATGTATTCTTTCCTTATTCCTGTGCCCCAGAAATAGGCAAAGGAAACCAATTAGAAACTTTGAATTTTAAGGATTTAACATTTAATTTTGTACTTCATGCTTACAACTTTTTGATATATTTTTCAATGTAAGGATATTAAATATGTCAAAATACATCGTTTATCGTTGAAAAAACAAGGATAAATGTGGAATAAAGTTTTTGAAAATTACACCTTTTTCATGAATTTTATTCTTATGAATCACCTGCCATCTGTCAAAACATGTAAAAAATTAAATGGCACTTGCAGATTTTTCATTTCACAAAATATGTTTTGGTATGTACCTGTCTGGGTTTGGACTGAGATTAATTCCAAACTTTATTTGTCCTCGCTGGTGTACATTATCATACTTCATACATTCTTGTAGGACCCAAAACTTCCAGATTTTTTCTCACATCCACCTCTTCTGCTCTTATTTTTCTCTATTCAGCATATTCTTTCTGCATGCCATGCAAACCCTGATGCTCAGGATGTGCAAGATCGAAGCTATAAGGTATGTATTTACCAACTAGCTCTGTCGCCGGCTTAGTTAAGTGTAACCATTTTAAATTTCACAAAATTTTCATCTTTAGGTCTGGTTTTGCATGGATTCAAGCTAATGTTGGATATGATATTATTGAATTTTCATTTGGTAATGGTTTATGTCGTGTTTAGAATATCAATTTGGTAATGATGCCAATGTTATTTAGTGCCTATACATGTTACGTATATTGCACACAACCAGACACTTCATATACATTATGGTATATCGTTAATGTTTTAAGAAACAGATAGAAAGTTACTGCCTACATACATGTGGTTATGCAGAGACATTGGCATTTGTTTTTTTCCTCTACAAAGCGTGTCATGACAGAGTTGGGGTTATGACAGTATTGATTATGTACTGCCTTTTATCAAAAAAACATCTAGTAGCATTCCTTTGTCACAGCCAAAAAGTTGCATATTAACTGAATTTCCAAAAAGAGGTAATGTGGAAACCGTTGACTGTAGGATGGCAGTATGTGTCTTCCTTGCGATTTACATACATACTGATGTATATTGTACACATAAGAAAAACCTGAAAACAATATGTGGATTGTCAGAATCATGGCTAGTCCATGTAAAGCAAACAATCATAAAATCACTAGGCCTACTCATCACGGGCACAGCTGAATCCAGTTCACAAACAACAACTACTGTCTTCGAATGTGGGACACAGATGCCAGTTTAGGATCGAACTCTCATCAGCAGCATCGGTCATTCAGGATCATCAATACAGCTACCGATTTCCTTTTAAGGCATTGAATAGTTGTCTGATAATTACTTCAAAGTAGAAAGTCTGTTATTATTTTCCCTGTTTAAACTATTTCTTTAGAATATAAGAAGGTCACATTTTTTGTTGTTGATATAACGGCTTTTCAAATCAACACCAATGATATTTTTTGTGCATATCAGTTCATGATTAAAAGCAACATTTTTGCATAATTCTCACTCTTGAGTACCAACAGGTAATCAAAAGATTTGCCAAACTTTTATTCTCACAAAATAATCCAGATTTAGCATGAGTTCAGCTTTCCAGAGATTATTTCACATCTGAAAGAGATAATGAAATGATTGACATGTCAGAGGTATTCATTTGAATTTTCATTTTGATAATTTCTATTTCCAAGTCCTGTTTTATCAACATTATAGTGCAGTATCTCTACAGATAATCACACTTAGTTGTTTCAATGAATCTGTATTGCAGGCCAGCAGAAATCCTGGTGACTGGTGTGGTATTCCTGATCCAATACAGGTATCTGCCTCATTTATGGTTATTGACTACTGTGTGTGTGTGATTGTTTGGATTGCAAAGGCTTTTACATAATTTAGAATTTACACAAAGAATTACCCAGTAAATATTAAGTTTAAGGACGTTCCTCAGTTAAAGTGAAGCCCATGTAATTTTCTTCAAATTTTCCATACCCTGACTCTGACCCATCCAAAGCCCAAATATGTAAATGAAACCATAGGTTCATGTGCTTGTTTTTCTTCTACGGGACTTTGAAAAATATGACTAATCTGCCATCCTGTAACAAAATGATAGTGTTACAGGATCAAGACCATGATTGACAACAAAATCTGCAATAACAAACTTAAATCCCCATAATTATTTCAAAATGCACTTTATTTTCTCACAATTTGCAAGAATTTCAGAAAAGAGTATCCAGAACGAGGAAAAGGTTTTAAAGTTAGGGTTTAAACGATCATTCTTGAGAAAGCAGCGCCCTCATGTGGCAGAAAACACCAACATCTCTCAAATCCTTCTCATCAACGTTTTCTGTTGGGGGTGAGCAAAAGGACAAGGTTCATAAAACATGCACTGTACATTCAAAACCCATGTCAATTTCACGAAACTTGACCAAATTGTACATTATAGGAAAAGGCTTATTATTTCCAGAAAAACAATTAAAAGTGGGGGTTCATGTGCTCGTTTTTGTGCTAGCAGCGCCCCCATGCGACATATATCATCGTAAGTCCCCAAAATCTAGTTAGGAACCTATACAATGATACCCTGGCAGGATTCGTTCATATAAAATCTCACACTGTACGTTCAAAACCCATGTCATTTTCATGAAATGTGACCAAGTTCTAGAAGAAGGCTTATACTCCATGCAGAAAAACAATCAAAAGTGGGGTTTCATGTGCTAGCTTTTGTGCTGGGAGCACCCCCATATGATAGAAATCACCCTAGGACCCCCAAATCTGGTTATAAACATGACATGGTTGCCCTGATTAGGTGGGGTTTATTATACCCCCGCCAAACGAAGTTTGAAGGGGTATAATGGAATCAGCGGACGGTCGGGCGGTCGGGCGGTTGGTCGGGCGGTCGGTCGGTCCGTTGCAAATCTTGCGTCGCGAACTACTTCCTCAGTTTTCAACCGATTCCCATAAAACTTGGCACAGATGTGTGCCTTGGGTTGTAGATGTGCAAGATGTATTTTTTGACAGTACCCAAAAGTACGTTGCCATGGTAACGGCATATTATGGGCAATAATGGGTACAAATCTTGCGTCGCAAACTCCTCCCACAGTTTTTGATCAATTTTTATGAAATTAGGTACAGATGTTCATCTGAATATGTTAATGTGCAAGACACATATTTCCGCAGTGGCAAAAAGTGCGTTGCCATGGTAACGGCATGTTATTGGTAAAATATAGGGCAAAATGCTTCATGGCAAAACTGCTTCATCAGTGTTCTTCCAATTCTCATGGAATTCATATTGAATATTTGTCTTAGGATATAGGTCAGCATGACACATTTCTTGACAGTGACAAAAAGTATGTTGCCATGGTAACAGCTCACATATTATGAGCCAAAATGATGGAAAATTTTGTGTTGCAAACTACTTCCTCAGTTTTTGCCCAATTTCCATGAAACTTGGTACAGATGTGTGCCTTTGGTTGTAGATGTGCAAGACGCATTTTTCGACAGTACCCGAAAGTACGTTGCCATGGTAACGGCATATTAATGGCAGAAGATCAAGGAAAGATCTTGCGGATTTAACTACTTCCTCAGGTATTTGACCAAAGCTTATGAAATGTTGTTTTGACCAAAGCTTATGAAATGTTGTTTGGCGGGGGTATAACCAGTCGCTGTAGCGACATTTCTAGTTTCTAACCCTATTTCGATTCCGTTTGCTTTATGTTATGGCACTAGGCCAGGGCTTCAAAACTTCTACACAGAATTTTGACCTTTGACTTCTTTGACCTTTGACCTTGATCTTTTTACTTATATTGTACATTTTGCTACTAAATGCTACTTCCGGCGGGGACATATATTACGCACCGCATAATTTCTACTTTTCCTTTTATAATTATACCCCCGCCAAACGAAGTTTGAAGGGGGTATATAGGAATCAGCGGACGGTCGGGCGGTCGGCGGTCGGTCGGTCGGGCGGGCGGTCGGGCGGTCGGTCCGTTGCAAATCTTGCGTCGCGAACTACTTCCTCAGTTTTCAACCGATTCCCATAAAACTTGGCACAGATGTGTGCCTTGGGTTGTAGATGTGCAAGACGTATTTTTTGACATTACCCAAAAGTACGTTGCCATGGTAACGGCATATTATGGGCAAAAATGGGTACAAATCTTGCGTCGCGAACTCCTCCCACAGTTTTTGATCAATTTTCATGAAATTAGGTACAGATGTTCATCTGAATATGTTAATGTGCAAGACACATATTTCCGCAGTGGCAAAAAGTGCGTTGCCATGGTAACGGCATGTTATTGGTAAAATATAGGGCAAAATGCTTCATGGCAAAACTGCTTCATCAGTGTTCTTCCAATTCTCATGGAATTCATATTGAATGTTTGTCTTAGGATATAGGTCAGCATGACACATTTCTTGACAGTGACAAAAAGTATGTTGCCATGGTAACAGCTCACATATTATGAGCCAAAATGATGGAAAATTTTGTGTTGCAAACTACTTCCTCAGTTTTTGCCCAATTTCCATGAAACTTGGAACAGATGTGTGCCTTTGGTTGTAGATGTGCAAGACGCATTTTTTGACAGTACCCGAAAGTACGTTGCCATGGTAACGGCATATTAATGGCAGAAGATCAAGGAAAGATCTTGCGGATTTAACTACTTCCTCAGTTTTTTGACCAAAGCTTATGAAATGTGGCACACACCTTGATCTTGGTGGGAAGATGTGGAAGACATATTTTTCGGACGTGTCGGAAGCTGCGTTGCCATGGTAACGGCATATGAATGGCAGAAGATCAAGGAAAGATCTTGCGGATTGAACTACTTCCTCTGTATTCGACTGAAGCTCATGAAATGTGGCACACACATTGGTCTTGGTGGGAAGATGTGCAAGACATATTTTTTGGACGTGTCGGAAGCTGCGTTGCCATGGTAACGGCATATTAATGGTGGAAGATCAAGGAAAGATCTTGTGGATTGAACTACTTCCTCAGTTTTTGACAAAAGCTTATGAAATGTGGCACACACAATAGTCTTGGTGGGAAGATGTGCAAGACATATTTTTCGGACGTGTCGGAAGCTGCGTTGCCATGGTAACGGCATTTGAATGGCAGAAGATCAAGGAAAGATCATTCCTTGGGTAAGACTGTCGTCACGGGGCGGGGGTATTAATCACCTTAAGTGATATTTCTAGTTATTGCTTTGTTACCTAATCAGTTATGTATGATGAGGAGGGTTAATAAGCGTTAGTATTTGAGGAAAGGTCATCAAGTGAAATGCGTAATTGTTTCGGAAATATAGCGGTCAGAGAATAATAAGGGGTCGAATTATTAACGAATTAGCCAGATGGGCCAGGGTGCGGGACAAAGTGTGGATGATTAGTGTTTTTGAGTGTTAATAAAACGTTGATTGTAGTGGACTCTGCTGCCTGGACCGTTTCGTTTGAAGTCTGCTGCAGTACAACATAAGTATTGGACCCCAGCCTAGCTCGAACCATCCTGACCCTTCTCCAGCTAGTCGCCGGGGCCGGGTGGCACACAAAGCGTATATAAACATATACACTAGCGAAGGAGAGAAGGCTACAATATATATATATATATATATATATATAAAATCACTTTCAAGTCTGTGAGAGAGCCCTTTTAGACAGTCTTCTTTATGTGAAAAAACTTTCTGTATTATAATTTCTTTGTTCTTAAATTGTATCTTATCTATTCTGTATTCACAGATGTGATATTACCATTGACTGATTTTGCTCTTTTTTTTATGAATTTCTCGTTTTTTCTCACATGGTACATTAATTATCTTCATTGGTGTCATTTCTCTCCTAAAGGAAGTGGAAATTTCTACTGAGAAAGTGCCAGAGTACATCCCCAGAAGAAAGCGAAAGCGAATTCGACGGGTGAGATATTAAGCCTCGTTTTGGAATAAATTATGTGTATGCTGGTTGTTATTTCATTATATTCATCTTACTTAAAACTTCAATAAGAATACTCTATTGATTCTTCCAAATTGGGATAATATGTTAGTAGATAGTGCTACTGTTTGATTATAATTTGAAGAGGTTCTCCAGATGTAGTTTCCTGTTCCCTATACACCCATGTGAAATGTGCCTAAAGCAGCATGCCGTAATTTGTTACTGTTCAGAGCCTAAATCTGCACAAAAATCTGATTCGATGGCAATTCAACTCATTGATTAACTTTGTGCATAAATTAGAAACATAAAGTGTATTCGTCTGCTTTTTGCTGGTAGCTTACATTGCTAATTCGTACTGAAACATTCTGCTACTCGTATTCCCTTTTGAAGTTGAAAGTACAGTTTGACCTCAATTATCTGCCCATGTCTGGACCGGCGCTCATCTGGATAAGCGAATTGGCCGGTTATAGGAGACACAATCTTAATGTATAGCTGCCGTTCATGTGAACTGGTAGCTAGGCAGGTAGAGTACCCCGCAACAGTGGTGTAATCTATGCTAGCCTGCACAAAATTGTTGTACCTTCTTCACAAAAATGAAATTTATCTTTACGTGAAAATCATTATGTTTCATCATGCACATCTTATGAAGTCAGTGAAATGGATCCATGGAAAAATTTTAAAGTGACTGCCTTTCTCAATTTTGGATAAGGAAAAAAAAAATCGTTCAATGCATTAACACGCCTGGGTAATAGATATTTCCGGATAGAAGGAGGCCGGATAATCGAGGTCAAACTGTTGATATTATACAGCAGCAAAGTAAAAATGTAATTGCTATTGGGTTTATATATGTACCACAATAGATAGTTCTCTGTTACCAATTTGTATTACATTATATGAACATAAACAAAAACAATTCCTAAATGACAACTTGCGCTATATAAATTGATTTTAACATTTTGAAGTACTGGCATGAATTGAATCATGATTTCTGTTGTTGCAGAACATAAAAAAGAAGAGCTTTTTGATGTAATATACAAATATACTTGGCCTTGAGATTTTATTGTTAAAACTATGGGCAGAGGTGACTCCAAACTAATACTATTCACTGAGGGGCGCAGCCCGAAGTGAATAGTACTAGTTTGGAGTCACCGATGCCCATAGTTTTAACAAGAAACTGGAAACTAGGCAAAGTATATTTGTTTTATATTTTGGATCAAAAATTTGAATAAAAAGTGTTATAAAATGGGTTCAAGAATGTAGCCAATTGGAAGCGCTGAAATAAGTCACGTGTGCGTGCATTAATTTCTTAGTAAATGCACGGCCGGGGCCTGACGTACGTCACAATGTTTACACTAGCAGTGCGCACTCAATCAGTTGTTACAAGTGCGTCACGCGCTACTATACGCGCTGTCAATCCCGTAAACAACTTCTAGTTCGGGCTGCCACAACAGCCGGCGGCCTTTCTTGTGCATAACACGTGGCGTACGTATACTCTTATACGTACGTACAGTACTTATGTGTGGGATTTCAGAGTGCGACGTGCGTAAATGTTTGGGACGAACATCTTCGGACATCTTGACTTTTGAGCGAGTGCTACATGTAGCTGGCTGGTATTGACCCACAAAGGTACGTGAATAATGCTGTTAGTTTTCGACCCATTTTATAAAACAAGTGATGCACAGGATTATTTCGTGGCGTTAGTGAAGGTGCGGCTCACTCTCATGTCGCACCATTGTCAATACTCTCGAGCGCGCCGCACCTTCACTAACACACTCTATCCTGTGCATCATTTGTATAAAAATCATTATAGACCGTCTATAGGCTTATCCGCACTGTGGCGGCAGCGCAGCGCCTGCAATACGCAACAGTGCGAGAGATCGGAAATTGAAAAACGTAGTAGCCGTGGCACCGCCAGAGTTGCCCGTCGCATGTATCCAAGCGCTCGTATGGCCGCTGCAAACCTGAACACTAGCATACACGGGACAGGACGCGGACGGGTACGCTTGATTGTAAAGAAGGGTGATTGTGACATCATTTTGCAAATAGTATACTATTTGCAAAATGTCGTCATAAAAGTGACGTCATTTTGCAAATAGTACTTCATGGAGTGTCAAACACACCAACACTCTAAAATAGTTCAAAATACCTCTAATCACGTGAAGCTCTTTTAACCAATCAATGAAAGACAAATTTTTGATCCAAAATATAATAGAAAATATTTTCTTCATTTACATAACATGCAGAAAAGGTGCTGTACAGCAGGAGCCGTAGCGGATGTAGGTATTCAAACAGATGTATCTTCCATCGTGGGCACAGCTGAATCCAGTTCACAAACAACAACTACTGTCTTCGAATATGGGACACAGATGCCAGTTGCGGAACTGTCACCAGGAGCATTGGTCATTCAGGATCATCAATACAGCAATCCAAGCAAGGAGTGCACACAGTCACAAAGCCTTCAATCGTGCAGCCAACCCAAATCTCTACAGTGTTCCAATGATGAAGTCCAGACTTCAGTGCTTGTTACCCCGGTAGATACTCCGCTGCTGACACATTTGCCTGCACCACCGCTTAGTAATCAAGATGACTCCGTTAACCAACTGGTAGGATTTTATAAAGTTGACTATTGATATATATATTCACTGAAATGATATTGTAGTCAAGGAATCGCAAACAGCAATACCAAAAGTATTTTCCATAAATATTTTTAGTTTTGGGTAATTTGAAAGTCTCACAAATAATACAAACAGTCATCATCCATCGTCTGTTGTGTGTATAATCCTTGCAGCATTTCAATTTTTTTTTCATCTGTCACTCCATAAATTTTTGTCTTGTGTGTGTCTTCATACCAATGCAAGTCAATTTGTAACTTTCAATTTATCATATGAGTAAAAAAATTAAATCGCTAACTGAAAATCCTAATTTGTTCACATTAGCAGATCCATTGTGGGTTGTGAGGAGAGTTCAAAATGGCAGTTGGTGAACCATCTATTTTTTTTTCCCCAAGTGCCTTATTGAAAGCACATGGTCAATTTTGACACCATAACACTTGCATTATCACAAGAGTGACAGTACTTTAAAATTACAATGACCCCAGAATGTATTTTTGGAACTGTAAAAAGTCTTGATATAAGGTTACCAAATGCATTTTCAGTGTTCATTACATTAGACTCAGAAGTTGAACCAAGATTTGGGGGGGGGGGGTGATTTACATTATTTCCTTTTTTTGGTACTCTTAAGTCAATTTGTAAGTATAGTGAAGATTGCAATCTTTAAGAAGATTGGAATCTTTAAAAAAAAATGCAATTTATTCAGGTAGTACTACGTAGTCTAGAAAAATGTGTGAAGATGAACCTGTGATCTTCAGGTGAGCAAGAGAACTCCAATTTTTTTTTTTTTTTTTTGGGGGGGGGGGTTAACTTTGTTAGATGCTGTTTCTTTGTTCTAATGCAAATCTTTGTTTTTATACTGCTAATTCTCTCCATCTTAATCATTGTTTTTCTTCTTATTATTTTCTTAATCATTGTCTACAGGATCCTCCAAGTGCAGATTCAGAGGCAGACCTTCACGAAGATCCCCCATATGAGCCGGGCACTGATTCTGTATCACCTGACAGTGAAGAAACAACAGGAGAAGAACAATATGTTTCTTCCAAGAAATATCTGGTGTTTGAGGAAAATCTGTTGTCATTGGTGTTTAAGTTATCATGCCCTACTTGCAAGGGAGCTGTGGGAGAAGTCAAACAGATTCCGCAAGGATCAATGCTGAGAGTCCAGGCATTCTGCACAAATGGACACTATGTTGTGAGTTGGGATTCACAGCCACAAATACAAAGAACTGCTGTGGGTAATCTTCTCTTAGCTGCAGCCACATTGTTCACTGGGCTGACGCACAAAAGAGTGGAAGACTTCATGAGTTGTGCAGGCATTGAATACATCAGTGAGTCAAGCTTCTACAAGTATCAACGAACTTTGCTCTTGCCTGTAATTAATGCAGAATATGAAGCTTCAATAAAGGCTGCTGTAGAGAATAGCCAGAAAGGTGTCGGTGATGGATCTAAACTTGTTGTTTGTGGAGATGGCAGGTGTGACTCACCAGGTCACAACGCTAAATTCTGTACGTATTCGATGATGAACTCGTCAACTCATCAGATTATAGCCACATCTCTGGTGCAAGTTACACAAGCATCTAGTTCCAATGCTATGGAAAAGGAGGGGTTCTTGAGGTGCATGGAAGAACTTGCCAGTAAAAGCGTCAATGTTAACATCATGACTACAGATAGACACATGGGCATACGCGCTGTTATCAGGAAGGACTTTCCAGATGTAACACATCAGTTTGATGTATGGCACTTGTCTAAGAGTGTTAGGAAGAAGCTCTTTGAAAAGAGCAGACACAGAGGATGTGAAGCACTGAGTGGTTGGATACAAGCAATATCAAATCATTTGTGGTGGTGTGCATGCAATTGTCAACAAAACCCTGACAGACTAGTGGAAATGTGGACATCGATTACACACCACGTCACAGATTCCCATGAGTGGTGCCATGGTGATCACTTCAGGAAATGTGCCCACGAACAACTTACCCCAGAAGAGAGAGCTTCAGTGGAGTGGCTCGAGTCAGGATCTCCTGCTCATGAAGCTCTAAATGACGTGATTTTCAATCGCACCATTTTGAAGGACATCCGCCAAATCACCATGGCATTGAACACGGGGGGGCTAGAGCAATACCATGGCCTTATGCTCAGATATTGCCCCAAACGCCAGGCATTTGACTACCCTTGCATGCTGGGTAGAACACAAATGGCAGTCATCGACCATAATTACAACAGTGACAGGAAACATCTGAGGGACAGTGAGGGGAGAAAGAAGTACTCAGCAGTGTACCAAAAAGCGACAAAAAGATGGGTACTGAGGGCAAGGTATGCCAAGAAGGACTTTTCCTATCTAAGAGGAATGATGACAAATGTCTTTGGTCTGAAATTTGGCAACATTGAGCTGGGTGATCCAGAAATCCCCAATCTTCCACACAACATAGCACCAGTTCCCTGCCCACCAATGGAGGAAATGATTGCAACACGTAGGACTCGCTTTCAAGAATTGTAATTGTTAATTGAAGTGAAGTAAACATAAACTCTTGAGTTGCTTTAGTCGACATCACCTGTTCATGAAGCATTGAATGCTGTTGTCTTTAACAAGACTCTGCTCAAGGATATTCGTCAGATCACTGTGTCATTGCACGCAAGAGGACTTGAGTATTATTATGGCCTCGTGCTCTCCCCTTTGCCCTCATTTTATCATGACAGTTATACCCATGATGACACTACCCAAGAATGGAGAGGTCCAGTTGAATGGCTTGGGTTGAGATCCCCTGCTCATGAAGTTTTGAATGCTGTAGTCTTTATTGAAATAAGACTCGCTGCTCAAGATCATTTGTCAGATCACTATGTCATTGCACAAAAGAGGACTGGAGTATTATGGCCTCATACTCAGATTTTTCCCTCATAACAACATGAAAGATAAACCCATGATGACACTACCCAAGAATGGAGAGGTTCAATTCAGAATGGTTTGAGTCAAGATCCCCAGCTCATGAAGCTTTGAATGTTGTTGTCTTTAACAAGACTCGCTGCTCAATATTCGTCAGATTATATGTCCATGCACAAAAGATGACTGGAGTATTATGGCCTCATGCTCAGATTTTGCCCTCATAACAACATAAAAGATATACTGTATACCCATGATGACTCTACCCAAGAATGGAGAGGTTCAGTTGATAATGGTTTGAGTCGAGACCGCCTGCTCATGAAGCTTTGAATGCTGTTGTCTTTAACAAGACTCTGCTCAAGGACATTTGTCACATCACTATGTCATTGCACACAAGAGGACTGGATTATTATTATGGCCTTTTGCTCAGATTTTGCCCTCATTAATATTTTTATCATGACAGTTATACCCATGATGACACTACCCAAGAATGGAGAGGTCCAGTTGAATGGCTTGGGTTGAGATCCCCTGCTCATGAAGTTTTGAATGCTGCAGTCCTTAACAAGACTCGCTGCTCAAGATCATTTGTCAGATCACTATGTCATTGCATAAAAGAGGACTGGAGTATTATGGCCTCATACTCAGATTTTTCCCTCATAACAACATGAAAGATAAACCCATGATGACGCTACCCAAGAATGGCGAGGTTCAATTCAGAATGGTACGAGTCAAGATCCCCTGGTCATGAAGCTTTGAATCGAGACCGCCTGCTCATGAAGCTTTGAATGCTGTTGTCTTTAACAAGACTCGCTGCTCAATAGTCGTCAGATTACTATGTCTTTGCACACAAGAGAACTGGATCATCATCATGGCCTCATGCTGAGATTTTGCCCTGAACGGCAGGAAAGATATACCCATGAAGACTTTACCTAAGAATGGAGAGGTTAAGTTGAACGGCTTGGGTCGAGAACCCCTTCTCATGAAACTTTGAATGCTGTTGTCTTTACTTGCTGCTCAATGACATTCGTCAGATTAATATGTCATTGCACACAAAAGGACTGGATTATTATCATGGCCTCTTGCTGAGATTTTGCCCTCAAAACAGCAGAAAAGATATACGTACCCATGAATACTTTGCCCAGAAATGGAGAGGTTAAGTTGAATGGCCTGAGTCGAGATTCCCTGCTCATGAAGCTTTTAATGCTGATATCTTCTGGAGGCACTGGACATAAGAGAGTACGTGACGCAACTACAGGAAGGATAGAAGTGTTTGTCATCGTGATACTAACTTTATTTTGGTGACCTAGTTCTAATCAATGATGGGAATTAACATACCGCATAGTTCATGGTTGCTCGGGAAATAACAAACAGACTATAATGCCTGATGACAGACATTACATCAATATCGCTGAAAGGAAGACAATGAACAGCATTATCTTTTGTGAAATCTTGGAAGGAGATGACTTCATGGAGCTCATATGGCATCAGTGAATTAATGGAGCAGTGAAATTTTATGAAAGCTGATACACAGCATTTTTTTAAAAGTGTCATATGTGTTGAAGCATTTGTGATTGTCAAGTGGAAATCAATGGTCGCAGGAGGGAGATATTGTGTGATGCTGTTACTTCAACTACAATTCCAGCATAAAGATAAATGCATCCTACAACAATACGTTGTGGTGGTGAGTTTGTGCTATAATGGCAGCATAAAGACAATCGCATGTGTGGAAGTATGAAATGAAGGTCAAAGTATGATATCGTGTTGCACAAGCATGACGTAAAGGTCAAGTTGTGATGTACTTTATGAAAATGTCGTTTGGAGCATAATTTGTGATATAATAGCAGTATAAAATGACATCAGTTGAGTCCTTGGATGAAAAACTCAGCATTCAGCCTTTCTCAGAGGTGATTTTATCATCAAAACGGTTATATTTGCTGTGATATCGCTGAAGGCTTGTGTGTTTAACCTCATCGCGGAGGAGATCATTTGCGACAAGTGAATATTTCCTAGTCACCGGAATTTATTTGTTGCATCTTTTCAGACAAGTAGAATTCAAAGCAAAGTGAAAGATTACTTGTGGAAGCGTTAAATAAATCACAAATACTGGGTTCTTAAGAATTCAGTAAGGTATCACATTTAAGGGGTCCAAGATGTAAGATAAGTATGTTGGGAAGTTGCGGACTTAGACTCCACTTGTGATTCAACATGTAGAGGTTGTTTTGCATTTCTCTGCCAGCAGTCAATTGTCATTGAAGAGGACTTGTTGTCATGAATCCAGCTGGATTCAATTCCACAGTTTTTGATAAGACTAATGTCATTGAAACTTATCACTTTGCAACCTGCTAGTTTGCATGTTGGTGGATAGTAAGTGTGAATTCATTGACAACAAACCGTATTCTTGTCATGTTGACATGGTCAAAAAATTGCAGTAGAGTTGAGCTTTTATATCAGCATGCTACCAGCTGCAGTGGCTTTTGCTCACATTGTGACATATAATACACTAACATGACATTTTATTCCAGAGGGAGTTATTACGAATTGTATGTTTATATTCTAGATGTGGCTTCAGCTTTGCATATTATTGCATATGTACCGGCCAAAATATCACCAGAGGCTTATATTTTCAGGTTTTCTGTCTGTCCTTATGCCTGTAAATGTGTTTTGGTCAGCGTTAGAAAGTTGATGGTGGAATCGAGGCAACTAAACTATGTTTATAGTTCTTGCTTGGCAATTTTACTTGGTAACTTTACACCAGAACTATAATTTCGACGGGGACATGTGTGGTGACTTGTAGGTTATGTTGTGATGCCAGATCGATCACAAATAGTAATAGCTTTCAGTGAATTAGTGTAAGGAAATAGTGGAATTGTGCTGCCATCACTGAATTTTATCTTAATTCAATGTGAGATTGACACATATTGTCACTATAGACTTGAAAATATGTCAATGGCAACAAACAAGGTGATTTGGTACATTTAACCAGACATGTTTTAAGCCATTACCCCAATTCAGATAACCCTATCCGTTATATCATTGAATGCGGACAAACATACATGTGATTTTTTCAGATTCTCATGAAAAACAAAAAGCAAAACGAGTAAAAAACCTATAAAATGTATTATTTGATCGGGTATATACTAACAAAGATGCAAAATAAAAAATTTGTAATTTCGATCATCATTTGCAAATGCAAGGTGGTGAATAAGGAGAAAATTATTACTTTGTGAAGTGAAGCTTGCAACACATACAGACTTTAAGGGTCCAAAATATAGGGAAGATAGGACATGTGCTTTCCAAGATTCATGATGAAACATGACTTTGGGAGTAATTTGCACAGCCAATATGATGTCTAGTGAAGTTGGCCTAATTATCTTACTATGAAGTAATATATGTGACATGGATTGAACTTGTGAAAATTATAAGAGATATAGTAAGGTCTTTATATATCAAGGTAATACAGACAAAGTTGTAGAAAGAAAAAAAAATATCCTGACGTCGAAGTTATGTTTCAATTTTAACCCAGTATGTTGATGTCATCCTGGCATCTAATGAGAAAAATGGAGGGCACACCTCTGATAATGCAAAGTATCGGCTGCAACGAATTGAATCCTTGGAGAAATTCACATAATAATGTTGAGTGACCTAGTGTTCGACGGAGACTGTTGTGTCAATTTGCATTTAAAGAAACAAATGGATTGTCATAGAGATAATATGTACAAAGATTGAATCTTTAATGCTATTTACAGTTCATTTTTACAAGGTATTAATGTCATCCAGTTTAAAATTTGAGGTTGCATTCATACCAAAGGCAATTCAACAAGCTGTAGCACAATGAATTCTTGGTGAAAATTTGTCCAGGATAAGTGTATATACAGTATAAAGGACAAGGTATTGACATGATACCTGCATATTTCCTTTAAAATGTTATGGATTGAATTCCAAATTTTTGAATCATTTGAAATCAAACTTGATGGAGAGCATGACAGTGAGGTATAGATGTGATAGATACTTATCTTGTGTTTGCCAGAAAAAACATTACCATGATCAACCACAGTTTTACCAAAACCTTGTCGTAGGAAATTACTTCCACAGTATTAGTATTTAAACACTTTATTTCAAATTTGGTATGTACTGTTGTATGATACATGATGTTTAATCTTAGATGTCGTTACGTTGAGACACTGTTTCCGCTTGTACCAAACAGGGCATGGCCATGGTAACTGCATATACTTTCTTGAATATCTTAATGAATGAATACCACAATTGTATTAAAATCTAGAGGTGTATTTGCGCAAAATGCCTTTTGTTTTTAGACCTGACAGACCTTGGTTCAATTCTTTTTCATAGGGGAATCACAGCTGCTGGACCTTTAGTGATAATTCTCGTTCACTTCAGGTAATTAAACACATATGTATTGATTTTAACTACAAAAAGCGGTACCTCCATGCACCTTTCCCAGGGATGAAAGTATGAAATTACATGTATTTATTTGAGATCCTTTTTTTTTTTAATAAATGGCAAGGATATATGGTCAGAGCAGTGGTGAAATGTATGACTCTGTATCCACAAATGATTCTCATCTCAATTGTGACATGCATTGCTTGCAGTTCCAGAGTGCAGTAACATCCATTATATATGGAGGTATCGAAAAAAAAAAATAAACCTCAAATTTGAAGCATTTGGAAATGAATGCCTGATTTCAGATGTTATTTTAATATACAGATTACCTGTTTTGTTTTTTTTTTTTGTTGCATAATTTGCACGTATCAATTAATGTTGTAACCCATATCATTGGCAAAACTCACCACTTCAGCATGCCCCCCCCCCCACCAATTTTTGCACTGATAACACCCGATATGATTAGATGACTCTCATCTCACCGAGATGTATTAGATGACTCTCATCTACAAAGAGTCTCACATATCATATAATACATGAAAATTTCACCCAAAATACACACACAGATGCAAAAACAATCTTATTAAATAACAATTGCATGAAGTGCTCTATGAGTGCTTGTGCATCTACAGTATGTGCAAGTACATTTTCGTGTACAGTGATGCAAAATGTATGTACTCGACATGCAACCGTAATGCATCAAAACATCAGAGTTTAGTTTAGATAAGTGCCACAGATGTGTGTGTGTGTGTGTGTGTGTGTATGTGTGTGTGTGTTAAGAGTTGGAATCATGCATAAAAATGTGCTGAAAATAAATCCTTGCTTCCAATCCCTCAACATGAAACTTGGCATTTACATCAAGAAACAGAGTGAAAATGTATAGGCACGAAACTATTGGAAAAGACTGTCTTCCAAAATTGTGTTACTACACACTATTTGAAGACATTTTTTATTATGATATATCTGCAGAAGGGACATTTATTGAATGTAATGTTGTGACCGAACTTATGATAGTACATCAACACAGAACATATAGTTACCATTTAACTTGATACAGACTCATTCCCATAGCATGCATTAGACTTGCCATGAATTGTACATTGTTAATGTGTACGTAAGCAACTGGTTACTAGTATGTACATGATACGATAAATTAAGCTACAACCGTTACTATGCTAAACATGTAAAGTTACTGACAATAGGATATGTAGTGCAATGCAACCACGTCAAATTAAACTTCAATTAACATGTAACCTGCTTTTTTTTTTTGTGGTGTCTTCAGCTCATTTCAACGGGAGTACCCTACACTTGCTCAAGTCAAGTTTTAGTGGTAATGCCAGTTAAAATATGTCAACACAGTTAACATATTCTAGGAAGTTAAATCTATTTGAAGCGAAGATGGTAACAGCTTAGCATAAGACGAAATTTGACTCGTGAAGTTTTAAAGTCAATACAAAGAGAAAAGGACTCGAAAATAAATTCCAATTATCAAATGACTTTGCAAGCTAGACTATACTTTAGTGCAATCCGTGCCCTTTTCGCTATGTCATGCCAAACAAACGAGAAAGCATTTATTGTAGAATATTCGCAAGATTCCAGACTCACTAATGCAGGCATAGCACAATTTATATGCAGGCAGACTTTGGAAAATACTTTGGAAAAGTCTGTCAATAAATACTTGTAGGTTAGCATGTTGTCGATGATGCCACTGTGATTGGATGACATGTTTAAGTATACACAATGAGAGAAGCGCTTTCACTTTCTGATCCGATGACTTAGCAAGCTAGACTGTACGTTAGTGCAGTCTGTGCCCTCATCGCTATGTCATGCCAAACTGAAGAGAAGGCTTTTATTGCAGAAGATTTTTGCTAACATTACAGACTAACTGTTGCAAGTATATATAGCATAATTTATGATGTAGAATTTGGAAAAGACTACAGAAAATTCCGCCAAAAAATGGTTAAAATGTTTTGGATTTTGCCACTGTGATGTGATGACATTTTTAATGAATGAATGAATTCTAAAAAGTAGTGAACACGAATGAACAGATTGACATAAAAAAGAATAACAGTGGACTGTTGTTATAACAAATTTATCGGGCCTGCAGATTTCTTTCTTTGTATCAAAATTTGTTCACATCCTAACAAATAAGCAATAAAAAATACAAACCAGGCAAGGTTGTGGCCGGATATTTTAACTCATTGCAGCTGAAATTTTGTTATACAACAACAGTGTTCGATATAACGTGAGTGCACTCTATCACAACAGCAGTTCCAGAAGATATTAGTCTTGTATGTAGCATGAAAATAAATAGCAAGATTTAACTTCATAACAGTCTTTTTACATCTCACTACAGTGTACTAGTATATGTTTAGTGAACACAGTAGGCCTCATTATCAAACTATATATTTAATGCCTCATCGATCTCGGAAGATCCTTGAAAGCCAGTGTAGATGTTGTCCTCTGCGGGAAAGACTGCCCGTATTTTAGAAACCGCACAAGCCGGGATCACTCTTCGCTTTCCCTTTCCCAGGTATCCATGCGTCCATGCAGTGAAGGCCTGGTATGATGTAAATCTGTACCTCCTGTAATTAAAACAAGAACAAGAAGCAAACATGGAAAAACTTTGGTGAGCTACAGGTACTATGTCACAATCATATTTGCGACATTAATATGAGACACAATCGAGTATATGACACCATTTACAATACACTGATATTAACTTTGCAAACATTCCTTTAAATAAAGTGTTGAGGAGACTATGACATTAATGTATATATGTATACAATATTAGTATATATATATATATATATATATATGCATATATTAATGGAATACAAAGTTTTCTCCATTTCTGTCCTTTCAAAAATGCCTACTCTTCCTAGGCACAATGAATTTGATTGCAAACATGCATATGCAGTTCAATTCACTTATGTAAATACCGGTACTGTCCAAATGACAGTTTCGTTAGAAACATAAAAAGTGAAGATAACAAGAGTGTATGTGTGTGTGTGTGTGTGTGTGTGTATGTGGGGAGTGGCTATGGTAGGGAGTTCCAATTCCCATTCAATCTTTTTTTTTTGGGGTAATATTGCTTCCAAAAAAAAAAAAAAAAAACAAGTTGAAAATTTTCTTGAATTAATGGTGGCAATGTTATCTTGGAGCATTTAGCGAAAGTGTAAGTTTTGCTGTCCGTACTGAATTCAAAATAATGTCTTGACATGTGAGTAAATTACTACAAAATTGTTAGAATTTTTCCAATTTCTATTGAAAGCAATGGTGTCGATGTGTTGGAAACCCAACCATAGGCCCTCTAATTGGTGTGACCAGTGTCTTAAGATCTAATTTGCAATTTAGTATTCTTAATCAGGTTATTTAAGTACATCAGCTAGATGTCTACTCGAGAAGGTAGATCCACTACTAGTAATTACATGTACTAGAAACTCTGTCAGATCTAACGTATTCACTTCAGGTATGGTTATAGGCTTTTAGCTAACGCTAGGAAGGAGGCCTTTGTGTTTACTAGCTTTTGCTGTTTACAATTTATATCACAGAATGAAGAACCTTGTAGGCCTAATGTTAATAGATCATACATTTATCTCAAATTCCACGATACCAAATTAATTGCATCAAATCACAAGACATGGGTAACTTCACAGTTGTAGTAGATCAACATTTGTCTTTAGAGTTGTAGTAGATCAACATTTGTCTTTACATGCATTATGCATGGATATTTGTGTGTGTATGTTTGTGTGTGTGTGTGTGTATGTACATGCTGAAGGTTTTTAAACTATCACCGTATACATTACACAGTTGTAGTTATTCAACATCTACTGTAGATGGCTGCTTTTGCGTGTGTAAACATTGCAAGTTTGACAAACACTGGAACTTCCTGTTTGCAAAGTCGTGTGACGTCTGGTTTGCATGCAAATGAGGCAGTTACGAATAATTACTGTATGACAGCCAATCATTTCAGAGTTACTTAATGTATGCAGTATTTTACAACCAATCAAAATAGTTTTTGCCTTTGTGGCCATTGATGAGAACTAGCTAGCTTCCCGCGCGCGCTGGCTAGCTACTAGTAGCTTTCTCCACTACGATAACGTTTGTAGTATAGACCTACATACTAGTACAGAGGTAGACAGTCTAGTTTGCAACGCTATAAACGACATGCGCGGCCCCAAATTTAGTGAATCCTGCATGCATGCTAGCTGTAACAGCTCGTGTAACTTTCATGCCATGGAGTGAACACCTTGCTTGATCTGTCTCAATTTAGCTCAGACCTGACGAGTGCTTGATTATCAGGCTCTTTACTCACACTTGGATTGTCAGTGATGTTTGACTCTTGAGATTCTATCTCTCAGTTTCTACTGATTAGGGGCCTACAGAGTAACGCTAGAGTCTACTGTAGGATCTACCCCGTCTACGAAGTGTATAGCCTATACTAGGCCTATCGACGAGTTTTGTGTACCTACTTGTGGAGACCACATGTTCTGCAGTTATCCACTGATCTTCATGTTGGATTATAATATATTGGACTATATGCCCTACCGTCCACACCGAGTACCGTTACACTTCGTTGGACATTCCGAACCTCGGATAATTAGTAGGCCTAGCAGGCACTCCACTGACACACCACTACCCCCGGTACCCCAAGGTTAGTATTTATGAGTAACCGTTAATACTAATACTAGTAGTACATTATGTTCGACTTCGAGGGATTTATATCGACCATCCATGCCATCGGCATCGACCTAGAGCTCTAGAGTAGAGACAGAGTCAGTCTACTCTACTGTCTCTAGCCTACATCGTGCTCCTGTCTGAACATTGCTGTTATAGTGTTAAGAGCGTTAAGTACCACGGAAGGCTTGGCTATTGTGTTCTTTTTTTCGGCAATCTAACGTTTTGACATACAATCTATGTTCAACTGTTACTGTTAGGAGACCTAGAACCAGTCTAGTAGATCTAGAATCCAACGTTAGACTCTAGACTCCGACTAGAGTTAACAGTTACGAGTTAGATCTAGTGTTAGGGCTCTAGGCTAGCTTTAGGCCTAATATATTAGGACAACCTGCCATTTATGATTTTAAGGAACTCGGACTCGCGCCCGGGGGTTCCTTGACCTTGTTCAAGCAGGAACATCAATTAGACTGGTCTAGATCTATCAAACGACGAACGTTAGGCCCTAACACTAGGCCTAGCAATTTTTAGGACTAGGACCTAGTCAGTAGTAAAATACCATATTAGATTCTAGACTCTAATAGGTTTAACTGTTAGATGCTAATAGTTGAAAAAAAAAAAGGAGTGTAGTGTAGGCCTACTTTACAGACAGTAACAGTGTTACAGTTCTGGTCGACGTGAGGATTATCATTTAGATTTCTAGCTTTTAATATTTTGCGTGATATTCACTTCAGAAACCACTCTAACCAATTCTATGACGTAGTAGGATCTATAAGATGTCAAACTCAAAGAGCATGCAATCTAAAAGGGCTGTCAAAAGTTTATTTGATGAAATTCGGTTTTGAAGTGGCCGAGATATCCAAAATTGAAACGAGGTGAAACAAAGATTTCCCAATAAAGTTGGGGTAGAACTTCCTAGATATTTCTAAATATAACGTTAGAGTCTAGATCTAGTCTCTAGATATTAGACCCTACCTAGTCTTTTATTAATATTATCATCTTTTTTTTGGGAGGGGGGGCTGTCTCTGCCATTTGAAAATCTGTTTTCATTAAAAAAAACACACCGTTGAATCCTTCTTAAAATTATAAACCCAGGGCCAGGCTATTTTATGGTTTTTCTTCATATTTTAAGTAAGCTAGTTTCTCATTTGATATCTCACTTTGGAATGTAAAAAAAAAAATAAAAAATAAAAAATGAATCCCCACCTAGACCTGTCTATTCACCAGTACTATAACAATACGCTAACCAACATTGTTACAGCCCCTGTATTAAACGTTAGATTAAATAATTTCAAGTAACTGTTAGGCCTAACGTTACTTTTGTAAATGTTAATCGAAATCAGACATAAGGAAACATTAAATAGCAAGATAAACGTTAGTACTCAATATAGCCCTTTACTTAGGAATGAATGGCATAGGCCTACTTCCGCATAGCATGGTCAAATGTAGTGTACACGTGTGAATATAACATTAGTACACTACAATGTAACGTTTATTAACCAAAGAACATTGCATCAACATACATACAGTACATACACGCAAGACTGACGTGCCGGGCCGCGCCAGCATCCAGGAAGCTCGATATATCGTTAGTGCGATACTATGGGATCGGATCATGACGTGTATCGGCACACGTGTAGCTAAAGTTAGCTACCTAATAAAAAATGATAGCACATGCGAAGAACACGCCCACAAGCAAAAGCTGGCAAATTCGCTTACAAGGAGATCGCTAACTTCAGTTTCGGAATACGCGCTTGTATGCCTTGCTTCAAAGCGACTTTTTTTGAGCGATAATATCCAAATAGTCGCAGGTATATCAACAGTTCCCGAAATCGGATGCATATCAAATTTTCATGATCGATGGGATACAAGATGTTAAGTATTTCGTTTGATTTTGATGAAAATTGGTAATACGGAATTTGAGAAATCAACTTTGTTAAATAGGATCTTAAGCGCAAGTCTTGGCTGGGAGTTAAATTTTACTTGTTCGACATAGCACCGGCTCCACTTATTCCCTGAACATGCCGTCGCATCACGTTGGCGACTTCCAGCACAGCAGTACTGAGGCAAACCTTCTCGAAGTCTCTATGTCGTGTTATGCATTTAACTGAGGAGAAGTCCGTAATGTTTGCAAAATGTACTTCTTTACAACAGATATTTTCTCTCTCACTCGGCATTGCAAAGCAGTGCGAGCAACTGCACCACACATCCACAGCCTGCGTTAAACGGGACGGTGGAGCTTTTGAGTTGCGAACGAACAGGTCGGGACCAGCAACGGCCTGGTTACAGGGAAAGTCACGGATATCCTTATCGCGGTCGTTCTTCCTGTGCAAGATTTGCCGTCGGGTTGGCTGAAAATCATAAGGAAGGGCCATTTGTATCTCGTCTAGTCGCCATAAAAAGTAAAATTTCTGGAGCTAGCCACACGTACACCTCGCGAGTTCGGTACATCACAGTGAACAGCTGTTCGCCTGTGTTGAGCCGCTCGATGCTGCCAGCGTTGATTCCTCTTACTGCATGCTCTACGAGAGCACGTACGGCTAACCATGCCAATTTAGTTTTACATATTTTCAGAAAATTGATTGTTTTCAGATCAAAGTAATTAATATTTGATATGATATGCTTCACATATCAATATGAATAGTTTCCGTAATTATTGTAAACTCATAAAATGCATATACGTATGACAATTTTATTTTGATACTGCATCATCAGTGCATGAATGTTTACTTCAGTAAATTGACTTGTGTAGTATTTCTTGCGGAAAGCACAGTTGGCACCTGTGACGTATGCCAAATTGTGTGGATCGTTCCTGGGAATGCTCGTTTTCATTTTTTTCAAAAATCCATTACAGGCTTATCCTGGGTTTTAGAATCCTCTCTTTCCAGTTGTAGGCATCAAAAAAATGTAGATTAGAATTATCAGACAAGTAGAAAATGTCAGTACAGGTTTCTTTTAATGTCTCTATGCGCATTAAAGGAAAAGGAGGTAATAAATAGAAATTAGGAAAATAGGCATGTGTGAGAGAGAGAGGAGGCAAAACAAGATGAAAAATGACAGAGCTATAATAAACATTGCTTAGTTTTAAACATGGTCCACAGACATGTTAAAGAGATATGTCTTCAACAAACATTTAAAATCATGTACTGTATTAGTTTGCTTAAGATACTTGGGTAATTTGTTTCATAACTCTGCTGCTGCCAGTTGAAAAGATCTTGCGCCATAAAATTGCGTTGATATTGTGGAGGTGTACAACAGAAGTTTGGACTGAGAGCGAAGATTCCTTGCTGGACGATATTTTGTTATGAGCTGTTGGAGGTACGTAGGACCTAGTTCTTGCAAACACATAAATACCATGATTAAGATCTTAAAATCAATTCTTTGCTTTACTGGCAGCCAATGCAGTTGTCTTAGAATTGGACTTATATGTTCATTAAGTCGAGTACGTGTAACCAACCTAGCAGCAGAGATTTGTATTCTCTGCAACTTTTGGATTTCATTGTTCGGTAAACCATACAAAATGCCATTGCAGAAATCAAGACGAGACATTATGTGAGCGTGAACAAGTTTCTCTGTCGACTTTTTGGAAAGGAAAGGACGGATTGTTCCAATCTTGCGCAAAGCAAACGAGGCTGTTTCACAAATTTGATTCACATGGGCTGACAATGCCATGTGTTTATCCAGTCTTACACCAAGGTTCCTCGCAGAGTCAACTGTCTGTATACAATTGCTATCAAATAAAATACTTTCAATCCTACCGTATTGCCTGAATTTGCTTGTAAAATGCAAAATTTCAGTCTTATCTTCATTGAGTTTGAGACCATTGTGAACCGACCAATTTTTTATGTCGACCATACAGGCTTGGAGTTGCAAAATTGCTTCAGACTGATTACCTCTATTTACCAGAATATATAGTGTATCATCAGCGTAAATCATACTATTTAGCTTGTGTGCACAGATAATGTCACATAGTGGGGCAATATAAAGGCTGAAGGCAACTGGGCCAAAAACTGATCCTTGCGGAACCCCGACAGAGGAAAACTTGACATCTGATTTACAGTTGTCAGTTATAACAACTCTATGTGTCCTGTTCTCAAAATATGACGTTATGAGTTCAAGAGCCATACCACCAATACCATATCTATCTTGCAAACGAGATAACAATGTTTCATGTACAATCGTGTCAAATGCTGCCTTATAATCAAGTAGGAGTAGAATTGCCTTTTCACCTTTGTCGAGGCACTGAAGGATATCATTAACAACTCTAATTAATGCAGTTTCACAACTATGGTACTGTCTGTACGCAGATTGAGTCATGACATACAAATTGTTTTTCTCAAGATAAACGTTCAATTGATGGACCATGATTCTTTCAATCGTCTTGCCAAGGAATTTTAGATGAGCAATCGGCCTGTAGTTTTTCAAGTCCTCCGGATCCAGTCCAGCTCCCTTGATGATAGGTGAGATATGAGTCTTCTTTAATGCATCCGGGAAACGGCCGCTTGTCAGAACCAAATTAACTATCCTTGTGATTATAGGAGCTAGCTCATCAATGCACCTCTTAAGCAAGTCCGTTGGGATTGGATCCAATTCACACGTGGTAGATTTTGAACGAGAAACAACTGTTTTCACCTGCAGTGGAGACACAGCTTGAAATTCATCAAATTTCAGGTTAGTTGTATGAAACATAACATCACAGACTTCTGGACAAGATGCAGGATCGAGGGAGGAAACGATGTTATCTGTTTTGTCAGCAAAGAAGATACAAAACCGGTCTGCCAGAGATAGGCCGTCAACATTATCCTTTGGCAGTGGTTTATCTGATCTCTCCCACATATTACTGACTCTGCGAAAGAAGTCTCTTGGACCACAGCCTTCTAATTGCGCTGAATCAAAAACTCTTCTCGCCTGAATTAAGACTGCATTATAGGATGATGCCTCCTTAAGAAATATCTGGTGATCAATTTCCAGCTTGGATTTCCGCCAACGTCTCTCAAGTCTTCGGAGTCTTCTTTTTGCATCGCGACAGTCATCAGTGAACCAAGGTGAGCTAGGTCTGGCAGTAATTGTCCTGATGGTAAGAGGAGCGTGATGATCAAGTAAACCCTGCAGGGTTGACTCATACTGTTCAATCAGGTCATTGCAGTCAAGTTCTGCATAACACATGTATAGATTTGACCTAATGATATCCAGCTTAAAAGTGTCAGGATCGATATTCTTTACCTTCCTAAACCTGATCTTTGTCCTCACAGGATCAGGTTTGCTGACGGAGAGGTTACACAAATGATCACATCTTTGCGATTATGAACTGGTACAGACGAATGGAGAAGCAGAACTTCCTGGTTTTTCTGCCTTCTGCGCTGATCTCTATCCACAAAGAACATCAAGTACTATTGGCTATCTACCTTTGACCCCATCTTTCCGAATGGATCCGACTGTTCTAAAGGAGAAAATGATGCGACTTGTCAGGTATCACAATCGGCCACCAACATTTAATAATCACAGGATATCAGGCTATATATGAACTTGTAGTCGCCACCACAATCAAGCATCGTGGATAGTTCTTGCTTCTGGGCTGCTTTCATCCAGCTCACAGCTACGTGAAAGCAGTTTGCAAGATAATCAGGGAAGCAGATGTAGAAGATCTTCTCGTTGTTGCTGGTCTATGCCAGGAGGAGACCGGCAAGAAGATGTTTGGTGAAAAAGCTGACTATTACCAGGCCATACATGCCCTGAGAATCCTGAGCGAAGCTATGTGACGTTTGTACTGGGAAGCATTCGAAGCATGGATGCCTGATAGGGAAACCAGCCACAGGTAGAATCTATCCTGAAGATGCTGTTTGACAAAGACATTGCAACCTCCAAGAAGTTAGACATGATTTAGAAATCCAAAGAGCAGTTATACATGTATAAGCCCTGTAGGAACAGATGTTTTTCCAAGAATCCGTGATTGAACAACCAACTGCAATCTTCTGGACCACCTTCTCGGAGGTGTTAGACATTCTTCACAGGTTTAAGCCCTATCTGCTACCAGCGAGAGACTGACTGGGTAGGACATCTCTGTGAATCATCACAAATGCTACCGTACCACACAGTAGCAAGGCACTACAAATATGAACATGGTCTTTGCCTCTCTATCACAATATATCTGACTGAGAGGAAGAAAATACCTGTAACAGCCTCAGATGTTAATAAAGCATTAAGGGTAGGTGCATCATTTGTAGGGAGGAGAATGGATGGCAGTCACAATAGTGTATCTCATGTCTTCTGGAACAACCCTACTAGTACACATGCCAAGGAAGGAAGTGTCTGAATGGCATTTCACTAAGCCATGCAGCACAGATGAGTGGGTTTACACAAAACCATTCATTAATTGCTGTCTCTGAAGAGCTGAAATCTATGCTATACATCTTCATTCTTACAGCCCCCACCACGAATCAAGTGTAAATCGAGATTAATGGATGAAGACCTGGCGATCAAGGTAATGGCAGCAGTTGAGAAAAATCTGTTCAGTGCAATTACAACTTCCCTGTATAATAAAGCGTAACAACTGGACAATGCACCGATTCCAACGTAAAGACAATCTGGTTAGAGTAAAACAAATTGGTCTAGAGGCATTTTCTCAATCACTGACTAGTGATTAGAAGAAAACAAGTATTATTAAGCTGAGCACATTCAACACATATAACAAGACTACAAAGAAGTCTGTGGATAAAACAGCAGCATCAGGTCAGAGTAACGAAATAAGTGACCATTTGCTTTAATACATAGAATTCTGCATTATTGTCCGTGGCTGAGAATTAAGACTCTGTTGACTTCATTGGGAATCACGAATGCAGTGAATACCCACTATCTCTCTTCAAGGATGATAGCAGCACGAGAACAGGCACCAAGTCAAGCCGTGTCAAAGTTCTGATAAAGGACACTGAAGTGACCAGCAATGCCCCAACTCGACAGAAAGAGAGCAGTAGTCTCTGATGCCATGTATGCCATTTGACGTTGGTCTTTTCACAAAGATGACATTTTCAGAACCATTGCAGGCAGAACGATACAAATTCCTGCTGCTGAATGATGTACCTGCTGGTACCGAATTCATACACTTCTGCTGTGACAGATGCAGTGGGCCATTACCACCTTTAAGTCTGCTGAGCAAGAACACAGGTCAAAACTTGCTGAGACATAGGAAATCAATGATCATTTCATGGTCCCTGACCCACAAGATTTCTTTGTAGTGGCAGCAAATGAGGCTAAACTTATAAACTTCCTCTGTGAGAAATGGTCTTCACTCTGCTGTTAGCCCGTCTCATATCTACCTAGGTGGTGGCTTCACAGAAGAAGCGAGAAGCATGTTAATCGCAAAAGAGTCTGTTATGAATGTCCCTGCCCTGGAATCAACACAAAAGGATGCTGATACAAGGGTAATACTGCACACTTTGTACAGTGCCCCGAATGACAGAGTTAAAAGAGTTGTTATCCATGTGAATGATACAGACATTATAATTTCTAATAGTATATGTCTACACTCTGGTGCAGCACATGTAAAAGATCTACCTAAACTATGGGTGAGGAC
Source organism: Diadema setosum (assembly GCA_033980235.1). NCBI lineage: Eukaryota > Metazoa > Echinodermata > Echinoidea > Diadematoida > Diadematidae > Diadema > Diadema setosum. The sequence goes on along the minus strand of CM067065.1, from coordinate 6,064,006 downwards.
AACTCAGGATGCATATTTACAGATCTATGATTTGGTATTTATGGCACTTGGAACTTCACAGTGTTGTGCAATGCCTGTCATCCATAGTCTAAAGGTATAACCTTGAAAGCCAGTGCAAATAAATCAAGTGGTGGAGCACTGCCTGTATAAAGGTTGAAAATGCCCTTGTGGCTGATATGAAAGTGCTAACTTCAGAGCATTAATGCCATTATATATATTTTTTTTTTCTTTTTATGAGATATGCAATGAACCTGTAATTTTAACAGAATACTGTCCATATGTATGGACTGTTTTCCAGAAAGTTTGAATTCTCTAGGACTGACGATTTTTGAAATATGACAATTTGCAATTTTGCAGAATTCAAATTCTTGGTAAAAATTGTAATAAAAATCATATTTGGCCGGAAATTTATATGTAAAATATTACCAAACCACTCAAGTGAGGTATCATCATGTAGCAAATTTAATTCTCTTTAATATAATACCTCGCACATGGTGGTTAAAGGTAAGACGCAAAAGTTATTTGTAAAAAAGTATAAATATTAGTTAAACATGGTGGCCATTTTTTTTCCAGCAGCATATTGTCAAGGTAGTCCATCTAGAAGTTGTTCAGGAGGGATACCAAACAACCTTTTACAACGGCCCATGTCTGGTACACCTGTCTTGCCCCCTGGGTATCCAGTATAAAAATGATAGCGTTTCAAGATCAAGGTCTGGCCATGAAAGGCAACCAAATCTGCAATGGCAAGCTTTAATCCCCATAATTCTTTCAAATCTATATGATTTTCTCCAAATTTGCAATATTTGCAGAGAAAGCTACCAAAAATGAGGAAAAATTTTTCAAGTTGGGGGTTACACTCTCATTCTTTGGCAAGCAGCGCCCTCACGCGGCAGAAACTACCGAAATCTGTCAGATCCTTGTCAGGAACGTTTTCTGTTTTGGGTGGGCGAAAGGAAAAGGTTCAAAAACGTATGCGGTACATTCAAAAAGCCATGTCATTTTTATGAAACTTGACTAAATCATATAGAAGGACTACTAAATGCATAAAGCTTGTAAAAATGGCTGGTTCGTGTGCCCGTTTTTGTGCTAGCAACGTCCACGTGGGGCAGAAATCACTAAAGACCCCCAAGATTTGGTCAAAAAAACTATCCAGGATAGTGCCCTAATCGGTAGGGATTCAAGAAAATCATGCTTTACATTCAAAATACATGTAATTTTCAAGAAAAACTAACAAAATTGTAGAAGAAAGCCCACTGATTGCAGAAAAACAATAAAAATGGCGGGTTCGAGCGCTCTTTTTTTTGTGTGCTGACAGCACCCCCCCCCCCTATCACAGAAATCATACTAGGACCCCAAAATCTGGCTATAAACCTATCCTATGGGTGCGCTGATTAGGTGGGGTTCATGAATGTCATGCTATACATTCAAAACCGATGACATTTTCATGAAACTTGATCAAATTGTAGGAGAAAGGTTACTTAATGCAGAACAATTGTAAAGTGGGGGGGGGGGGGGGTGGGTCGTGTGCTCGCTTTTGTGCTACCATGACAGTGCCTCCGTGCGACAGAAATCATCGTAAGACCCCCCCCCCAAAAAAAAAAACAAAAACAAAAACAAAAAAAAACAAAAAAAAAAACACCAATGCAGGGATACCCTGATAGGATGGGTTCATGAATCTCATACCGTTCACTCAAAACCCCATGTATTTTTCAAAAATAAATTTCCAAAAGTGCAGTGAATGCTGGGAAAATATTCAGAAAGGAAAGTGATGTGCATTTTATCAGCAAATATACGAGAACCGCACATCAGCGAGAGGACCAGAAGCGAAAGCAACCTCTTAAGAGTGGATACCTCTGGAAATAAGCAAAGCGCAGTCCATTACATTCGTCTTTCTTTATGGAACGCAAGATCGTTGAAAGCCAGAGGAAGAGGCACATCTGTATGTGACTTTGTGGTAAATAACGAGATTGGCATCCTGGCTCTCACTGAGACTTGGCTCACCAACACAAGTCGAGATCATCACGTGTTAGCTACAATAAGAAAGACACTTCTGAATTATGACTTCCATCAGGTTCCCCGTACATCAGGTAAAGGCGGTGGCGTTGGTGTACTGCTCCACAAGGGTTTTACCGTGGCGGCCAATGATCAACGGAACTTTTCATCTTTTGAGTACAGTGACTTGCTGATTACATCACCTACTGGCAGCATCCGTCTAGTCACTCTGTATAGACCACCTACTAACAAGAACAAGTCTACCATAAGCGATTTCTGTTAGGAGTTCTCTTCTCTCCTTGAAGTCCTTGAAACTTCAAACCATCCACTGCTCGTTTTAGGAGATTTCAACATCCACGTTGACAACTCAGCTGATCATGGCTCAATGACATTTCTGCGCCTCTTGGACACTATGGGTTTCTGCAATCACGTCTTTTTTTCCAACACACGTAAACCACCATACCCTTGATCTCATAATCACCAGGAGAGATGATTCTATTCTGACTGATGTGCTGTCTGATCAATCGCTGCCTTCTGATCACTTCGCAGTTACCTGCAATCTACATCTCTCTAGACCGCCTCACATTCAACGGAAATTCAAGTCTAGGTCGTTGAATAGCGTAAATGTTGCGGAACTTCGGACTGATATACGGTCCTCCACAGTCGTCAACGATCCCTCAGACGATCCGGAAGTTTTAGCTGATCAATATAACAGTGACCTCCGCTCCATTCTTGATAGGCATGCGCCGGAAGTTCAGAGAACTATTACACTTCGTCCGCAAGCACCCTGGTACAACGAACACCTTAGGAAAGCCAAGCAAGCACGCAGAAGATTAGAACGACGATTCCTGAAGCCAAATTCACTACAGATCGATAAAGAGATGTACGCAAAGCAGTGCAAGGCGTACAATTCTCTTCTGTATGAGACCAAGCAGTTATATTTTCGAGACAAGATGAAAAACTCAGATGAGAAGCAACTTTTTTCGACTGATTAATGACCTAACATCACCGGAAGTAGCGTCACGCATAGCTGAGCATCATTGTCTTGAGAAACTGGCACGAGATTTCAGCGAATTCTTCACAGCGAAGATCCACCGTCTTCATAACAGCATCGGTCATGAGATGTATGACGGCCTTTCAATATCTCCACTGCTAACGCAACACCAGTTCTCCAGTTTTGAGGTGGTTTCAGAAGCTCAAGTCTTGTTGATGGTAAAGTCATCGTAATCAGCGTCATGCGAACTTGACCCGCTTCCAACACTCTTGATCAGACGTTGCATTCCTGACCTGACTGCGGTCATCACCAAGTTCATCAACTGCAGCTTGCAGGCAGGTACTGTTCCGTCAGCTTTGAAGAGGTCTATAGTCACCCCTAGGCTGAAAAAACCTGAACTCTCTGTAAACGATCTTGGAAACTTTAGACCTATCTCCAACATCCCTTACCTTTCTAAGATCTTGGAACGGGCCGCACTGGCGCAACTTCAGGAGTACCTAGACGAATGCAATCTACTATCTCCTACCCAGTCTGCATATCGCCGGCATTACAGTGTAGAAACCGCCCTTGTACGAGTGCAGAATGATTGCTTGAGAGCCCTGGACAATCATCAAGAGGTCGTCATAGTGCTTCTTGATTTTTCAGCAGCCTTTGACGCGGTTGACCACCAGATACTCCTTGATGGAATATCACGTGAATTCGGCATATCAGGCAGTGCGCTTGAGTGGATGAGATCATATCTCGAGGGCAGGAGCCATGTTGTCAAGGTAAAAGAGAGTGCATCACCTCGGGTTCAGGACTCCTGTGGCGTTCTGCAAGGGTCGGTTCTCGGACCCCTTCTCTTCTCGCTTTATACGACACCAATCTATGACATCATCTCCACTCATGGTCTGCAATCAATGATCTATGCAGATGACGTCCAAGTGTACACGTCATTTTCACCATCGGAGCGGGAATCGGCACTACAAAAGATCCACGACTGCATTGCTGACATTCGGTCCTGGTCGATGCGAAACAAACTAGTCATCAATGATGATAAGACAGAACTTCTGCATCTATCGTCTAAGTTCCTCGAAAGGCCCCCAGGAGTCGAACTGACCGTAGGCGACACAGTCATTGAGGAGAAATGTGAGGTTAGGAACCTGGGAGTCTCCATTGATAACACCTTATCACGAGAATCACAGATGAACAGTACTTGCCGATCCGCCATGGCAGCTATCAGGAAGATCTCTCCAATACGCACTGTCCTAGATCGTGGCACCACCCTCAGACTTATTCATGCTTTTGTCACGTCAAGATTGGACGCATGTAATGCACTTCTCGGTAACGCACATGCAAAAACCATCGCTAAGCTCCAACGGGTACAAAACATAGCAGCAAGTATCACAGAAAGGGCGACCACACACACCAGTACCAAACTTCTCCTCAGAAACCTCCACTGGCTCCCTGTCTGCAAGCGTGTAGAATACAAAATACTTCTCCTCACATACAAAGCACTCACTGGTGAAGCTCCATCCTACATTTCTGACCTCATCCACGTCTACACAGTCACCTCCTCGTGCTCTCCGGTCACAACACCAACTACTTCTTCAAGTCCCCCGCTTCAACACTCAATACAATGGCTCAAGTTCCTTTTCTGTCATGGCACCCACCCTATGGAACACCTTACCCAACTCTGTTCGAACCGCACCAACACAAGAGACTCTCAAAACTAAACTAAAGACGTATTTATTCAATCAATACTTTGATCACTTTTCTTAATTTCTTTATTGTTGTTTTAGTCAGTTGTGTTGTATTACATATGTATTTTCTATTGTTATTATAGAAAATTTTGTAAAGCGCATAGAGACTTCAGTGTAACATGTGCTATATAAGCAGAATGTATTATTATTATTATTATTATTATTGTTATTTTCTTTTTTATTTCGCTTGCACAGCCTGCAATTACATTGTTTGGATGAAAGGGCGGAAAACTCTAAACTTTCTTTTTTACCTATTTACTCTAACTCTGCAGTAAAAACCAAAAAAAAAAAAAAAAAAAAAACTGAGAGATACTCATATAGTTGTTTAGTTGTTAAACTTAAAAAAAGTCTGTCATTTGGGTTTACAACACCTAGTCTAGTAGGTTGTCCCCGACTTGGTAGTACTCGACTTGATCATGTTAATGAACAAGTAATGAACTGCATGTTACAAAGCAGAACTACGGAATGGAAATGGAAATGGATACAGCTCAGTTTCACCTCCAAACCGACCATGACGCGGCCGCTCCGACCGCTGAACTGTGCGTAGCACGTAACGCGTACAGTCGGCACACGGGCCGAGCGAGGCCGCCCAGCGCGGCCGCGGTGGGAAGCTGTCGGGTATCTGTACGTACTATACTCTAGCTCGATCTACTCAGCTCAGCTCATCTGAACAACCTGCGCAGGTAGGATGCGCACAAACGTAAATGAGGATCGTCCTTAATTCATTCATACTTTTTAGTTCTGAATTAAAAGTTTCAATGTTTCAACGTCATTCTTTATCATATACGATCGGCAATCTCCAAATTGGTTACCTTTGGTCTTACGCTTATGAACCAGTGTTTTCAGAGCTTGAATTGCGCATTAGCGATGGTTTGATGAAGCTGCAACAGGAGCTGCCAGGAGCGTCACAGACAACTTCCCAGCAAACACATAGCGTTTTCAGGACGTTTCCTAACTTTTTTTTTTTTTTTAGGTTCCGTACGTTTTTGCATAAATTGGACGTTTACGTAGAACTACATAAAACGTCTAAGCTGGGGCATTTACCGCAAATCATAGGTTATTTTTGGAAAGCGTTTTAAAAACATCAATAGACGTCACCGAACGTTTTTTATGATGTCTGTTACGTGTTTGTCCTTTATAAACGTCCACAAAGCGTTTTTATTACGTCTGCTGCATCGACTTTGTCTTTAATGAACGTTTGAAATCATATTTATTTGGTCCGCTACGCTTTCGTTATTGGTTTCTTAACACTACTCTTTATGTGCCACGTTCGCACCTCCGATGAAGCTGCAACAGGAGCTGCCAGGAGCGTCACAGACAACTTCCCAGCAAACACATAGCGTTTTCAGGACGTTTCCTAACTTTTTTTTTTTTTTAGGTTCCGTACGTTTTTGCATAAATTGGACGTTTACGTAGAACTACATAAAACGTCTAAGCTGGGGCATTTACCGCAAATCATAGGTTATTTTTGGAAAGCGTTTTAAAAACATCAATAGACGTCACCGAACGTTTTTATGATGTCTGTTACGTGTTTGTCCTTTATAAACGTCCACAAAGCGTTTTTATTACGTCTGCTGCATCGACTTTGTCTTTAATGAACGTTTGAAATCATATTTATTTGGTCCGCTACGCTTTCGTTATTGGTTTCTTAACACTACTCTTTATGTGCCACGTTCGCACCTCCGACTCAGTCGACGGCATGCCAACTTCGCATATTCTGCTCAAACGCACTAATCTGCCTAATCCGATCGATAAATCGCCAAATGCTGCGGTACAATGAAAGCGTTTCTCGCGCTTCCATTCTTGTCACAGTCACAGAACTAGAGTTCTGTGGTCACAGTATAGCTTGCTTTTTTCATGTAGTGATTGACTATCAAGAGGTGTTCTCTACTGGATTTGCGGGTAAATTCTAAGTTTCTGTCACTGTTTTGTGTGCAAAAGTCATGCCTTTGCGGTAATGTAGCTACTGGTCATGTGAAAGAAAAACAGTCATAGACTTGTGATACATCAAGTCAAAGCTTGGCATTTTCTCTACAACTTTACTCGCTATTTGCCCAGCTCAACAGAAATCTAAAGAAGTTACATAGACTTGAAAACAGAATGTTCTCTCAAAGCGTGAAACCGAGAGTGTCTCAAAATAATTTGGCACAAAGGGGGTTTCCACCATGGCACATGAAGAGTTAATCATGAATATTCATGTTTATTTATGAATATTCAAATAAGAAAATATGAAATTCGAAAACTAGAGGAAATAATTAAAAGTCATTGAAATGTACAAATTCATGCAGGGTTCAAACTTTCTGTGTTGAAAATAAACTTACCTACGTTATTGTTCAGTTATTCACAATTGAAGGGGTCGGTGCAATAGTGCTAACCCACAAAATGTTCATTTTGAGATAATCGCTTTTGAAAGTTTGAAAAAATCCATAAATTAGGTTAATTACTCGAGAAAGCCATTTTTTTTTGTACATGAACCTTATACTCAAGATAGAATAGTGTTTTCTAGAAATTTATTTTACTATGTTGATATTTTGGTGGATTCAAGAGGATTTTTCAACTTAAATTTCGAATTTGTGGCTTAGCACTTTATTGCAGCCAAATTAATAATGTATACAAATACTCTTTATTTTGTGAAAACTCACAAAGAAACAAACAATATCTCTTTTCTCAAAATGGAAAATTAATGTAATATTTGAGTTCCCCTCCTTTGTGACGTGAAATCAAAACAAGATATACTTGCTTTTAACTGTCTAACCTAAAAGCAGGGAAAGGGTCCCGTCTTTAGCATTATGCATATAACGCATTTTAAATCTATAGTATCTAGATCAGAGAAAAAAAAATCTTAAGTAAAATGGTACCAACATTACTCCAGAGATTATCGTGTCTTTTGATAAAGGGAGCAAAAGACCATAAAGGTAGACTAGTTTTCTTGTTAGGGTATCAATATCACCAATAGTATACTCTACAATCCTTCTTTGTATGACGACAAATTTCCAAAAATAAGAAAGGTGCTGTATGAAAATTATGAACACGCCTCAATGAATCCCCCTCCTCCATTTTCGTTGGTAAATGCAACTGTGTGAAACTATGCAGGAAAGTTTTTATCACAAAATAAATGACATGAAAAGAACATTTACAAAAAGTGAGGAAAAAAAAAAACATTTTCAGACCACATTTGGATCATTAAGATTGTTTAGGAACAAACAAAAAATGTTCTCATGTCAAAGCTGTCACAATTACAAAAAGCATACACGAACTAGAAATGTCGCTGCGGCGACTGGTATGCCTCTAGACCGGGGGCCCAGGAGGTTTATTCAACCAAAAAGCAGACAAGCAACTGACCTCCTAGGAAGTTTACATGGACCCTGGACATCACAAAAATGCATTGCTGCCGGGTCTCATCGTTGGCCTTCCCGCCAAAATCACGCAATGTATGACGTCACTTCCGGTTGGCCCTTTTCCCAAATTTTTGAGACAGTTTGAGTTGAGGGATCATTGTTAAGATGTCAGTATCGGCATCTAAGAGTATCCTAGATATATTTTATTTGGTATCCAACTATTTTGGAGTATGTATTTACCATCTATTTGCCCATTTTCTATGTGGTGATGCTCCTGAGGGTGAATATAATCATGGCAATCATTGTCGACGTCGCACTTTTAGAGAAAATGACACCTAGATTTTGATCACTTTAGAGAAGATAGTTGTTAATACTCTCTATAAATATCTCAATCTTGTCTAACGGTTGTAAAACTCTATATCCAGCCCTTCTTGTGATTTGAGATAAGTCTAGTCCGTTCAAACATTAAAAAGTATCACCCTTCCACCATTTAGGGCAGCGCCCTCTGTGGTCCGAGGCTCTGCAACACAAAAACTAAACTTTGAAACAAAGTATTATTGCACACATGTTGGAGATTAATGTTCGTATAATGCGCACAAAAAATTGTATATCTCGTTTTAGTTTTATTATTAGTTTTCGTTTTAGTTTGAGTTTTATGATGTTCTTCACTTAAAGCTTCTATATAATTTATGGAAGAGAGTACAGGAACTAGGTAATATCTAAATCTTGTACATGGGGAAACAGTATTTCCATCATTATGACCAAGAGTCAAATTAAATTCGCAATATTTCGGGACACAACCTTTAGAATGTCTTCGTCATCATTGACGCTTCCATCACTCTCATCGCTTTCATCACTCTCATCGCTTTGCTCACTCCATGTCCCTTCGGATTCCTCCTCGTCTCGGTTTGCATTATCTGAAGGACTGAACGATGAGCCTTCGAGAGATGCGGGGACTGCACTTCCTTGGTACCAGTCTGGCTCAAAGTGCTTCTGGGTAGATTTCCACCCATAGTCTACAAGACTGCCGTGCTGGCTCTCTTCCACATTCTGGCGACATACTGTGCTCTTGGATGTGATTTTTAAGTGTTGTGGCACAGAGAGGAAGAGAATTAGTAAATAGCAGATGATTTTATTCAGTCTTGCAAGGGGCAGTACCTTTGTCACCTCCACTGCTCATTCGCTTGAAGACATTGTATAATATCTGGCATCATTTATGTCAAATGTTGCAAAGCCATACAGTGGGCAGATGAAGAATGTGGCAGCTCGAATATCTACTTCCTCGTTTGAGAGAGACTGAAAAGATTTGATGTGTGTTGCACTTTTTCCATCTTTTGATAGGGTTTTACTTTCCCTTTCCTGCAGAAACGTGAAGTGAAATCGCAACCTGTCAGAGAGACCAATATGTGCATCGCTAATGTCAGGTTGTTTCTCTTCGAGGACTGCTGCAATTTTGAGACATCAACTTACTTTCTGTTATTGCCCGAACCAAAGTCTACAATTATTTTTCCTTCATCCGACCTGGCACAGTACAGCAAGATGATGAAGACGTCTGTGCCACTGGACCTCACGAAGATAATGCCCTCTTATTTGCATATTAGCTTCTTCACGATGGCCTTGCTAGTGTCTCGGCATATCTGCTTACAGTTGGTTGTTGGCATTCCTCAGTTCTACACAGCTTGTGCCATGAGAAACACACCACATTTTCTATCCAATAACCTGTCCATACTGGGGCTTCCTCCATTCCGATATATCTTGCGAAATGCGAACTGTTCCTTGAATGAAGAACTCTTGAGTAAATCCTTGCCTCTATGGCGCTGAACCTGATGTGGCCCAGCAATGAAGAACTCATGTGAGGTAGAACATTGCAGGTTTCCCTCAGGATCTTTGATGGAGGGGGATTGGTATATTTTGTCTAGTACCAAGTGAATTTCCTATCCGCGACATGAGCAAAGTCTCTTCAAGAGACCCTTGGCCATATGTTGAACTGCTGTGTTGTAGAATTGTCTCATGAATGATGATGCCTCCGTCAATCATTCTTGCTGAGATCACAGGAAAATTTGTTTCTTCGTTTTGCCGTTTAAAGAGACTATACAGTTCTGTTTGAGGTGAGGATTTAGCTTTTAAAGGGTGGTACAGTATTGGTGGAGCTGAGGATTTGGCTTTAAACTTTTTGCGAGATACCAAGAAATTACTTATGAAATAGTACAGAGCATGCCATTCTAAGAGGAATTGAAAGTTTGTTTGATGAAAATCGGTTTTAGAATAGCTGAGACATCCAAAAACAAAGTAAAAAAGCAATCATAATAATATGTGGGTCCCACAATTTGTTAGTATTACTCTGTTTTAGGTATCTCAGTAATTTAATGACCAATTTTCATCAAATAAACGTTGAATTCCTCTTGTAATTACATGCTCTTTCATATTTCATAAGAGAACTCTCATTATCTCACCCAAAAATGTTAAAAACCTGAAGTTAGGTCTCAACCAAAACTGTATGAGCCCTTTAACATTTTGCGAGAGATTCAGAAACCACTCTGTGAGATGGCAAAGAGCATGCAATCCAAAGGGGAATCAAAGGTTTACTTGATGAAACTCGGGTTTGAAATGGCTGAGATATCCAAAAACAAGGTGAAACAAAGAGATCCTAATAAAAAGTCGTGGCCTGTCGCCTTTTATTATCACTTTTTTTTTGGATATCTCAGCCATTTGAAAACCAATTTTCATCAAATAAACGTTAAATCCTTTTTAAAATTACATGCTCTTTCATTTTTCATAAAAGGTTCCTCATTTTCTCACTTAGGAATGTTACAAACCTGAATTATCACCTCAACCAGTACTGTACAGTCCCTTTAAGCAGCCTTGTCAAAGCTGCTTTCACATTCTTCAGGGGTGTCCCCATTACTTGATGGGCCAGCTAAAGAGGTACTTTAGTGAGAGGGTAGCTAAGAATGTGCTTAAGATCGATTGTATCACTTGATTCAGCTGCAACAGCTAGCATACGTCTGAAAAAGTCTCTGGCTCCCTCAGTTGCGTGTACTCTTTTTTTTTTTTACTGCTGTTTTAGACCTCTTTGCGTTTTCTGAAACAAAGTTTAACATTTTGATTCTGGGAACTGGCTTCAGAAACCTGGAACTGGCAGCTGCACATTCATCTTGAAACTCAGTCCGTCTTTTCTGCCCTCGTTCGAGTGTTGTTAGGAGAAATTGCCTCGTTGTCTCACTTGTCTTTGAAGAAGCTCTCGTATTTCGCACAAAGTTCACCCAGTGCAGCGTCTTCCTCTACGTCTTGAGACCTTTCCCTGCTGTTCTCGTTGGCAGATATCACATAGTTGCAACATAATTATCTAACCGCCTCATCTGATGATTCAAGAACTCTAGAGAGCAATGCCTTTTCAATTGCGGCGAAGTTGTATGGTGTGCCGTGTTCATATTCACCCTCAATGGCACCGTTGCAAATTTAACAGCATGCTGGAAATATGGTCACTTGATCTTGATCAAATCAAATTTGCAACGTAAAAAAAAAACACCAACATGTTCTTTTTGTGGCATTTGGCCATTTTCTCCAAATTTTGAGACAGATTCCATGAAGCATCATCAATAGCATGTCTGTATGATCATCTTAGAGTGTACTAAATTATTAATTTTTGGTATCTCAATAGATAAGAGTATGGACAACCATATATTCTTCTTTTTTGTGTAATGGTACCATTGAGGGTGAATATGACCGAACTCGGCACACAATATGTGACCCTGCACCTCAAAACAAACAAAACGTCGCCAGACATGAATTTTTACTTAAGACCATATTCTGAAAGAGCAGACTTTAAGCTTTAAAATGATGTATAACTCAAATCAAATGGACTCTCCTAACCTATCTAAATATTGGGAAAAAAGCACAAACTCAGGGAAAGTGTGAACTGAGAAAAGAGGCTCTGAAGTACAGTGTCTACTCAAACGCTTAATCTCTACCAAACCGTGCTGGCTGTGCGATGAATGGGACAAAAAACAGGAAGTAAACCACCAGCGTAATAACAATGAAGGGATTATCAGATTAAACTAAAACTAAGCATGCCTCATTAACACATTCTGTCCATATTTTAATGCCAACTTTCAAAGCAGTAGCACTATCCTTTCAAAAGTTATTAGAGTTGAAAGTGAAGAGTGTGGACAAGGTTTTTTCAGAAATGAGAAAGGGATTCTAAAGACACACCTAATCACACTATTCTATCAAAAATGTTCGAGATAAACTGCTAAAAAAAACACACTTTCCTGCCCGTTTAATGATACCAAATTTTAGCTTAATGTAAAAGAAGACCCGCTCTTTCAGAAAATATGAAAAAGTCAAGTTCGGCTAGGTTGACCCATTTTACTTATTTTCAGTCCTCACGCAAAATCAGTGTGTGCGACTTTATGTTCGTTTTGAGGTGCACGGTCACATATGAATGTGGCCGCGATGGAAAAGGCAAAAACACATAGTACAACCCCTTTGTCTATGATGGTCCTTCTGAGCTCATCAATATCTCATCGAGGAACGTGGCCAGTGAGACAACGAGGCAATTTCTCCTAACAACACTTGAACGAGGGTAGAAAAGACGGACTGAGTTTCGAATGTGCAGCTGACAGTTCCAGGTTCTTAAAGTCAGTTCCCAGAATCAAAATGTTAAACTTTGCCTCAGAAAACGCAGAGATCTAAAACAACAGTACACAGAGTGCACGCAGCTGAAGGAGCCAGAGACGTTCCTGATCGAAACCTGCAATGTTCTATTTCAAATGAATTCTTCATTACTGGGACAGATCAGGTTCAGCGCTATAGAGGCAAGGATTTACTCGAGAGTTCTTCAGTCAAGGAACAGTTTGCAAGATATATCATGTAGGAATGGAGGAAGCCCCAGTATGGACAGGTTATTGGATAGAAAATGTGGTGTGTTTCTCATGGCGCAAGCTGTGTAGAACTGAGGAATAGCAACGACCAGCTGTGAGCATATATGCCGAGACACTTGCAAGGCCATCATGTAGAAGCTAATATGCAAATAAGAGGGCATTATCTTCGTTAGGTCCAGTGGCACAGACGTCTTCATCATCTTGCTGTACTGTGCCAGGTCGGATGAAGGAAAAATAATTATAGACTTTGGTTCGGGCAAAAACAAAAGGTAAGTTGATGTCTCAAAAATTGCAGCAGTTCTCGAAGAGAAGCAACCTGACATTACCGATGCACATATTGGTCTCCCCGACAGGTTGCGATTTCACTTCACGTTTCTGCAGGAAAGAGAAAGTTAAACCTTATCAAAAGATGGAAAATAGTGCAACACACATCAAATCTTTCCAGTCTCTCTCAAACGAGGAAGTAGATACTCGCTGCCACATTCTTCATCTGCCCACTGTATGGCTTTGCAACATCGGACATAAATGATGCCAGATATTATACAATATCTTCAAGCGAATGAGCAGTGGACATGACAAAGGTACTGCCCCTTGCAAGGCTCATCGTTCAGTCCTTCAGATAATGCAAACCGAGACGATGAGGAATCCGAAATGACATGGAGTGAGCAAAGCGATGAGAGTGATGAAAGCGATGAGAGTGATGGAAGCGTCAGTAATGACGAAGACATTCTAAAGGTTGTGTCCCGAAATATTGCGAATTTAGTTTGACTCTTGGTCGTAATGATGCAAATACTGTTTGCCCATGTACAAGATTAAGATATTGCCTAGTTCCTGTACTCTCTTCCATAAATTATCTAGAAGCTTTAAAAGTGAAGAACATTATAATATTCTGACGAGATGTAAAATTTTTTGTGTGCATTACGAACATTAATCTCCAACATGTGTCCAATAATGCTTTGTTTCAAAGTTTATTTTTTTTTTGTTGCAAAGGTTCAGATCACAGAGGGCGCTGCCCTAAATGGTGGAAGGGATATATTTTTTAATGTTTGAACAGACTAGACTTATCTCAAATCACAAGAAGGGCTGGATATAGATTTTTACAACCGGTAGACAAGATTGAGATATTTATAGAGAGTATTAACAACTATCTTTTAGAAAGTGATCAAAATCTAGGTGTCATTTTCTCTAAAACAGCGACGTCGACAATGATTTCCATGAATATATTCACCATCAAGAGCATCACCACATAGAAAATGGGCAAATAGATGGTAAATACATACTCCAAAATAGTTGGATACCAAATAAAATATATCTAGGACACTCTTAGAAGCCGAAACTGACATATTAATAATGATCATTCAACTCAAACTGTCTTAAAAATTTGGGAAAAGGGCCAACCGGAAGTGACGTCATACATTGCGTGATTTTGGCATGAAGGCCAACGATGAGACCCGGCAGCAATGCATTTTTGTGATGTCCAGGGTCCATGTAAACTTCCTATGAGGTCAGTTGCTTGTCCGCTTTTCGGTTGAATAAGCCTCCTGGGCCCCCGGTCTACTCCGCCATAATGCATGGTTCTGCTGATAGGTCTATAGTACATGTGGACAATGTGTGATAGCATTTTCACAAAATTGGCAAAATATTAAAATGACAAGGTTTGTCACAAATATGTTGAATGTTCACCTTCCTTGAACTATGTTTTATAATTGGATGAATAGGAGAGCATGTATTTGGGGATTTAAGAACTTTAACTTAACTTTGATCCATTCATAAGTTTAGGCACTGAGTAATTTTTAAGACATGGAGAAAAAGTGCAATTTCCGTATGGAATAGTAAACTGTTGCATTTTTCATCTGGCCCTTGACCGTAAAATTCATATTAAGATAGTCACTGTCAGGCAGAACATGCATAAATATGTAGTAAGTTACAAGATAGTAAAGTATATGCACACATATGGGAGTACATGGGTACCTTGATGTCCTTTTTTTTAATCAGGCATCCCTTTGCATCATGTTTTCAATATACTTTATGATTATTATATTTGTTCATACATGTATGTATATATGTTGACATCATGTTTGTTGTATTTTACTCTTACAAAGACATTGTAATGTGTTGTTTGAAGGTTTGCATGGTGAAGTTAATTAGGAAGAAAGATTTGCGGTGACACCATGTGTATGTAGTCCTTAACCGGATCGTTGTTTGGCAGAAGAGCCTAAAAAGAGGAGAAACGAAGAGGGAAGCGACATATGGGGGTTGTGAGGAGGGCAAAAAGTGAAGAGTGGGAGACAGTAATGGGCTAGAAGTTGAAGTTGCACTAGTGGAGACAGTAGAGAAAGTGAACACAGAGAGTGGTACGGAAGAATAGTGTGAGAATCAAGTAAGATGTTCGGACATCGCTAGAAGGGGAAAGATGAAATAGAGGGGAAGAGGAAGAGGAAGGAGTTGAATGCTGGAGAATCATGGAGACAGGAGAGAGCAGTGAAGATTCATGAAACCAAGAGGAGAACGAAGTCGGCGAACAGTGTGGCTATGGAATGCGAATCAATGGAGAAAGGACGAATAATCCCTCGAAGGAGGGGTAAGTAGAGGAGAGATGAGAATATGTGGAGAGAAGGGAGAGAGAGAGAGAGGGGGGGGGGGGGGGCAATGAAAAGAAGAAGAAAAGAACAAATTGAAATTCAAGACGTAAATTAGAGGGAGCTAGTGTGGATCCTAGAATTAAATGCTGCGGAGGAGAAGAAAAAAAAAATGGACAGGAAATTGATGACAGTTAAATCCTGAAAAGGTTCCTGTGGGAGAAATGCAAAAATAAGAAATTAAAATAAGGTTAAAGTGTAGACCTGAGGAGAGAAGACAAGAGAAATAACCTGTAAAGAAATGTGTAAATTAAAACTAGTGGTCCTGAAAAGGACCGTTGGGTTGTATGGAAGGAAGAAATAAAAAGAAAAAGAAGAAAGAAGAGAACAGAAAAGGAAAGAAAAGAAAAGATAAGTAGTGTAGAAACAGACAAAAGTGTAAGAGAGAGAGAGAGAGGAAAGAGAAATGAAACACTGAGTAAAGGCGCTAGTGAAAGTAGGGCAAGAAGTCTAGTTATAAGAATAACTAGGAGAACCGAGGAACTTGACGTTTCGGGCAGGTTGACTGTCCTTCGTCAGAAGTGAAGCGTGATCGGAGAAGAGGCGGGCTATATATGGAGAATGCGGACCTAGATGGAAGAGGTCGGTCGAGGCGGGCTCGCAGGCGGGCTGAGCGTCGGCTGTTGGTGGAGTGTTGCGGTCGTTGATGCGTTCTATTGTTCTTGGAGTGTGTTGATGGCGGAGTACATGTGTGAGGGCGAACTTGGCTGTTAGTAGGTCGTGGCCGGAGATTGGAGTCCGGGTTAGTGGATGGGGTGGACGCCGGTGGTGTGGATAAATTGTGTCGGTGAGGGCGTCTTCTGGAACCAGTGATGGGTGTGGTCGTGAGTGGAAGGCGCGGTTGACGTCGTGGGCGCTGTTGTGAAGAGGTGGGGGAAGAGATATGAGAGGAAGAAGTAGAAGGGGGAATGTGCTGTGGAGAGAGTGTGTTGTTGTTGTGATTGCTGCTGTTTGATTGTTTGTTGATGAGAGGAAGCCAGATGTTGTTGATTTGGAGTCCAGTATCCTGTGTAACAGTGTCGTGTGTGTGAATTTCTATGGCTTCTCTGATGCGTCGTGTGTTCCAGTTTTTGATGGATGTGATGAGTTTGCTGTCTTCCCAGTTGATGCGATGTTCCGACTGTTGAGCGTGTTTCACGATGGCTGACTTTTCCCATTCCGAACGTCTGTAGCATGTTTTGTGTTCTTTCAGTCTGGTCTCTAGCGATCTCCCTGTTTCACCTATGTAGACTTTGCCGCATTCGCATGGGATACGGTAGACACCTGGTTGTTTGTGTTTGGGGTGCTTGTCTTTGTGTGAGTGCAATGAATTGTGAAGTTTGTTGGAAGATGTATGACGGACCTGGATGTTGGCGGACTTGAAGATGCCGACGCTCAGCCCGCCTGCGAGCCCGCCTCGACCGACCTCTTCCATCTAGGTCCGCATTCTCCATATATAGCCCGCCTCTTCTCCGATCACGCTTCACTTCTGACGAAGGACAGTCAACCTGCCCGAAACGTCAAGTTCCTCTGTTCTCCTAGTTCTTCTTATAACTAGACTTCTTGCCCTACTTTCATTAGCGCCTTTACTCAGTGTTTCATTTCTCTTTCCTCTCTCTCTCTCTTACACTTTTGTCTGTTTCTACACTACTTATCTTTTCTTTTCTTTTCTTTTCTGTTCTCTTCTTTCTTCTTTTTCTTTTTATTTCTTCCTTCCATACAACCCAACGGTCCTTTTCAGGACCACTAGTTTTAATTTACACATTTCTTTACAGGTTATTTCTCTTGTCTTCTCTCCTCAGGTCTACACTTTAACCTTATTTTAATTTCTAATTTTTGCATTTCTCCCACAGGAACCTTTTCAGGATTTAACTGTCATCAATTTCCTCTCCAATTGTTTTTTCTTCTCCTCCGCAGCATTTAATTCTAGGATCCACACTAGCTCCCTCTAATTTACGTCTTGAATTTCAATTTATTCTTTTCTTCTTCTTTTCATTGCCCCCCCTCTCTCTCTCTCTCCCTTCTCTCCACATATTCTCATCTCTCCTCTACTTACCCCTCCTTCGAGAGATTATTCGTCCTTTCTCCATTGATTCGCATTCCATAGCCACACTGTTCTCCATGATTCTCCAGCATTCAACTCTTTCCTCTTCCTCTTCCCCTCTATTCATCTTTCCCCTTCTAACGATGTCCGAACATCTTACTTGATTCTCACACTATTCTTCCTTACCACTCTCTGTGTTCCTTTCTCTACTGTCTCCACTAGTGCAACTTCAACTTCTAGCCCATTACTGTCTCCCACTCTTCACTTTTTGCACTCCTCACAACCCCCATATGTCGCTTCCCTCTTCGTTTCTCCTCTTTCTAGGCTCTTCTGCCAAACAACGATCCGGTTAAGGACTACATACACATGGTGTCACCCCAAATCTTTCTTCCTAAGACATTGTAAATTTCTCATACTCCGAAAGGGGTCGCTAGAAATTGTTCAAATAAACTTCAAACTTCAAACTTCAAAACATGTATATATACTATGTTTCATGAAGATAACTTGAACAATTTTCAAGGTACAGAGAAAAAAAAATGAAATTTTAACATTTTTAATTGACCTTTGACCTTTGACCTCATGACCCCAAACTTATACCATACCTTCAGGCAATGCACAGATATGGAGGAAATAGTGAAATTTTGCATATTTAACGTTGACCTTTTGACCTTTGATCTTGAGCACGTGTACCCAAAAGTTGATAGGCACAACTTCACCCCCTAATACACATACATGCAAAGTTCCATTAGGATACCTCAAAACGTTTTTTTAGTTACGCTTGCCACAAAATTCATTACGGACGGACGGAAGGACGGACGGACGGACAACCCGACAACATAATGCCTCCGGCAACACTTCGTGGCGGAGGCATAAAAATTGGAAAATCTATGCTTTCCATAGTTTCATCAATTGCATATTACCAAATTAATGTTAAAGAACATTTCTTTTTGTAAATTAATCTTGAAAACAATCATGAGAAAAAAAAAATAACTCCAAAATATGTAACAGAATACAGCCAAGAAATTTAATCTCCAACATGAAGATTTCTTCATAAAAATGCATGATAAATACCGAGTTTAAAAGGAAAATTCAGTCAATCAGTAGTGGAAAAAGGAAGCTATGGACTCAAAAGAAAAACGTTAAAAAACACTCTACTATCAGCATTGATGTTTACATTCCGCTTTGATTGCGCTCAACAACGTGGAACTATGAATTCTATACGACAGCGTTACATTTTATTCAGATTTGAAAAATAATGTTTGCGGTTATATCATATAGGTAACATCCTTTCAGAGGATGTTAAACACTAAGTATCGTGTCGCTATTTATAAGAAATTACAAGGAAGCACTGCTGTATTGAGAGCGGCGGGGATTGAATGAAAACTTGAGGTAAATCAATTGATTCTAAAAATGCATTTTGTTTTTATCCATTTTCAGTCTGTAACTAGTCCCCCAAAATATGGCTGTGAAAGCATAACAAAATGTTATATTTTCAATATCTTTCATCAGTTATTTAGTTATCAATTAATTTTGAGGATGCTTTCCTTGGAGGCATAATATCAGCATGAATAAAGTGCTTACCCACTAATGAGACTTTAAGGTGCTGAGACAGGCTATGAACGTTGATTAATTTTCCTATAGGTCTTAAGGCACAAAGTTAAAATACTCCTAAAACATTTTGTGGTATTTTCCTGTTAAGTTCAACAAAAAAAAAAAAAAAAAACTGGCGAAAAATGTCATAATCAGTAGAATTAGCATGAAAAAAGCGCTAACCAAACAGTACAAAAATTAACAAAAAATACCTATTAAATGCTTCAATTTTCATTAATGTTTATCTCATCTCCACTTTCATAACTGCCAGAAAAGTACAGACTATATTTAAGCAGAACCGCTCATTTTTGTAGATGAAAAAGTTACCTCACTGTTTACATTAAGACCTTTTTCTGACACTCTTCTCTCTGCTACCATGGTGGTCGCCATCTTGAAAAGTGTGGCTTTATAGCACTAATTCCTGCTTATAAGATGTGATTAATTTTCGGGGCAAAAAAGGTGCAAGCATTCAAAAACCCACTTATTGATTAAATTTCAAGATGACATTATTATGGATTATAGAGCAGTGATCCAGGATGGTGTAAATGCATGTAACTCATTTTTCACCGAAGTGTTGGAAAACACTTTATTGCACCGACCCCTTCAATTTCCGTTGTGTTATGAAAAGGCATTCTCATGTGGTAACAAGCCTAAATAAGGTGTGACATAATTTCAGTAACCATGTCTTCATGCATTACAACATTTTGCTGGTATATAAAAGAATGTGGATCATACAGGCTCATCAATTAGGAATATGATGTTATAGGTATAGGTGGAAGGACTTTGGGGTCACAGGGTAGGATAAGATTATAGGAATAGGATTAGGTTACTTTAATCCCAGATTGTGCCTGTATGATGTCATAATTATTTACTTTGTTTTAATACCAACTATTGAAAAAACATTGGACGTTCTTAAGAGG
Organism: Diadema setosum; assembly: GCA_033980235.1. Taxonomy (NCBI): domain Eukaryota; kingdom Metazoa; phylum Echinodermata; class Echinoidea; order Diadematoida; family Diadematidae; genus Diadema; species Diadema setosum. The sequence continues at coordinate 6,043,885 of CM067065.1, read as the reverse complement.
CTTTCTGAACGTTTTGGACGTATATGAAAGGCTCTCTAGACGTTCTGGAACGGGTTTTAAGACTTTTAGACGTTCTTTAAAATATTTTCTTTTTTGAATGTTCTAGACGGTTTGCAAAGGATTTCTGGACGTCCGCAGAACATCCACTGAATCTTTATGAATATTCTTTATGTGTTTTACTGACGTCTATAACATTCAAAAGGTTTTCTGTATTTCTTTGAAAATTCCAAAAGGTTTTTTATTGTTTTTTTTTTAAACGTTTAACAAACGTTTTTATAAAGTCCATTTGAAACGTTATATATACGTCAAAAACCTTCCACAAAATGACGTTCTGGAAACGTTTTAACAAAACGTCCAAATAACGAACTTGGAACGTTTCAAGAACGTTAAGAAAACGTCCTTATTTTAGCTGGGTTGCGATACTGATCGCCCAGCTTCTTCTATCCTTCCGGACCGGATGGCGAACAACTGAATGGTACCGCTGTCACAACAACTGTGAGCCACTAGACTCGACCTTGCAGTGTCGATGTTATCATGAAGTGACAAAGTGATTGGAGTGATCTGTTTTTATTTGGCTTTGGGAGGGTTGAAACGTTTTCCCAGTCATCTGTTCTTTCTTGTTTGTTCATCTAATGGCCTGACAGTGTGGTATCTTGAATAAACGACACGTTAAGCGGCCAAGAACTTAACTTTGCACTCGTTATTCACCCCTGCGTGATCACACTTACGAGGAAGCTGCGCTTACAGTATAGCGTAACGTCGTCACTTCTTCACGGGGTTCTCAAAGACAAAATGAAAGCCCTCTAAAAGACCAAATACACGTCTCGTAGCAGAGGATGATTGCATTATTGAATTCTATACGAACAGCTGCTGAATGCGCGGTGCAAAGGCTTACTATATTTAGCGTGATACACACGGAGTCCATTTTGGGAATCCGCGACCTACGCTCCATCGCGATACTGTGATCGATCGAGATTTAAATTCTCTGCATCAGAATGTACGCAGCGAACGACTTCAAGTGCTTCCAAACCAAAAGGGTTAAGATATAAGCGCACCACAGATATTCTACGAATAAAATTGAAACTATACAGTCATTATTTCTCATGGTATGATACCTTAAAATCTGACTCACTCTCTTCTGGTCCTAGAGAGAAATATTTTGACGGATTCCTGTATGGGGGAGGGGAGGAGGGGGCGGTGATGGGCTCCCCAGCCATTTGATTAGTTGAGACCCCCCATCCCCCCATGTTACTTGTCAAGTTTGGTGAAAATCCGTCATGGGTTTTTCAAGAAGAAACTAAGAATGTGAAAAAGTGTAGGTGTAACACACGACAAACGACGGACGACTAATGATCGTTTTAACTTTTGGCTTTTCTAAACTAAAGACAAGGTTCAAAAGCTCATTACCTTAATTGTTATGTATTGGATATGATATAGATATTTTCCGCCAAGCTAATGAATGCTTTTCAATTAATGTTGTTTAGATAAGAATCGTTCTTTGGAATAATTCGAAAATACACCATTTTTCTCGTCAGAAAAGTTACAAAGAAACAATTTGGGTCGTTCAAGGAAATTTAAATCACCTTGATAACCCTAATTTTGTATCAAAGGGAATCATCATGTGGTGAATCAAAAAAAAAAAAAAGAAGGAACACTGAAAAAAAAAAATGAACGGTCGTGTAAAGAACAAAAAAATATGGTTAAGATTCTTACCAAAGATAACAGGTAGGTAGTCACGGTAGGATCGTTGAAGAAACTTTCGAACAAGAAGAAATGCAATGGCTAAGGCAACAGGTACACCAATGACCAGTCCAATGATGAGACCCAAATTGCCACGTTTTCCTGAAATATGATAATGATACAGCAGAAATTCTTTACTAAAAATATACAAGGGTTACAGATCTGAAGGTTCATATTTCCGAAAATAAGATACATATTATGTAACAAGGTAGGCGGAACGGAAGGGCGGGGGTGGGGGGGGGGGGGCACGCACTCTTTTGTCTCGTCAAAAAAGGGGGATCGGGGCAACAATCATAACATCCATGGATTTCAATTTCCAAAAATTACCTTGAAGTACTCCTCCCGTATTGCCCCACCCCGCACACACACACACACACACACACACACACACACACACTATAAAAAAACGTTCCGCGTCTCCTTAATAAGGTATGCTATTCGGAAGGTTCGTTTGTAATCCGAATATGAAATTAGGTTCGTCATACCGAAAATGAATGAAAACCTCAACAGTGATATAAAAGGTGTCGTTATAACAAGAAAAAAATAGAAAACAATTTCGATAATACATAGAAAGGAACAGAAAATGTACCTTTTACTAAAATTGTAGTATTATATTTAGAATACAAGCTACTGAGAATGTTCTCAAAACCTTTGGAACTTCGTATGTGCTTAGGTCAAGAATGTTAACAAACTTTAACATTGTGGAAATGCACAAACTTGATTTGTTGTGGTATAACGACTTTCAAACATTCTTTTGAAACTTAAAAGGAATGTTTCACTACCCTGTCTGGTACGATGAAGGTGTTACAGCAATATAGGATGTAAATCAGTAAAAATTGTTTAAAATATTTATTTTTTTTTTCATCTGGTGTTGGAATTTGATATCAAATTCGAAATAAGAGAAGTGCACTTCTATGATAAGGGCGGTCCCTTTGTATAGATTGTGGTCGAACGATGAGAGAGACCCATATGTCTTTGATAGTGAAGGGAAGCTTATTACGTGCTAGCAACCTTTCACGACTCTCCTATTCGATGTCCATTGTACCTCTTTAACCCTGTTAAAGAAGTAGAAAGTACATGGAATAACAATTTTTGTATGAATCTAAGTATTGAAGAATGATCCCTTATCCACAAGAATTACTTCTGCATAATTTCTGAGGTAATTATTTGGAAATGTGGTTATACCATATATGTTTTGGTTAGTGGAATAAATTGACACATATTTTCCGTCTTCGAATCATGTATATTGTAAATATGTATACTAATATTTTATGTGATATTATTAAAAAAAAAAATCTTTATTTTTGTATGAAATTATATTGGAAAAAATGGATCAAACAAACAATTGAAATGAAATTGATATTCCTTTATTTAAAGACTTTTCACAAGGCCCTACCCACAAACGTTTCTGTTTTGTTTGTTTGTTGTTGCTTTTTTTTGTTACAGAGAGAGAGAGAGAGAGGGGCCAGACAATGGCCTATGCAATTCATGTAAACAGATGCCTGATTCCATTGTTTTGTTGTTTTTATTTGATTGAGTGTGCAGTTGTTATCTCTTTGTGGAAATGATTCAAAAAATATCTGACGTCTAAACTCAAGAGAGGAGTACAATTGCCACCTTTCGAAAGATTATTTGTAGCAAAGACCATCAAAACAATTCTTGTACATTTTATTTTGTACCTGCTTTTATATTTCGTCGTTGTAAGTTTACAAAAATAGAGGCCTAATTTTCATTCTCTCTTTTTTTTTTAATTACTAAGGTAAAGCATAAATCTGAATGCGTTATTGCTGCCAGCACCATGAAACTACTTCATGAGAATAATATCTTTTTCTTTCAAAAGTTTGTATTGGTTATTTGGTTTGTGAAACCTGCACTATGGTTATTGTAGGAGGTTACAGCTCGTTATTCCGAAGGTTCATTGTTCCGAATTTTATTTTCGGATTAACCAATCTTCGGAGTAACGAACCTTCGGAATAACGCCACAAATTTTCGGATTAACGAACCCTTTTTCATTTTCGGATTAACGAACCTCTAGGTATAGAGAATTTGCGTGTTTCGGATTAACGACCCACCGGAACAACGAACCTTTGGAACAGCGAATCTTTGGAATAACGAACAGCACCCATTGTACGGTGGTTGTTGAGTACCTACATGTAAACAAGTTTGAATCAAACTATTTATTGAAAAATCGTCACCTCTGTTTGATATTATCAGTTATCCTATGGAAGCACTTAAATGAGAACGTTTCACAAGACCTTGTAAAGGAAGAATGATGATTTCTGCGGTTGATGTTCCATTCAGGGGGTCACCGACAGCCATGCACGTCAAGGTTTGTTCTGCACCATGATTTGGTGAAACAACTATTGTCTCGATCCTCTCGTATGTGCCGTCAGGCAGCGTCGTCTGTCGTGCAACTGCGGCATTAACTTTCTTTCACGACTCCTCCGTCCACAACATGGACATATTTGGCTTGAATCCACTCACGACACACGTAAGGTCGAAGGAAGCAGTGTTAGAGGGAGTCTGGTATATACACCGGCTTTGATGAAACTGACTCATATCGACGCATTCCTCGATGGTATGTTTCGATGCCATCGCTAGAGAGACATAACATTTTATGTGAAATGACAGGTTTCATATCGGTCCTTTTATACTGTGCTTGAAAAAAATATGTAGAGAATGAGCGCATGAACTTTTTTTTCTGCTCTGCAACACTTCTAACAGACTTAATATCTGCTTGCTAGTCATAGGCCCACATGGTTGTGTTTCATTGACGTATCATGAAAAGTATAAATGGCAAGAATGAAAATATGTATCGATTGAGGTAAATCGCGAAAAGTGAACTGCAACACACAGTGGCAGCTCCCCAAAACAGGCTGCTCAATAAGTAGTAAACAGCAGACCATGGATTCCTATTTCTCACTTGGTTTATAAAGTGAAGGAGTGTTGTCAGTGTGATTTCATTCACGGAAATTACTGAACATTTGGGAACATAATTATTATGTATTACCAGTGACTGATTCGGCTGCTCCACCCCCCCCCCCCCCGGAAAAAAGAATGAAAGATAGTGTACTCAATATACTCAACTAAATAGTTAGAAATATAGTAAAAATTATGATGTATTAATGATAGAGGCAGGAAGCTCATTCATTATCCGTAAATTTAGTGTGAAGTTAGGGCAGATGATTTATTATTAAGTCAGAATTTCGTCACTATTTAATTTCGTTTCACAATTTTCCCTTGAGTTGACCTTTTCAGTTTAAATCACATGTGATATGATAAATATTTATACTTACAGTTTATCTTCATAATGGTGGAATATTGTAAAAGACCTCAAGATTATCCAGCAGCACCTGACAGTAGTAGAGACCCTCATCTGCCACTTCCAGGTCGGTGATACTAGGCCAAAGTTTTGGTCCATGTGAAACCGTTCATCCCTGCTCTCAAAGTCCCCATCGAAAAATCTAGCCTTCGTCGTCCTCATCTCCTCCTGTTGCAAGGTGCTCATCTTGTCCCAGTACACAGCTCTTACAGGCCCCTCATGGATATCGCAATGCAATCGGATGCCTTCCCCTCTCCATCCTCGAACCGTAGGGTCAGTGCTGACCACTGAGGCTACAAGATAGTGCGTGAGCAAACTTTTAAAATTTTCGTCGTGATTTATACTTGTGACCGTGCATCACAAAACCAACAAAAAGTCGCAACCCTTAATTATATGTGAGGACTAAAAAAAGAAAGTGAAATGGGTCAACAGAGGCAATTTTGAATTTTTCACATTTGTCTGAAAAAGTTATCCTTCTTCTACACTACCTTTTAGTTTGGGATCATAACATGAATGGGAAAGTGTGTTTTCAGCAGTCTTTGCCGAGCTCACTGGAGGTGAAGGGAGACTATTTTAGAGATCTACTGCGGTGTCTGTCCGCACGTCGCCCGCCCGCAACGCTATAATATACAAAAACTAAAATTACTTTGTACTGAGTGTTTCAATGTCAATCAAACTTGGAGTGAAGAGTGTTTTTGCAAAGTTGCATATGATACCAAACAGGAAGTTCACCTGAAGGTCTAAGGTCATAGACAGGGGTCAACGAACTTTAAGGGGCCAATGTTAAGTTTCGATTATGGCTCATAACTTTTGATTGGTATAGTCCATTTGTGACCGAACTTCAAACCCGTTCCCGTGGGAGCAACTGATATACGGGAACCTGGTATAAATGAAGACAAGAGTGCCTACTTTCGTGGTAAATTCATGTTTCTTTGTTTTAAAATGCCCAGAAAGTGGGTTTGATGGAAAGATCAGAGTTTATTCTATAGCATTTTTTCTCCTTCTGTTTGCAAAATGCGTATTTCACAGTATTATTTGCTTTTATCCTCATTTAGTTTTCGCTTGTTCTGCTGTAAACTCGTACGAACATGTACATAGCGATTAAGGTTGAGATAAGTTAGATATCTGTGTTCGCTGACCCCAGTCACCCCATTCAAGTACCTGGTTTTGTGTAGGAAAAAAAAAAACACATTCTGTGAGCTCATCTGCGCACGCTCTTTTCATACCTCGCACCCGATCGATATTTCATTGTTCACTGGCACATATAGTTGATCGTGGAAAGGGAATACACTGTGCCGCTTGACTGCTTTCACACAGGTGGATTACCAACCTGTCTGCCTCTCCGTCCACGGGAAAAAAAAAAGAAAAAAAATCTAGTTTGGAGGCATTAAAAGAGTTTAATGGTAGGTTTCCCTTGGGGAGTTGAGGGTTTCCACAAGGTCACAGGTCACAAACAGGGGTTAATAAACTTTAAGGGGTCAATGTTAGGTTTTTACCGTGCGTTTCGATCATCGCTCATAACTTCTGATTGGACTTCTGATTGGTGGTAGGTGTCCCTTGGGGAGTTGAATTACACCACAAGGTCAAAGCTCACAAACGGGGGCAACGAACTTTTAGGGGTCTATGTTAAAGGGGGTGTACAGTTCTGGTAGAGGTGAGGATTAGAGGTTTCTCATTATCTCACTTAGGAATGTTCAAAATATGAATCCCCACCTTAACCAGTAGGCCCTACTGTACAGTCCCTTTAAGTTTTCACGGCGAGTTGCGATTATGACTTCTAGCTTCTGCTCTGTAGGAATGTTTGCGACCAAATTTTGCTGATTGATGTCCCTTGGAGAGTTGAAGATCACCACAAAGTCATAGGTCACAGACATTTTTCAACAAACTTCCAGGGGCCAATGTTAGGTTTGACTGTGTTTATACCGATCATGTTTATGATCATATATCATGTTATTTCTAATGCCCCAGTCACATATAAACACAGACGCTCAAGGATCTACACTGTGATCTGATGGGGAGATCCAGGGAGATCAGGGATACCTTCGACCAAGATGGAGTGTCGACGAGCGTTGGTATGACTGTACACCCGGTATAAATACGGCAGCTACACGGATAAGGCCGGAAGAGCGTGGCGTCTACACAGACAAACACGGCAGCTACACGGCAGCCGCACGGACCACCCCGGATTGCTCTGCCACCACGGCAATCCTTGGGTGACGTCGGATGTTTTTGACCTCCGAAAGTTGCCGTGTCAGCCTCCCGGATATCCCCGGATCTACACGGACATACACTGATGTCTAAGGATGTCCAAGGCGTCAACACGGATCTCTTCCCGGATCACCCCGGATCAGATCCGGTATGGTCCGGGGTGATCCGGGATGTCTATGTGACTGGGATGTAACGATAGACTTTAATGTACACCATTTTTTTTTTTATCAGCCATATGAAATTTTAACAATTATTAAAATATACTCTTCCATGTTCTTTTTTCGACCATTTTCTTTGGAAATAATTCTTGTTTTACAAAGCTACTTCTGTTGTACTAACACCCTGCCTTGATTCCACTTCATAACAATCAAAGTTCGATTTGTACAAATGTGTTGTGGTACATTTGTGGGCGAGACAAATGGGGGGGGGGGGGGTCATGGCACGAGACCGACACCCACGAGTCATACGGTCCATGAGACCGACATCAAAAATAGGTCCATAAGTCATACAGCCTATGAGTTATACAGCTCTCGAGTCATACAGCCCATGAGTTCGACACTTCACACAAAAGGCTCACGACATCGACATTAAGCAAAGAAAGCCCACGAGACCGACACTACATAATAAAGGCTCACGAAACCGACACTAGACAAAGAAGGCTCACGAGACCGAAACAAGGCAAAGAAATGCTGCGGGAGCAACACTGGACAAAGAAGACTCACGAGACAGACAGGATTAACAGCGCCATCTATAACATGTCAATTACAAATATGTACATGTACAGGGTGTTCCATGAAGGGGAAAATTACATACTGGCGGGTACGCTATCGAGCGAGAGATTGTAACTAATTGAGAAGTACCATTTACATATCAACGACATCAAGTCTGTATTTCTACACGTGTTGCTTTTACAGGGTATTTTGTCACGCTACCGGAGCGACAGTGTTACATTTTTTTAAATAGCATTGTCCTTTTCGTGAACGATGAACGATGAATTGGTTTTATTCTAGATGTGCCATCGCATGTTCGCACTCCCGACTCAGTCGACGGCGTGCCAACTTCGCATGTTCTGCTCAAACGCACAAAACCGCCGAACCGATCGAAAAATCGCCAAATGGCAAAGTACAATGAAAGCGTTTCTTGCGATCCCAATCCTCTAACACGTACCTTGCATTTATGTGGCGAATAACCAGCAAGCGGTGATTTCTACTGGATTCTGCGTTTGAATTCTAGGTTTCTGTCACTGATTTGTGTGTAAAAGTCATGCCTTTACAATAATGTATCTCTCATTTGAAAGAAAAACAATCATAGATTTGTCATACAGTTTATATCAAAGTGTGGCATTTTTTTCTACAGCATTGCTTACTACATGTCCAGGTTAACAGAAATCTACAAAAGTTACATCGAATTAAAAACAAAATGTTTTCCCAAAGCATGGCGATGTTGCTCTGTCAGAATAATGTGGCACACAGGCTGGGGTTTACGCGATAGCACATAAAGAGTTAATATGGGTGGATAGGATGTAATTTTTTCGCCCTTTTCTTTCTTGTTTCACTAGTGAAGTAGGTCTTATTGGATATCCTATCTTCCTGCTTATATCCACCTGCTTAGACTAATTTATATTTTTTTTTCTGTAGCAATAATGTTTGACATTCAAAGGATGAAAACGTTTTATATCGCAGCAATTCACCTCGATTTGTGACTTATGTTTATAAAATTACCTCCTCAAACTGGTGTATTTTTTTTTTTAGAAGAGAAGTTGTATTCATGTTCTTTTTCCGAATCCTAAAGCTACCTTAATAGACAATTATTATATAATTTCTGTGAATTTGTACTATCGAAATCAGCACCCTTGCAGGTGACTACTTCGCCTCCATATTTTCATGTAAAACATATGAGCACTAGCTGCAACATTGACCATTAATTTGTGAAATATTTTCTCGTAAACTTCATTTCACACCTTACTATCATTCTAGTTGGGTGATCTGAATATCCACATTTTATCTTATTATTATTTTTTTTTTTTGTAAGCAAGTGTATAACATACCGGTATGTTTTGCAGAAAGGGAAACGAGTGTGTGTTGGTATTCTCGAAATTAATGGTGAAACATCTCATGCAAGTTTACTGAATTTTGTTTATTTTTTTCACAAACACTCAAACGCGCTACCACAGTTAAAGATTTTGAATAGTTCAGGGGTAAGAGAGGGTAATTAACATAGTAACCCCCTAGCAACTTCTCCTTTTCCATCTCTCATTTCGTCCTGATGTCATTATCTCGACACCCTATACTATTAGTTGGTTTAGGTGGCGCTGTTCATCCTGTCGGTCTGACTTCTATGCCTAGTGTCGGTCTCGTGAGGCTTTTGTGTGTAGTGTCGAACTCATGGGCTGTATAACTCGTGGGCTTATATTACTCGGTGTCAAACTCGTGGGCTATTATAACTACTGGGCTTTATGAGTTGTGAGCTGTATGACTTGTGAGCTGTATGACTCGTAGGTGTCGGTCTGGTGACCTGCACTCCATTTCGGCACTTGCCTTGTTCCTACAACTTTCTTTTTTTTTTGGGGGGGGGGGGGGGGTGGGGAGTAGAATGAACAGCAGATGTCTTAGAGGCCCCTTTTCATTTCTCGAAATTCTTTTGCACTGCCCTCTTCACTTTCAAGTCTAATAACTTTTGAAAGGAAAACGCTACTGCTTTGAAAGTTTGAAAGTTAGTTTTGATCATAAACAGAATGTGTCGAAAGAACGTGATAAATTTCAGCTTAATCTAATAACTTTCATTGTTGTTGCGCTGGTGGTTTACATGCTGTGTTTTGTCCCTCCATCGCACAGCCAGTATCTAACGGCTTGGTAAGAGATTATGTGCTTTAATAAATCTCGTACTTCAGAGCCTTTTTTCTCAGTTCACACTTTTCCAGGGTGTGTGTTTTCTTTCCAGTATTTATATTGAGAATTGGGGGGTCCATTTGACTCGAGTTACACATCAATAAAAGAGTCTTTTCTTTAGAATCTGACTTTTAATAACTATACATCTACTTCTGGCGACTTTTTCTTTGTTTTGTAATGCAGGGTCACATATTATGTGTATGCAAGTGTGTGTGTGTGTGTGTGTGTGTGTGTGTGTGATTGTACTTTATGCGAGTTCATATTAATGTTCTTAGGAATGTTATCTTTTTTAGCCCTTAAACATACAAGAAATTAGACAAATTCATCCATCCAAGTTTGATTTATTCTGATGATGAGCTACAGTCTTGGTAGTTTTCCTTGAAATAACTTTAGATGTGTACTGAAGGACAAGTTAGGAAAAACTAATTATACTTAGATTGAGGGAATGTATAGTGGTCATGACATGTAAATTTGTAGGACTTGAAAATTAGTGAAAAAACTATGTAATTAGAAACCGTTTCCCTGCAGACAAATCAATTTTCTCTTCCTGCCGAAAAGGCGCACATGGTGCGAGAGATTCTGAAATGTTCGAATCGGTCTGAAATCATAGGCAAAATTATTTCCTGCTCGACTTAACATTTTGAAATGTTGGCGCGCGCGTAGGTGCCTGGGCAATTTTCTATAAATGAGATATATAGATCATTACGAGGGATAATTCTGCATCTACCAACTTCCACTGGAAAGTAATGTTTACAAAGGGACCTATCGAGGGGCAATAATGTGATATTAGAAAATGACGTCATAATGGCGTCATGGTTGAGTGATCACGAAAATAAAAAAGAAACCAACATCATCGTGAGGTCATGATACGTAAGTGCTGGAAGTTTCAGGAGCTCAGAGATTGAGCTTCTTCTTTTTTTTTCTTTTTTTTTGAATATACGCGCCGCGCAGGATTTAGAAAGAAACAAAGGGTAAAAAATTCGTACAAGAACAGGAGGTGATTCTTGAGCTATCACGGGTCACCTAATTAATTGACACCTGCTAAGATTTAGCACACATTTTGAGAGAGAAAGCCTATTACAACTTCAGCAAGTGTGTATCGACCTGAAAGACAGACTGCTCCCGGTCCAGGCTTGTTATGTATTTCAAAAGAGAAATTCAAGATCAGACCAAAATTGGATCCGACTCACACAGTGCAGGTAGACCTCCTTGTCAGTTTCCAATCCGAGTATAATCTATTAAAAAAAAAAATCATTAAATGCCTGCCACGTCCCAATGCAATTTTATATGAGGTTCTACAGCGCGTATAAAGAAAAATAAGAAGAAGAAGGTAGTCCAAATTTGGATGGCTACCAGCTATGGAGGGCACAGTGTTGGTTGCATTACTGAGCACTGGAACTTTGAAGCCAACTATGGGTGCGTTTATCAACTCCTTTTCTCGGCAGAAACAGGTTTTCCAAACAGCTTTCAAGACATTTTTACGTGTTGATAAACGCAAAGCTGTTTTGAAAGCCCTTTCGGAAAGCCTTTTCGAAAGGGTGCGTTTATCAACTCTCCTTTCTCGGCAGAAACAGGTTAATATCCAAACTGCTTTCAAGGAAACGCAAAGCTGTTTTGAAAGCCCTTTCGGAAAGCCTTTTCGAAAGCCGCAAATTTGTGGCTTTCCAAACAGGTTTCCTAAACAGGTTTTCAGAAACCTGTTTGTAAAAGCCTTTTGAAGTTGATAAACGCAAAGCTGTTTTGAAACGGCATTGTAGTATTGTACTGCAGTTACAAACAATGCACGCTTTATGACCTCTTCTCCTCGGGTCGAATTGCGCAATGCAGCTGTGCAGTGAAAGGCCAGTTATCGTGCTAAAGGGCTTTGGAAAGGGCTTCGGAAGGGACTTTCGAAAGCCGTTTAAACAGGGGAAAGTTGATAAACGCAGTCAAAGTCTCATGCCGCCACTCAAAAATATTAAGAGTATGTGCTAAACCGGAGCTGCCTCACAGATAGGAAGACAATTGATTCATGTGGCATTGCATCATGACTCATCACTCTCAAAGGAAGATATCCCTTTATGGCTGCGTTTATCAACTTTTCCCTGTTTAAACGACTTTCGAAAGCCCTTTGGAAAGCCCTTTCCAAAGCCCTTTCCAAAGCCCTGTACTATTAAAGTGCCGCTTGTTTTCTAAGGGTGCGTTTATCAACTCCTTTTCTCGGCAGAAACAGGTTTTCCAAACAGCTTTCAAGGAATTTTTACGAGTTGATAAACGCAAGAGTGACGAGTCATGATGCAATGCCACATGAATCAATTGTCTTCCTATCTGTGAGGCAGCTCCAGTTTAGCACATACTTCAATTATTTCTGAGTGGCTGCGTTTATCAACGTTCCCCTGTTTAATTATGGTATACAAATAACACAAACAATAGAAATAAATTTTATAACATTAGTTGAAATCAATAAAACATATAAAGAAAAAAAATTCCCCTGTTTAAACGGCTTTCGAAAGTTCTTTCCAAGGCCCTTTAGAAACGGCTTCCAAAATAGTTGCGTTTATCAAATCTTCGCGAACACGACAACTGGCCTGTCACTGCATAGCTGCATTGCGCAATTCGACCCGAGGAGAAGAGGTCATAAGGCGTGCATTGTTCGTAACTGCAGTACAATACTACAAAGCCGTTTCAAAACAGCTTTGCGTTTATCACCTTCAAAAGGCTTTTACAAACAGGTTTCTGTAAACCTGTTTAAGAAACCTGTTTGGAAAGCCACAAATTTGCGGCTTTCGAAAAGGCTTTCCGAAAGGGCTTTCAAAACAGCTTTGCTTTTATCAACTCGTAAAAATTCCTTGAAAGCTGTTTGGAAAACTTGTTTATGCCGAGAGAAAGAGTTGATAAACGCACCCTATGATGGTTATTGCTTTTCGCCGTCCCTTCTTAGAAAACAAGCGGCACATTTACAGGGCTTTGGAAAGGGCTTTGGAAAGCGGTTTAAACAGGGGAAAGTTGATAAACGCAGCCAATGACAAATCGCATTTTTATTTCAAAGTTTTTGAGTGTCACATGAAGGAACAAATGTCTCACTGAATGGGTGAGATCTGTCAATGAAAGTGACCATGTGTATAAAGGTTAGTCTAATGAATGCAGGTTTGTGTTTAAGGTGTGTGTTTAGGTTTTCTTCCAACACTTTATTGTCCAACATTTCCTCTGTTCATATTCAACGCAAAGCTTGTAGCGACAAACCTTCACTCTTAAAACATCCGAGTCAGAGCTGACCAGGAACTGGGTCCGTTGGGGTCACACACCGTTCCGGGTCAAAAATTACTTGAAATTTGGTAATGATAACCCCGAAGTGGGTAACCATGACACAATTCATAAATCTGAATGGGTCATATCTAACCCCATTCCTGGTCACTTCTGACCCGGAACGGTGTGTAACCCCAACGGACCCAGTTCCGGGTCAGTTCTGACTCGGATGTTTTAAGAGTATTGTCTTACATAATATGACGGAAGAGAAAATGAATAATGGGTTAGCCTTAGGTTGTAGGAGTAAAGGAATCATCAGCAACAGTATCATGTTGAAGGCCATTGACCATGAAACTTTGCAAGAAACCCTAAATACAAAACCTGCAGTCATGCAGGCTGACCTGTTAATTTGACCACGATTAACAGATTCCATCAATTCAGTGAGACATTCATTCTTTATCCATGTGAACTTAAACTTGGAAAAAAAAATGTCATTTGCCAAGATTGTTTTTAAAGTCCATGTGACCAGTCATGCATGACATTTGTCAACAAAATTACATGTAGGTATGAATGTGACCGTGCACCTCAAAACGAACACACTGATTTTGCGTGAGGACTGAAAATAAGTGAAATGGGTCAACCTATAGCCGAACTTGACTTTTTCATATTTTCTGAAAGAGCGGGTCTTCTTTTACATTGTGCTAAAATTTGGTATCATAAAACGGGCAGTAAAGTGTGTTTTTTTAGCAGTTTATCTCGAACATTTTTTGTAGAATAGTGTGATTAGGTGTGTCTTTAGAATCCCTTTTTCATTTCTGAAAAACCTTGTCCACACTCTTCACTTTCAACTCTAATAACTTATGAAAGGATAGTGCTACTGCTTTGAAAGTTGGCATTAGTTATGGACAGAATATGTTAATGAGGTATGCTTAATTTCAGTTTAATCTGATAATCCCTTCATTGTTGTTACTCTGGTGGTTTACTTCCTGTTTTTTGTCCTATTCATCAATAGACACTGTACTTCAGAGCCTCTTTTCTCAGTTCATACTTTTCCTGAGTTTGTGCTTTCTTTCCAATATTTAGATAGGTTAGGAGAGTCCATTTGATTTGAGTTATACATCATTTTAAAGCTTAAAGTCTGCTTTTTCAGAATATGATCTTTAACTAAAAAATCATGTATGGCGACTTTTTTGTTTGTTTTGAGGTGCAGGGTCACAAATGGAAAGAGAAAGCGTTCTTTTATCCTTAATACTAATTTTGAACTCTTCATAGCTGACAGTTAAGAAATGGTAGCCGCCCAAATTTGAATTATTTTTCTTCTTTTTTTCTTGTTTTTTTTAATTCGCTCTTTACAACTGCATCGCATTTTATGGTAGGCAATTTTCTCCGATTTTTTATACCGTTCCCACCTTTTGTGAAAGCATGTTTTTGCATGAGACGAGCCTAGTTCCAAGTTCACGCGGCAATCCCTATTGCCTAAAAGCAATGCCCTTTGCAGTCAGAATGCCCTCCTAGTGTACACCCACGCACCATGGGAGAATTATGACACAATAGATTATAATACAATCTCGCGCATATTGTTTCTTGCAAAGGCAGACAGCTGCTACATGGCGCGGGGGCTAGCAGACGCACACAAAAGCCGGGTTCACACGTACATCAATTAGCGGGATACAAATCTCGAGATTTGCATCGCGATCGTCATCCCGAGTTTTTTGCACGTGTGGACAGAAAAAACCCGAAAATTAGCGGGATAAGCATCGCGATGCTAATCCCAAGAAATCTTGCGCTGGTTCGCCAATTAGCGGGATAATTGGCCCCGCGCTGGTACGTGTGAACGGTCGGGATTAGAATCTCGAGTTTTTATATCCCATCATGCAATGCGCACATCACAACAGCGAGGCCTCTGCGAGGAGGTCCTTCACCTCTTTGGAGAACAATAACAACAGCGCGCGAACCACACCACTGACGCGTAAAAGACAATGGACAAAGGTAAGTGCGCGCAGGCAGTGATAGAGAAGGGGACTGTGTGACCCAGTTTGCAGGCTTTGCTGTTATCTCTATCGGCAATTAGCGGGATAATTCGGTACGTGTGGACGCTCGCCAAATTAGCGGGATACCGATCGCGATCGCTATCCCGCTAATTTGGTACGTGTTGACGCTCACAAAAAAACTCGGGATGTGCATCGCGATCGTCATCCCGCTAATTTGTACGTGTGAACCCGGCTAATGTTTACACTAGCAGTGCGCACTCAATAGCCGGGTTCACACGTACATCAATTAGCGGGATACAAATCTCGAGATTTGCATCGCGATCGTCATCCCGAGTTTTTTGCACGTGTGGACAGAAAAAACCCGAAAAATAGCGGGATAAGCATCGCGATGCTAATCCCAAGAAATCTTGCGCTGGTTCATCAATTAGCGGGATAATTGGCCCCGCGTTGGTACGTGTGAACGGTTGGGATTAGAATCTCGAGTTTTTACATCCCATCATGCAATGCGCACATCACAACAGCGAGGCCTCTGGGAAGAGGTCCTTCACCTCTTTGGAGCACAACAACAACAGCGCTCGAACCACACCACTGACGCGTAAAAGACAATGGACAAAGGTAAGTGCGCGCAGGCAGTGATAGAGAAGGGCGCTGTGTGACCCAGTTTGCAGGCTTTGCTGTTATCTCTATCGGCAATTAGCGGGATAATTCGGTACGTGTGGACGCTCGCCAAATTAGCGGGATACCGATCGCGATCGCTATCCCGCTAATTTGGTACGTGTGGACGCTCGCAAAAAAAACTCGGGATGTGCATCGCGATCGTCATCCCGCTGTTTTGTACGTGTGAACCCGGCTAATCAGTTGTTACAAGTGCGTCACGCGCTACCATACGCGCTGTCAATCCTGTAAACAACTTCTAGTTCGGGCCGCGGGCTGCCACAACAGCCGGCGGCCTTTCTTGTGCATAACACGTGGCGTACGTATACTCTTATACGTACGTACAGTACTTATGTGCGGGATTTCCGAGTGCGACGTGCGTAAATGTTTGGGACGAACATCTTCGGACATCTTGACTTTTTGAGCGAGTGCTACATGTGTAGCTGACTGGTATTGACCTACAAAGGTACGTGAATAATGCTGTTAGTTTTCGACCCATTTTATAAAACAAATGATGCACAGGATTATTTCGTGGCGTTAGTGAAGGTGCGGCGCACTCTCGAGTATTGACAACGGTTGCAAACATGCACTCGGCTGCGCCTCGTGCATGTCGCACCATTGTCAATACTCTCGAGCGCGCCGCACCTTCACTAACACACTCTATCCTGTGCATCATTAGTATAACAAAGTATCTAACTATCAACCCAGAGTTGTTCTTGTTTTTCCCTTTTCTGTTTGGACCCCTGAAGATATCATGTCATGAGATTTTCGTTTTTGTTTAAGTTATTTTTGTGTTTCTGAAATCACATTCTGATTACACAAAATTAAGATCTCTCATAAAATGTTATTATGAAACTTTGTGTGAATTCAATAGATTTTGCCCCAGGAAACACATAACGTTTTCAGAACATTTTTTTAACTTTTTTTAAATTTTTACTTTTCCTAAGTTCCATAGGTCTTCGTCAACGACGAAAATGTTTGAAACGTACAGACGGCTTCAAAGTTGGACTTAGCAGCATTTACCGCAAAAAAAAAAAAAACAAAACAAAGGTTTTTGGGAAAACGTCTTTAAAACGTCAATCCATGGACGTTGCAAAATTAAACGTTCGGTACATAACGTATATATTGATATTCAGGTAACAAAATCTAATGAATTTGGTACCTTTTTGAATGTCGTTCTCGATGATCATTCAAATTCACTCGAACTTGAATGTCCGCATCGTTAAATCGAATGCAAATCTGATGGAATATGGGGAGGGGGGACCTAGAACAAAGTGTAAATGTATGTGTTTGATAGTGGGGTAAAGCGAGTTATAAGCTAGTATAGGTCAAAAGTCACATTGCAAATAGTGTTGCAATGTATATGGGTGAGAATTTTGAACGATGTACAATTGCCAATTTTCGTACCTTATGACAAGTCTTTCCCTTAGAACACGCCAGGATGATCTAAGAAAACCAGATTTTTTCATGTCATCTCAAAGATTGGTAAATTTCCTTTCAGGAAATATATGGTTTGGTTGACTTTTGCCTGATATTTTTCATTTCACAAGGACTTAACGCGTAAAAATACGGTAAAAACGCTACTTTCACGATAATTCTTGTTTTTCAAACTAATGATGTGCATTTTTAATGGTACGTGGCATCTAATATCTGACCATGTTCTGGATCTGGCATATCATGGGTATTTACCACAAAATTATAAAAACTTTATGAGCACATATAAAATTACAGAAAACAATTAAAATATCAAAGTCCTAAACAGACGAACGTCCGTGGTGCTTTTATTTCTACCGCTGCTGCAAATTCTACTTTGTTGTCCCAACTGTAACGTATACGAAAATTTGGTGTTCCAATTAATGAACATATCCTGCAAAAATTGTACGTCTGCTGGCTGTACATGGGACGTAATATTCTTTTATGCAAAATTATACTCAGTTTTCGTCACGGACGTGCTTCCGCTATTTTCTAATAAAGATCGTAGCCCATGAAACGTGATTGGCGATATTGTTCTGAGTCGTAATCAAATAAGATCTAGCAACACGATAATATGTTTGTTTTGTGTTTCTGTCCATCCTTTGTCAAATAGGAACCGAAATTATATTTTTAGACCAACCTCCAAGAAAAAAAGAACGTCCGTGATGATTAAAACGTTTTCGAGTGGGACACCATCTTGCTTCGATGGCGAAGGTGCATTTTACCTTTGGCTCTCTAGCCGAGGAGCTGCATGCCATTTTTGGAGCGGACTGAGGTTCGTCCGCAGTTTTTGGGCCATGCAATTCACCAAAAACCAAGCATATAATTAATATTTTCTCTGAAAATTCACCTCCTGAACCCCCTCTGAGCAATACATATGTGACCCGCTACAACAAAATGATCCTAAAGTCGGGCGAGGTCGATTATTTGAAAATTGCATGATACAATTTCCTAATCTTTCTGCTTTAAATTGATATATAACACATCTCATAAAAATAATCGGCTGCGGAGATATCGATGTTTAAAAGAGAGAATGTCAAGACGTCTGGGAAATCACTGTTTCGAGAAAAGCGCCCTAAAAGTTCTCCTTGCGACGCAATCACAATCAAGAGACACGCAAATCAGTATTCATCTCCGGACAATAGAAGTTAAGCCCTAGCAACCCCCGAAATGCTCATTCAAACACAGCGTCGGCGGTCTCCTCACCGACCAATCAGTGACCAGGATGTCAGGTGAAGCGGCTAGGTATAGCGCAACGCGCCCGCACGCACCAGTCTACTGGGCAGTGTGCGGGCTTCACGCTTCGGTTAGCGGCAAGCAGCAAACTGACCAATGAGATCACTCTGGTCGTTGTTAGGGGCGGAGCCTATGTGTGGCGCTCAATCCAAATGTTCGAACCAGTTTCAGCTTCGTTGAAACGCCAAAAAAACAGGGCCCAGAAAAACGCTATTTTTTGGTCTTTCCTTTCATCATTTTGCTTCAAAATTTTGACAGATGATAGAAGACATGTCAGACTCTAATAATATGTCAAATTCAGAAAATCGTAAGTTTTGACCAATTTTGATGCTTTAACTTCAAACTCGATTTTCACGGCTTCGACCGTGCGCGACTTTAGGACCATTTTGTTGTAGCAGGTCACATATGTTGTAAGGATGTCAAATTTCTTATAATTTGCATTGACAATACCTTTTTCAAATTTTTGAAAGAGTTAGGAAGGCTAGGTACTGTCTGCCGATTAATTATCCGTCCTGGAACATGACCCTAGTAGTAGAACGAACGTCCGTGATAATTCCCGAGAACGTCCATGACGTATGTAATCCCTCCGATAGGAATAACTTGTCCCGAAAGTGTCCTGTATTCTTTAAAACTTTTGGCTCGAATAGCGACAAATAAAGTTTTACAAAGTAGAAAATGAGTTTAGAGCAGTAGTTTCAGAATTTCTAAGGCGTTATGTGATCATGATGAACAAACAATTGAAAATTTACTCACAATTTTACGCTTGTTTTCCCTCTAATTATACAAAAAAGCAGCTAAACACTTAAAACAAAGTGATAGGAAAATGGAATTTTGCGTAATCTATAATTTCTGTGCATTTAAATTTCTTTCTAATGAGGTTCTGGCGACAATTTGTACTGTTACAGGTTCTGAAAGTTTCGCTCACGGACGTTCTGTCCGAGAAAGGAAATTTCCGACAATTACAAATATATCACTGCACATAAGATTAATGTTAGTTGAAAATATTACCAAATCACCGAGCCGCTCATACCCGAAAGTGAATAGCGTTCAGCACTCAATTTACCTGTAATAACAAACGGAAAACGTTGTTTTCACGGATGTTCGTTGGTTGAATAAGTCAGTGGATTACATAGTAGGAGAAAGAGGATCAGTGCCACTTTTTAGTGACAGGTGCTCTAAGTGTTTATCTTTTGAGTATGGTAGCTGCCGTCTCAAACAGAACACATCCAATTTTGGTCTCCATAACGGACGTTCGCTGTAATTGTCATGATATTAAATGCCTTAATTCATTCTTATTTTTCTCTTCATGACGATTTTTCTCTCCTTCCCTCAATAGCCTGAACATGCTGCGACCAAATAGAAAACAAAAAACAAAAAACAAAAAACAAAACAAAACAAACCAAAACAAATCCGAAAAGTGCTACGCAATCACATTCAGGATAATGACGAAAGGAGTCTGTAATGAGCATGTGTTGAATAAGAAACGGAAAAGTTTCAAAAGGACGTGGAAGCAGTTGAATGAAATTGACTGAGAAACAGAGAAGGGAATCGAGCTCCAACACACAGAGAAAAGAATTGCCAGTGCACTCCCGTTATACCAAATTCTTCTGGAGAAGTTTTTGTTTGTTTGTTTATGTTTTTTATTCATCGAAATGCCGTCACAAGCGAACAAAAATCATGAAGTATACAATTATTGATTGATGAAAAGACACAAATCCTCCGCTTATCATCACATGATGTTGTTTTATGCTCATCAATGAAAAGCAATATTCATTTGTAATTTTTTCAAAGATTTGTTTGTTTGTGTTTTTTTTTCATTTTACATTTAAGAGACAGAGAGATCGTCAATTTGTTTGTGCATTTGAGCTTACTTTGAAAACACATGTTAAAAAAAGTAATGATTAAGAATAGGTTTAAGGTTGCACTTTGATACGTTCGCTCTTCCAAAGATTCGTCAGTCCGATGTTCTTCGAAAAATAGATATTAAGGATCATTGTTTTTAGGTCCGTTCTTCTAAAAGTGGAATGGGCCTCATATTCGTTTAGGTGAAAACGGTTATTATGAGGTTTTGAAATTGGAGGATTTTAGTTGTTAACTTGCTTCGCCACATTTGGATAAGCGAACATAATTTTTCATGTTCCAATTAATAAGCCTTTCGGTTAACCTTCGGAGATTCCTATCATTTACCGAATAAAAAAGCTTCATAATTATACGAACTCTATCAATTTTTGTATTGACAAACTGTATGAATAACGAGCCTCCGAAATGACGCGCTACAAAATGTTTGTTATAACAAACCATATTGTATAATATCGAAGTCACAAACATCCATCCAAGCTATAGGGACTTATTATGGACTTGTTATGACGAAACTTCGCAGTATCGAACCAATTATCACTTCTGACTAATATAATAACACCAATTATCCTCGATAACAGTGTGTAACACAAAGAGCAAACACAGAGGGATTTCTTCCTAACGTATTCGTTTGCCCTCCCCAGCTAAACTTCGTATTTCTATAACAGAGCACATTTCTGTTGTTTTTCTATATTAATTCTTTGTCATAATTTTAGCTGTGACCATGTTCGTTATATAAAAAGCAAATTTTGCATTGTAGACTTTATAATTATAACAACTTTAGGACCTGAATATTTACTTCATGAAAACGAAATTTTGATGAATATATTCGTTCTCAAGGATGGACTACGTCACTGACATTACACGTACGTTTGTACGTTCATTTACGAGAGACGGAAAAATTGTTTTCTTTGATTCCCCAGTATGAGAAGATAAACAAGCTTATATAATTGAGAATTGGTAATATCTATTCAGGATTTTGCAGTGGAGTTTGTTCTCGACATGAAATTGCTGTTTGTTGAGAGTAGAATGCGTTTCCAACTCAGAGAGATGCATTGTTCAATATCTTGTTTGTTCCGAACGTCCGTGAGCTACGTGCGAACCTCCGTGATGAAAACTATGCTATGTTTGTTGGGTTATAGAGACTACCAAGATGAGATACATCTTAAAAAGGTATATTATTATTTGGGAGTGAGGATTAAAGGATGGGATAGTGAAATAAGAGGTGAAAATATTGAGTTTCTGTAAAATACGCGTAAAGTTAAGAAAGTGTTTGGCGGAAGAGCAATATTTCCACAGAAATTACGAATTTAGATAAATCATCAGTTGTCTACCATTACGAACAGGTTAAGAGTACAAGCTTAATATTCTGCAATCACGTACACATGTCCCTTAAGATATTTCGTTAGGATTTTGAACCGAATCAGATCTTTGGAAACTATGTTAAATGGTATTCAAATGTATGTGCAGTACTATTCCTCACGGACGTTCGTTGCTCTGGACATGGTAAACTTCAGCGGTGAATAAAAACTTGTTCCTAGTATAATTGGGTTCATATTAAAGCTTGAGTTATACTCTTTCAGGTAAGATGAATGATTTGGAGAATTTCCTACTTTTTAAATTTTGCCGTGTTTTGGCTCAATTGTACATCGTTCAAAATTCTGACCCATATTCAGTTTGCATATTCAAAAACAGGTAACTACAAAGAGTAAAATTTACAACTAGAGTAAAAACTACAATGACTGTCCATACTTTGTAGCTGTTTGCCTTCTCGCGAATTTGAATTCCTTTTCGCTCTCTACGGCGCACAGTGGGCCAGAGAGATACCAAAGTGCGCCAAAAGTCATTTTTGGAATTTTTAATTTTTGACATGCGCTTTTGAGAGGAAATACTTTGAAGAATATTTCATTAAAAATATTTAGATCAGAAATGTACATTGAAGGGGTATTAGAAGGGGTATCAGAAATGTACACTGAAGGGGCATTAGGACAGACACTCAGTGGTACAATAAGGATATCACTCGGGAAAAACGAGTCCAGAGAAACTGGGAAAGGCAGTGGAGGTCCTCTGGGCTTGAAGTTCATCGTCAGATGTATTTGGCTTACCGTGGGAAAGTGCAGTCTTTGATTCGATCTGCAAAACAGGCATACTACAAAAAGTTGGTTGCTGACTGTGCAAAGGACTCAAGAAAATTGTATCGCCTTGCTAATGACCTTCTTAATCGAAAGAAAACATATGTGCTCCCTGACCACAGTGATGTGAATGAGCTGGCCTGCAAGTTCAGTGACAGTTTTAAGGATAAGATATCAGCAATTTGCGACAGTCTGACGCCAGACACATGCAAAGTCCATTCAGCATCAATACATTCTTCAACTCCTTGTTCTACACTAGATCAGTTAAAACCTGTTACCTCAGATGATGTGAAATCTATTATAAAGAAATCTTCAACAAAAACATGTAATCTTGACCCAATGCCCACTGATCTCCTGAAGAAGTCTCTGTCATTTGTTGTATCTACTATCACTGATATCATAAATTCAAGTTTTGAGAGTGGTGTTGTCCCTGCTGCTCTGAAAGTTGCAGATGTACGACCAGCACTCAAGAGACCTGGACTGGACCACAATGATCTTCAAAACTACAGACCTATATCTAATCTACCGTTCATCTCAAAAATTTTGGAACGTGTTGCTTTTGATCAACTCACTGCACATCTTGACGATAACCACTTGTTTGATAGCCACCAGTCAGCATACAGGAGTAACCATAGTGTTGAAACTGTCTTGGTGAGTCTTTGTGACAACATTCTGCGAGAAATGGACAAGGGCAAAGTTACTGCACTTGTTCTCCTCGATGTGTCAGGTGCCTTTGACACTGTTCATCACTCAATCCTGATCAAGAGGTTAGAATCCTTTGGAGTCACATCACAAGCACTTCAGTGGTTCAGCTCGTACCTTCATGGCAGACATCAGCGTGTCTCTGTTAATGGCGTCTGTTCTCCTCAAACTCTTCTTTCACATGGAGTTCCACAGGGATCTGTAGGTGGACCACTTCTGTTTGTTGTTTACACACAGCCTCTTGGCAATATCATCCGTTCTCATGGCATCAATTTTCATTCATATGCCGATGACTTTCAGTTGTATATATCTTTTAACCCAACGGATGAAAACCTCTCCTCTTCAATCTATTGCTTGGAAAAATGTGTAACAGATGTCAAGGAATGGATGTCCCAGAATAATCTGAAACTGAATGACAGTAAATCAGAATTCATTCTTCTCGGTTCCAAATCTAACCTGAAGAAGGTGTCTCCTTTGCTTACCATCCGAATTGGAGACTTGGATATCCACCCTAACAAAAAATGCCGAAACCTGGGTGTTGTCATTGATTCAGGTATGACTTTCAATGACCACATTTCCACTGTTTGTAGAGGAGTGAGATTTCAAGTGCGAAATTTATCGCACATTCGTAAGTATCTCTCTCCTAAGACAACTGAATGCTTGGTTCACTCTCTTATATCTTCTCGTCTTGACTTGGCCAATGGGATCCTGATAAACCTACCAGATTACCAAATACATCGCTTCCAGCTGCTGCAGAACTCTGCTGCTAGACTGGTAACTCTAACGGGGAAAACTTCACACATCTCTCATGTCCTCCATAAATTACACTGGCTTCCGGTTGACAAGCGAATTGTGTACAAGATTTTGATCCTGGTTTTCCGTTCTTTACATGGCACAGCACCCAGTTACCTTCAGGAACTATTTCATAAGTACAAACCAACTAGATTTCTTCGTTCATCCACTGCTCACACCCTTCGAGTTCCCCGTACTCATCACTCGTTGGGCAACAGAACTTTCACCCAGTCTGGCTCTTCTCTCTGGAACTCACTGCCTTTGAAACTGAGAATGGAGACCTCTTTCCCTCTGTTCAAGAGGGAACTCAAGACCTTTTTATTTCAGTAACTGTGCTTTCTTTCAATTGGAATCTTTTCCTGAATGAAGCAATGTGGGAGGAGGTCTTACCTTTCTGCGCCAGGAGTGCCACTGTGTGACAGACATGGCGCATTACAAGACTCCATTATTATTATTATTATTATTATATTACCTGAAGTAGCAAAATACAACATTTCAAGAGTTTCAAAGAAGTAATATTTATTGTAACTTCTTTAATAAATAAGTAATTTGAATATGTAGTTTTTGAGACATCAACCTGTAATTTCTCCCACATATCTCTCAGAGTTTTTTTTTTTAACGTTATGAACGCCGTAAAAATGCAAAGACACTTACTCTTCATGAATATCTTACGCTAAAATCCTTGAAAAGAGCCTAATTATTTGTGTTCTTTATATATCCATATAAAAAGTTTAGATTTCCACGGATTTCTAACTCAATTCTATTACCACCATATTTCCTGATGTCTAAGCTTTAAGCTGATACCAGATTTGGCTGCCACCTTTTGCCACTTTTTGTGTTAGAGCCCATTTTCTGCGGCACATTACGTCTATTTTGGACCTGGCAGCCGCTTATGAATTCTGTTATCATACGGCGCCGCATGAGGGCGGCATTTTTTTTTCATTTTTTTTCTTGCACGTTAAAGGCCAGGAAACATGATTAACACTGAATAAGAGGTAAACAGAGTTATAAAATACGTGTATAGGGCTAGTTCCGGCTCCTAAACGACCTCTATTCCAAAGATAAAAGAGTACATAATTGCACATAGCTAAGGCTATAGTCATTATTGTCCATAATCATATTGTCATAGCCACTACTCTAAACAAGCTACTCCCTCTGCGAACATACTGTACGGACACCTAGATACTTCGATTCCACCCTTGACATATGCAGATAGAACGTTATACACCAAAACACAGAGATTTTATTCTCGTCGGTTACTCTTTGGAAGCAAAGTCTATTGCTTTCCGGCCATTCACCAAAGTGTATTGGATCGCAGTCTGATGCATCCGATTGTGTTGGCCGACTACAGTGTCAGACATTGCTCGCGTGATCCTTATCGGACGATTTTGCCTCATCAGATCATGTTGGACATGTCTGTTATTGAATTGATAGGCGACCAATACACGTCGGATTTATCAACTGTGATCCCATACACTTTGTGGGTTGCCGGAAGCAAAAAAGAAAAAAAAAGAAAAAAAAAAAACTTTGCTTCCGACGACTGACTGATGAGAAAAATATCCTTGTGGAACAGAGGATGAATTTACAATTTCATATGATAGTGATTCCGATAGATTTTTCATGAAAACAAATGTTTTATTATAGCTTTTTCAATTAAATTTTCATACACGGCAGACTCATTCTTAGTTGCTAAGTTATAACCTTTCATTTTCCTGATTACTGACTTCACAATGTATTATCTTTCCAGTAAAATGAGACAAAATGGTTTTTCGAGTGTTGCGCTTGTATGAATTGATATGGCATAGGCCTAAAGTGGAGAGATTGATGTTATATCACACATTTATGTCCTGCTAGAATAGAGTGAAGAAATTCACCCAAAGGTACAGCGATCATAAAATTATATTTTCACTAATTTACACGGACAACATTATTATTTGCAGTACGTGTGTATGGACTTCTAGCATGAATTCGATTCTTTTAACGAAATCCGAATGTTTATACACTTTCTGTGACACAGTATGTAAGCATATTGTATTCAATGATAATAGATTAGCAGTGTCAGTGAATGTGAAAAGATAAATCACCCCCTTTTAAAATTAATCTTTAAAGAATAAAAAACAGCCTATAAGATTTGCATTGCTTTTAAGCCTTTATTCATCATTTATAGACAGATTTTTCGTAGCCAATGAAAAATCAGCATCACAATGACGTCATATGAATTTGAAATTATGGTCACTTAATTCTACGCCCAAAATTACCCCTAAACACCTAATATGGGTAAAAAGAAACAATGGAATACAATTTTGGCGCACTTTGAGGTCATTCTGGTCAGTCACTGTCAGTGTGCGGCGTTGCTAATGCGAATTAGTATTCGTTGCACTTGAATCTTTAATTGAATTCCCTTTTTACACCTCTGTTTGAGAAACTCATGAAATCGCATGATGATGAAATTCAGTTGAATGAACTAGGTGCCTTTTTGAATGTCGATCTCGGTGATCATTCAAATTCACTCCAACTTGAATGACCGCATCGTTTAATTGAATGCAAATCTTATGAAATTGGGCGGGAAACCTATATTTAGACAGCCCCTGTTGATATTCTGGTCTTCTCTCTCATCATTTTGATACACACATTTCAGTGATAGTATAGGTTTTCCCGCCCAATTTCATCAGATATGCATTCGAATTAATGACAAGACGTTCAAGTTCAAGGTATTTTTAACACTGTTCTACTCTCAGGGTTCATAATTCTTTGAGAATTAAATTTCATTTCATGTCATTCCTTTTGGATTTTATTTCATTCAATTTAGACAGAAATCCATTCATTTAAATGGATCAAAGTCGGCATTCAATTTCGCGCCAGTTGGATAGACGTTCAAATTCGCACCAAATACCAGTTTCAATTTCATTTATAGGCACACAACTCTGACTTTTGAACGTTCAAATTCAATTATCATAACCAAGTCCTGTAATTCTACTCAATTTTTACGAATATCCTTAGGTTGATGAATGTCAAATTCATCAACGTTCAGCGTTATCTTTTCAATTTCAATTTCAATATCTCACTGTTCGGTTAGTTTCATATTATTTCCCCATCAAAATGGATATCATTTATTTTACAGAATGGTTAAACTCCGACTTTGCTATACAACATAATGAGAGATCACATGAGATCATCTTTATGTTAAGTGTGATTAAAGTCGTATTACCGATTTTGTTTTAAGTCACGTTTGAGCTTTGAAATGTGTGTGAGATACATTGCATTGGGATATTCCTTCGTTTACATAATTAGTCCATGGGCCAGACAAGATATTGGTAACAACTTAGGTGGCAAAACCTTTTTGGTGTCATTTTGTTTGTCGGGCATAGATATGCTTACCAAGCTATGGTAGCATTTCCAAATGAGTAGCTTAGTCATAATAACAGATTTTTTTAACCAATTTGGTCTCGTTGTTATATCCGTGTACTTCTGAATCGAGACTGACCGCTATACAAAGAAGAGCGCTGTCTTGCATATGTCCACATGTGTTCTGTTGTAAACGCGGTGCGCTTAGTCTTTATTCAAGGCAGCGAAGGGAATATCCAAATGGTATGATTTCCACAGCGCTTAGTCTTTATTCAAGACGGCGAAGGGAATATCCAAAGCTTATGATACAGTGTATATCTCTTTATCTAAGAACAAAAAAAAAAAAGCATTTCCAAGTGGATTTTGCCGTACTTTTCAATAATTTTTCATTTTAAGGTGAAAACGCTAATGCCACGCCAATGTCGCTTTATATCCATCCAACAATGAAATATAATGCAAAAACAATGTACCAGTACACTACAATACATTATAATAAATAATATTGTAAATGAACAGAGTGATTTTTGCTTTGAACTGATGTATTTGTTGAGAGGGTAGTATAAAAACAGTTGTATAGATAATCCCTTTTTTAGGAACTTAGATATGATAATTGTACATTGTTTTGTTTGGGTTTTTTCAGCATTGTTTACCAGAATATCGTTGTTAATAAGGCAAAACACACACACACGTCACACACACACACACATACACGAAAACAATTGTCATATAATGTAAAGACGCAGTATTGTAGCAGAAATTAAGAACACATTGACAGGACAATGAAGGTCAAAGACACAAAATAAGGGGGTGAAAGAAAGAAAGAGAGATCTGATGCCACGCAACTCCATCACGAGCTGGAAGTACGAGTGGAGGTCGTCCCGGAGATCAAGGTGAGTTGTTACATTTCACTGTGCTTCTGATTGTATTAGTGAAATTTTGATTGTGTCATTTTTAGAGCATCATATGCTGAATATATGTGCCAAATTTCAGAGGAATTGGTTTAAAAACCTTGAAATTATCGAAGGTCGCACTCTGCCTGTCTTTGGTCAAAGAGTGTCAAAAAAAAATATTTGGTCTTGGTCGGGTTAATGGCTGAAATCTATGACTAAGCTGCTACTCTGGAAATGTTATCATTGCAAAATATAGTCCTTAGATATATGCAAATTCAAAATGCACAACTAGAACCTACCACCTCAGATGTAACCAATAACCCATTTTTCAGGTCTTGGCCCATGGACTAATTATGTGACAATTGTTTCCGTGTCTGTGGTTTGTTTTTGTTTTTGTCTTTTTGTTTTTGCCTGATTAACAACAATATTCTGGTAAACAATGCTAAAAAGAAAAAAACGAGAAAAAATGTAGCGTTATCATATCTAGAGTTCCTCATAAAAGGGATTATCTATATTGTTTTTTTTTATACTATACCCTCTCAACAATTACATCAGTTTTAAACAAAAATCACTCTGTTCATTTATAATATTATTTATTATAATGTATTGTAGTGTACTGGCACATTGTTTTTGCATTATCTTTCATTGTTAGATGGAAATAAAGCGACATTGGCGTGGCATTAGCGTTTTCACCGTAGCGTTTTCACCGGAAAATGATGAATAATTGAAAAATACGGCAAAATTCACGAGGAATTGCCTTTTTGGCTGTTGTTTTTAGATAAAGGGATATACGCTATATCATAAGTTTGGATATTCCCTTCGCCGTCTTAAATAAAGACTAAGCGCACCGCGTGACAGCTGTGGACATCATAACCCTTTGGATATTCCCTTCGTTGCCTTGAATAAAGTCTAAGCGCACCGCGTTTACAACAGAACACCTGTGGACATACAGAAGACAGCGCTCTTCTTTGTAAAGCGGTTAGTTTCTATTCAGGAGTATACGGATATAAAAACGAGACCAAATTGGTTAAAAATTCATTTATTATAACTAAGCTTCTCATTTGGAAATGTTATCATAGCTTGATAAACATATCTATGCCCGACAAACAAATGACACCAAAAAGGTTTTGCCACCTCAGGTGGTACTTAACCCAGTTTTCGGGTCTTGGCCCATGGACCAATCATTATTCATAATTTCGATGTTCATTCTCTCAGTCTCTTAAGCCGTCGATTCTGTTGACGCACCAGGCACCTTGGCTATGTCTGAGAGTGATTGCACCATTATTCAAACAGACGTAAAAGAGAATATACAAAGAACATGAGCAGCAACAAAAAACACTGCCCAGATGCTGAAAATGTTTACCTATTCGGTAATTTGAATTCCTTAATGTTCATCGCAGCTAATGTGCTGGTGCGAATTTAATGCGCTTCATGTGTATTTTTAATTTGAACGCGCTGTTCACACATTTATGTGACATAATCAGGAATTCGAACGCTGATGAAATCAAATTGAATATATAAATTACTTAGCTTTTTGATTGTTGATCTCGATGATTATTCAAATTCGCTCGAAAATGAATGCTCGCATTATTAAAACGAATGCAAATCTGATGAGATTGGACGGGAAAACCCGTATTTATAGGTTGAGACCCGTCAGTGCTCCACAAGTTCGTATAAAGATACACTTACCTGATGTAGTTTGCCCAGGGAGCAGACCCGCAGTCAATGACATTAGCAGAACGAGGTTGTATATTCTATCCATCGTAGAATATATGAAATAATATAATAGTCGAAGACATGAAACAGTTCAGAAAAAAAGTGACTTTAGGATGGTATGTCCGACATGCATGCCTGTCAAGTTATCGCATTTTTATTGTCAGATCTCAAGACGTAGCAATAAATGAGCTCACCCGTGCAATACCATTTCGACACAAACGGGATTATTCCGTTATAAACCTGCTGGATACAGGACATGGATAACCAAAGAAATAGCACCACGTGATATAGTTTGGTCCTAAAGGAAACGCGATGTGTGCATGCACAGGATGCGTGCCAAGCAGGCCGCACCCAAGATATCGTGTTCTTGGCCTTGCAATTTCATTGGAAGACTTTTTTTTTTTTTTTTTTTTTTTAGGGGTGGGGGATACTGAATGCCATAAAAACTCTTTTGTGAAACATTCAATGTGTGTAACGTGTAGCAATGGAATGTGGATAAGCAATTGACTCTGAAGCTGTGTTCAGACGGAGGCAGTTTTGGTCCGAGTAACTTCGGAGGAAGGGTCGGAGGAAGCTTGGTCGGAGTAACTTCGGAGGATAGGTCGGAGTAGTGCCCGTCTGAACATGGTCGTGGTAACTTCCTCCGATCGGAGGAACTTACCGCGACCTCTTCCTCCGAACGAGATACTCCTGAGTTTTGTCAGGAGTATCTCGCTACCACGACTAGCTGGTCGGACTAAATTGCCCGTGCGGACAAGCCCCCAGAGTATTTTATGAACATACGTACCTTACGACCTAGGTAAAACTTCCTGGGTCAAATCGCAATGTTGACATTTTGCGATAACACGTGGGCGTGTAGTGCAATTCTAACCTAGTCGATCGCGACGAAGAAGCTGCTAGCGCTCATGCAGAAATTTCCATCAACAAGAATGGAGAAAACAAGTGCCACTGGTAAAACAAACAAACAAACAAACAAACAAAAAACAATCGCATGGTCGACGTGCGCGGCGATTCCACTTCCGGAAGTTAAACCGACCCTCGCACATAGATTGGTCGGAGTTTCTTCCCACGACCGTTGTGTGGACACAAGGGTCGTGGTAAGATATGCATTAATTTGAATTTTAATTGCCGTGCCATAAATTTTTACTCCGACTAGAAATACGTCTGAACATGGCTTGAGTCATGTAGGCCTACAGTGTAGTGTGTGCAAGAGGGGTTGTGCAGTTGAGATCCAGTAGACACGCCCCTAACCGTAACCCCCGTCTCTTCACGAGTGCACGAATAAAATATGAATTATCATAATAATCCAATGACTCATTCTGCAGTTGGTAGGCCAATGCCAATTAAATGAACCGTGTGTCAACGCAGGCAGTGCAGCCTGGATTATGGAAACTCACGGATGAGCAGGCCGCCGGCATGCATGTTTAAGCATACTCATTAGATGCGACACCATTGCGAGCAATGCGGTCGCTGATTGGCCGCTACATTTTTGGCAGCAGTATGGACAGAAAACAAAGTGCAAGATAAGATTATTCGTGTCAGGTTCCAAAAGGCCTCATGGCTTTTCCAAGCCCATCCTCAGCCATTAGGCTTTGTCGAATTCAATTGTTATGAAGAGAAGGAAGAGAGGGAGAGAGAGAAACTAATTTCGTGGTGTGAACATAAAAACGTACAGAACTATGTTTTCTTCTTCAAGGGTATCTGAACAGTGTTGCCACAATTCTAGAGGGCCCCGCCATTATCATTGCCCTGTAGCGTTGCCTTGTTGCCTACCCATTTGTACCAAGGAGGTATAGTACCTCCTTGCATGTACGCCCTGCCTGCGTGGTGGAGTGGGCTGTTCCGTACATGGCGGGTAAAGACGCCTTGGCTGAAGAAGGAAGCATTCAGCGGGGATCGAACTCTGGTCCTCCGATTAGGAGTCGGGAGTCTTATCCCCTATACCCCATTATGTGATATCGAGACAAGAGTCTAATAATGGGTGTGGGGAGCCACATAGCAATGGCTTGATCTTAAAAGAAAATAAAGCTTGATGTTCCAGTTATTTTGCAACCACTAAAAACTCTCCTGAGTTTTTTTTTTTTTTTTTTTTTTTTTTTTACATCGTAATGTTAATATAAAAAAGTTAATTTTGATGATGAGACTTAGGTAGATTTTGTCGACAGTTTTTGTTGTTTTTTTTTTAATACGGATAAATCTTGAAAGATATAAAACTTGGGGTCTCTTCGAAATATCACAGAGAATATTCCAAAATCTTCGCCCAATAGGTGTAAATGTAGATTTTGTGAAAACAATGTATAGTCCCAATTAGAATTACGAGTTAGGTACTTAGGGAAGGAGTGGTTTCTTGCAAATATATGCTAGTGAAAATTGCTTGTTTTGTTAAAAAGTCAAAAAGAGCTTTTTAACTTTTATGAGATAGGACGTACTATAAGAAACCACTGTTACAAAGCATACCATTTCAAGAGGAATTCAAATTTTATTTGATGAAAATCGGTTGTAAAATGGCTAAGATATCCAAACCACTGTAAAACAAATCAATCTTTAATATAGGTTTCCCGACCAATTTCGCGCCTCTTTCAGTACGATTCCTTACTGCTGCATTCAATCTAGCAAAAGTTACCCTGGGCCTGGATGACATGTTCGCTATTTCAAGTTTATGATCTTTTTATTCAAATCATTTTAGAGCAATCGAATCACCGTCAACCTCATTCTAATCAACATTTTTTCAACTAAAATTCTAAAGACAAGCACCATTTCGCTATTCGTTCATCCAATTTAGAATGATATAGTACGTGATCAGTACATGCTGCGCTCGTCCATTTGAATTCATTTTGGGCCATCCAATTTAACAAGTTCTGTAGACAATTAGCCGATAAGTTTATGTTTTTGGTTCTTTCTTTATCTTATTTCATCACAGTTATTGTTCAGTAAGCATTATAACATTTCATAATTTCGTATTCATTTTACAGATGTTGACACCAGTCTTATTCAATGTGCTTATTGAGTCAACCAGTCAGAAGATAGCGCATGTACAGTGGCCACAACTTATCTGGCTGTTGAGTGCCTTATTCCGAGTGTGTCATCCAATCTAGTTAGTGAAGGTTATGATCGTCTAATGTTTCTGTCCCTCTTTAGTGTCTTCTTGAGATATACGTCTGTATCTAACTTGTGCTATCATGACGTAAGAAGATAAAGTTAATCTGTAGTATTGGCACAGGTAGGCCTATAATGACATGTATAAAAGTAAAGGAGAGTAGCAGAAAAAACTAGAAATGTCGCTATGGCGACTGGTATGCCTCCGCCATAATGCATATGATTCTCCTAATAGGTCTAGATAGTACATGTGGACAATGTGTGATTACATTTTCACAAAACTGGCAAAATATTGAAATGACAAGTTTGTCACAAATGTGTTGAATGTTCACCTTCCTTGACCTTGGTTTAATTGGATGAATAGGAGAGCATGTATTTGGGGATTTAGGGACTTTAACTTGACTTTGACCCATTCATACATTTATGCATTGAGTAATTTTCATGGTACCGGTATGGAGAAAAAGTGCAATTTCTGTACGGAATAGTAAATTGTTACCATGTTCATCTGGCCTTTGACCCTAAAATTCATAAGATAATCACTTTCAGGTAGAACATGCATAAATATGCAGTAAGTTTCACGATAAATTGAGCCGCTTCCGAGATATGGAGGAAAAAGTCAGTTCAGCACTTTCACTTGACTTTTGACCTTTTGACCTTTGAGGCCAAAAAAAAAGAAAAAGAAAAAAAAATCTCCATAGAATTTCTATTAGGTTACACATGCATACACAAAGTGTTAAAAAAAACAATCCTGCTGGCATTGCATGAACATTAGGGATATAGTAAAATCTTGAAGTGTTGCACTTGACCTTTGACCCCTGACCTTTGACCCCATGAACCCTACATTCTCTAGATAATCATTGCCAGTCAGTACATGTATATACTATGTTCCATGAAGATACCTTGAACAATTTTCCAATTTACAGAGAAAAAAAAGAAGTTTTAATACTTTTACTCGACCTTTTGACCTTTGACCTCTGACCTCATGACCCAAACTTTCACCAGAGAACTAAATTGGGTAATACATGTACACACTAAGTTTCAAGAAAATATCTTCAAGCATTGCACAGATATGGTGGAAATAGTGAAATTTTATGTATTTGACCTTGACCTTTTGACCTTTGACCTTGAGCACGTGCACCCAAAAGTTGATAGGCACAACTTCACTCTCTAATACACATACATGCCAAGTTTCATTAGGATACCTCAACAGGTTTTGATAGTTACCTTGTCCACAAAATTCATTACGGACGGACGGAAGGACGGACGGACGGACGGACAGACGGACAACCCGAAAACATAATGCCTCCGGCACCACTTCGTGGCGGAGGCATAAAAATCAAGTTATGTAGGGTCAAAAATATGATATCTGTACTTCTGCTGCTTAACCGTGTGTGGATGAAACAGAAAGTTGAATTGAAATACACGTTAAAATGTTCTCACCTTTTCAAAATAGACATAACATGACGTAAATTTAAATAATATATATTAGGAATTTCACAGTCCGTTCGCAAAACTGAATGATTCAAATACCATTTTCAGATTTGAATAAACGTAGAGTACCTTGTCTGCCCATTCGAATACCCTTCTTACGATGCCATATGTTACATACTAGACATATGTTCAAATTTCATTTGGTTGAAATGCTAAATCGAACATAAGTTGCATAATTATTCGAAAAACACGCTGTGCGATAATGACGATTTATGCTAAATCGAATGAACCTTCTATCAAATGGACTATGACAAAAGAGAGAAATTGGCCGGGAATTAAGGGAATGGTAGTACCTGATTAGTGGGAATCAGTGGGAATGCGGGGGATGATTGTTCCAAACCTTGTGGATTCATTTAAGAGTACATTATACATCTATTGTTGTGTGAAAATTATTTGCTCAGAATGGTTTCATATTCAAGTATGACAAGTAAAGGTTAGCATGACTGTACAGTGTCGGGGCGTCGTTAACGGGCTGAACGATTGCCCCGACACTGTACAGGCATGCTAAGCTGGAAACATTGAAGTGCACATTACTTGAATATGAGACCATTCTGAAGCAAATAATTATATACTATATATAGTTCCGATACTTTGCTACGAGTAAAATGCCTCTTGGTGCATTTCGAACATCTGCTGAGATGCCTGAGTGATGTGTCTTTAAAGCATGTGTGTGTATAACGTGTACGCTGTTTGTGTGTGTATTTGGCGTGTGTGTATTCAAGCGTATTATGGATTTGCGTGTTTGTTCATTGCTGAATTGCTCTTGTATTTGAAGAACATGCATATCCACAAAACATAACAAAGCCGTCTATTAATATACGACAAATACAATCACACACAAAAAAAAACAAGAAACCCTTCCTTGTATAAAAGCAAACTTATTTAGAATATATGAAATTACAATTCTTACCACGAGGAAACAACCTTTTACTGTATCTCGAACATGTTTTGAGGCGCTTGTGAGGTGTGTCTGTGAGCATGTGTGCGTGTATAATGTGTAAGGATACGGGTGAGTGTATTGTGTTTGTGTGTGCACCCATAAGTGTGTGTGTATTCAAATGTGAGGTTTTACATGTGTTTACAGAGAGGGAATCGCTTTAACGCTCCCAATTGTACATGACAGACATGCAGTCATAAAAACATAACAAAATCGTCCATTATTGCACCACAGATATATCACTGAAAACCAACAACAGTTCATTGCACATAACTATAGAATGGAATTGCCTGAAAAAAATTAATATTAAGAACAATTGTATTCTTTATATGGTATGCATTGTATTCTTTATTAGGTTTGTTTGTTGTTTGCCATTTTCTTCTTTGTGATCATGTTTGAACATGTGCATATCCATCTTTTCATTTTTGAAGCGCCATGAGCACTGAAAAGTGGACCTGTGCGCCATACATGTAGCCACCGTTAATCATGTATTATTGTTATATAATATAAATCATAAACAAGTCTGTAATTACGTTATGACACTAGAGCACAGAATTAAACTTCAAGCACAAAATTCATGATAGTTTTTTATATATTTCATATATTCAGAAATACGACAGGCAGGCCTGTCATAAAAGCATACAACATTAAAATAACCAGTCAATATTTCTTATACACACAAGTACAGCCACAAACAAACAATGATAAATTAAAAAAACAAAAACAAATCATATATGTACCTGTAACCATGGTAACTGACTCATTCTTTGTGCTGGACCAAGAGTAGTCAAATACAAAGGAAACGAATACATTTCCTCCCAAGCCACAGAAAATGCCCAGAAATGAACAAAGTCACATTCTAGTACAAAGTATCTTTTATATCTTGTGCAGCTCTGGCACAGTAATGATACTTGAATGTTTTCCTCCTATCATTCTCTGTTGGAATTTCAAAATTTCACCCTGTATACTGAATACTTTAAGGTATACATGTATTATCAATTTTTGTTTTCTCACTACCAATGAGCTTTAGTCAATTTGTTGTGTTTTTTTAACTCAAATGACTACGATACACAAAATGCATGAGCTTGTAAATATGAAATACTTCTAATTATTAATTTCAAATTTAATGCTGAACTCATTTGACACATTTACCTCTGAAAAAAAATAGAAAAGAGAAGAAAATAATAGAATATTGCATGTTTCATCGAGCTCCGTCCTTCAGTCAATCAACTCTCTTCAATCCTCTTCCAACCGCCATCGACACAATGTCATTGATGTACAGTAGCACATGATACTGTAGACAGCAGTAACAGGGTTAACCCATTGAAGACAAACTGATATTGCAACAGTACATATTTCCCTTTGACACCTACCCGAGTATACTCAGAGCTATAGTCTTCAACAGGTTACAGAGAGGAACACATCCAACTGCCTGCAACTGACTTCTGTTCAGTCAGAAACAGAGCTGTGTCAGACCCTTGTTAGAAGGTCATTACTCAGCTGCTGACATGGACCTTAAGCTGTTGAGGTCGAGTCCCGAGTATACTCGGGCAAGCGTCTATGGGAAATGCGTGTTGTTGCAAAATCAAACCATCCTGAACAGGTTAACCTGTGAATTCCATGCTAGTCTTCAGGATAAATCTTGATAAAGATATCTTTTTTTATCATTTCTTTTCCCTCAACATTTTGGTCTCAGTAGTTGACCATGCTTTACATGCACTTTTCCTATAACCGATATCAATCTTTTCACAGACCTGCATTTATGTATGCCCTATATCTTGCTGTGCAAGATCACTCTCGGACAGTCACAAATACTATTGTAACTTCACAGATAACTTTATTTTTATATCTGCGGACTTTGGGTTTCACCTAATTTGAACACTGAATTTGCTTGTGTTTGCATATATATGTATGCATTTTTTAATGCAGTCCTTTGTTTTATGATAATTCTGAAAAAAAAAGGAATTAAAACTGACATATGTTAACCCTATGTTAGTCCTAAAAAAGCAGGGGGTGGGGGTTGAGTCCACCCCCACTCAACGTTTTTCACGACTATTCCACTGCAGATTTTTTTTTTTTTTTTTTTTACGGCGCCATTCGCTGACTTTTTACTGTGAAGTCTTGCACATCTTTTGACACCATTTTCGCAAAAATCGCGCATACGATTAAAACGCTGCACGACCGTTGATACTTGCTTGTCGGACCAAAAATCGCTGAAAAGCATAATTTTGTTTATAAAGTCTATACAAATGGATTTTTTCCACCTTATTCATAAAAATATAAATATTTTCACTTTTTTTGGCTTAAATCAATTAATTTTAGCATGATTATGCTTGAAATAGGTTCTGTCATAAATTTTACGGAAAAAATTTATATAAATAAAAGGTGAAGAACAAAGAAATACATAAGATATTCATTGAACAATAAAACATATAAGAAATTAATTTTGATACCAGATTACATCGTTAGGAATGCACAAAGAATGTCATTACCAAAAATTAGGATTCTATATAGAAGCTCTAATTTCTCATTTAGAGCAAAATGTGCCCATTTTCACGGTGATTGCGTGATCGACGGTCGAGATCTCGGGATGGGGGAGGGGGGGGGGGGGGTGGGCACAGAACACACCAAAAAGTCCGGCCTGGTTAGGGTTAACTGTCAGGGTGTCAAAATGACACCTTCCCCTTTGAAATTAACTGATTCTAATGTAGATAAGTTTGAAAACGTGTCTACAACAAATTTTGGCAAAAAAAAAGAAAACAAAAGGTCGATATAACGATAAAACACATAAAAAATTCACAAGACAACAAAAAAATAATGAAGTGAATTTTGATTGCGCCATTGTTCTAGAAGAAAATTGATCGATGTGTCTTGAGGAATTGTGAAACAGTGAATTATCAATCCTTCTGCTTTTTTTAATGGAGTTACAGGCAAAGATATCATTTTAATAATACATTTGCATAATAAATTGATTAAAAATGGGAAATCAATACTTTTCTCTTGTGTAACCATACAATCTTGTAGTTGAGATCCGGCTCTATGTTCGGGAAAAATTTGGAGCAGTCGCGTCATAGGGGGATGAGATCTGGAGGGGCGGGGGGGGGGGGTCAAATTGCCTCCGCCCCCCCCCCCCCCCCCCCCCCCAGGTAAAAACCTGGGGTGAAATAGCCCAGTTAGAATAGGTTTAAGACACGACATAATATGAAAAACTAGAAATGTCGCTTTGGCGACTGGTATGCCTCCGCCATAATGCATGATTTTCCCAATAGGTCTAGATAGTACATGTGGACACTGTGTGATTACATTTTCACAAAATTGGCAAAATATTGGAATGACAAGTTTGTCACAAATGTGTTGAATGTTCACCTTCCTTGACGTAGGTTTAATTGGATGAATAAGAGAGCATGTATCTAGGGATTTAAGGACTTTAACTTGACTTTGACCCATTCATACATTTAGGCATCGAGTAATTTTCAAGGTACAGGTGTGGAAAAAAAGTGCAATTTCTGAGTTGAATAGTAAATTGTTACCATTTTCATCTGGCCCTTGACCCTAAAATTCATAAGATAATTACTTTCAGATAGAACATGCATAATATGTACTAAGTTTCAAGGTAACTTGAGCCACTTCCGAGATATGGAGGAAAAAGTTAGTTCAGCACTTTCACTTGATCTTTGACCTTTTGACCTTTGAGGCAAAAAGAGAAAAAAAAAACTTTCCAGAGAATTTCTATTAGGTTACACACGCATACACCAAGTGTAAAAAAATAACCCTGCTGACATTGCATAAATATGAGGGTAATAGTAAAACTGTGAAGTCTTGCACTTGACCTTTGACCCCTGACCTTTGACCCCATGAACCCTACATTCTCTAGATAATCACTTCCAGTCAGTACACGTATATACTATGTTCCATGAAGATACCTTGAACAATTTTCCAAGGTACGGAGAAAAAAAAAAGAAGTTTTAATATTTTTACTTGACCTTTTGACCTTTGACCTTTGACCTCATGACCCAAACTTTCACCAGAGAATCTTAATTGGGTAATACATGTATACACTAAGTTTCAAGAAAATCTCTTCAGGCATTCAATAGATATGGTGGAAATAGTGAAATTTTATGTATTTGACCCTGACCTTTTGACCTTTGACCTTTGACCTCATGACCCAAACTTTCACCAGAGAATGTTAATTGGGTAATACATGTATACACTAAGTTTCAAGAAAATATCTTCAGGCATTCAATAGATGTGGTGGAAATAGTGAAATTTTATGTATTTGACCTTGACCTTTTGACCTTTGACCTTGAGCATGTGCACCCAAAAGTTGATAGGCACAACTTCACCCCCTAATACACATACATGCCAAGTTTCATTAGGATACCTCAACAGGTTTCGATAGTTACCTTGTCCACAAAATTCATTACGGACGGACGGAAGGACGGACGGAAGGACGGACGGACGGAAGGACGGACGGACGGACGGACGGACGGACGGACGGACGGACGGACAACCCGAAAACATAATGCCTCCGGCACCACTTCGTGGCGGAGGCATAAAAAAACATAGACTGATTCTCATTTCTCAGAAATAAATGACATATCTGACCGCCTGGCTTAAACCCCCCAAAAATGTCGCAGAGTATGATTCTCTGTAAGGGACCAAAATAGTCGTTTGGGCTGACCTACTCCTATTTTTAAACTTTGCCTCATTTAGGAGAGTAATCTCT
This sequence comes from Diadema setosum, assembly GCA_033980235.1. Lineage (NCBI taxonomy): Eukaryota > Metazoa > Echinodermata > Echinoidea > Diadematoida > Diadematidae > Diadema > Diadema setosum. Next base: position 6,003,464 of record CM067065.1, on the reverse strand, counting down.
TCTCTTCCTACTGTGAACATTTGGCAACTTACAACAAAATTGAAATTCAGATATACACATCTTTTCTGGATCACATTTTGTTTCGGACAGGTGCTGCTTTTCTGTGATTTTCATCTATACTTCTGGGCACACACCTTAGAGACCATAATCTATAAATCCTCTTTTCTACCCTTTCTTTAAAACTGCACTTCCTAACTCTGTCATATTTCAAACACTACTCAGTATTTAAGTGGGTTAGGGTTTTCCAATTTCACCAGTTTCATTATTACTTATTCTTTATTCTTTTATTTTGTAAGCTTAGGGCTTACTCTTTTAAGCCATAAAGAAAAGAGAAAACTATTTTTGGTCTACTTTTCGCGGCTTTGTGTTGTGCAGTCAAATACTGAATTACACCTTAAAAACATTGTAGTTGCCTGCTTTATGAATGAGTAAAAATCATACTTCATAGTTTAAAAGTAACAATATGCCAACGAGTGCAACTGAAAATTATATCTTCCATGAAGCAGGCATTCTTTTCTGTTGTGTTATTTTCATAAGCGAAACACTTTTAAATGTTGCCACATTGCTACAAACTGCAACATGATAATGTATACAAAATGTGTTATTAAAGCCTTCAGCATCTAGATGTGCCTTACACTCTTGAAGGGAAATGAAATGAAAAGATATAATATAGATCGAAACAAGGCAAGTGCCGTAATGTGTCTCGCCCACAAACGTACGACACCTTTTTTTTTTTTTAATTTTGTTCACAAATGGACCTATGGATCAAAACTTAGGAGTCAAAATTAAATGCACAGTACATTTGGACCTAAAAGTTCATTGACCCCTACCTGTGACCTTTGACCTTGTGGTGACCATCAACTCCCCAAGGTACATCTACCATCCAAGTTTGGTCACAAATAGACTTACGGATCAAAAGTTATGACTTATAATCGAAACGTGCCCGCAAAACTTCACATTGGGCCCTAAAAGTCCATTGACCCCGGCCTGTGACCTTTGACCTTGTGGTGACCATCAACTCCCCAAGGTACATCTACCATCCAAGTTTAGTCACAAACGGACTTACGGATCAAAAGTTATGGTCCATAACGAAACGCGGCCTAAAAACATCACATTGGGCCCTAAAAGTTCATTGACCCCTGCCTGTCACGTTTGACCTCGTGGTGACCATCAAATCCCCAAGGTACATCTACCACCCAAGTTTGGTCACAAATACACTTACGGATCAAAAATTATGGCCCATAATCGAAACGCGCCCTAAAAACTTAACATTGGGCCCTAAAAGTCCATTGACCCTGCCTGTGACCTTTAACGTTGAGGTGACATTCATACTTGGTAAAAGGTAAATCTTTGTATGACCACTCTTCCCTCCAATTTTGATTCAAATTGAAGCGAAGAGTACAGATTTATTCAAGTTTTTATAGCATTACGGACAGACGACGGACGGACGGACTATGGACGGACGGACGACGGATGGACTGACGCCGCAGGCGGTCCCTTTCTCCCCTCACCTCCGGTGGGCTCGACAAAAAAGTGGCAAAAGTAGTAGAACATATCAGATCAGTTTTATGGGTAATAAGACAGTTTGTTCATTGTTATGAAATTTTGAAGTTTCATTGCAGTTATCGCTGGATGAGAAGAATACTACAGTTTGTGATGTCATACATGAACGACATGGAATAGATATAATTCTCAGCTGAAATATTTCTCTGAATGTTTGTATTTTGGCCCAAAACCACTATTTCGGCGCAATTGGTCAAAAATCGTGTCGCTTATGTTCCTACTCACCTAGGAGAGATAAAAAGCTCTTTCAAAATGCTCCTGTGATTTTATGTGATGCCAAGGGACATATAAACAAAAACTGAAGTCATTTTGAAGGCGAGATTATACCACTAAGCCATTGGTGGAGGGTTAAGTTCGGCCAACAGGCTTAAAAGTGCATGTCGGCAACGATGATTTTTTTTTTTATGTTTTCTCAACTTTGTGGGAACATATGAGCATAAAGAGGAAGCTTACTCACAGTTTCAAAAAGTGGCTTAAGGTTCTATGAAAATCTAACACAACTTTTTAAGCTAACCATTCTTTAACAACAAAATAACTGATGGAAATGTGTCGCCAGATCTGCTGAAACATACGTTACCATCTTTGTACTGCAAACTTGGTTATGCTATTACAGTGAGTACTAAACAATTGTATTGTTTTTCTGATCAAAAGGGGTCTAAGTTTATGTTAGAAAATATTTCATCACTCAGCTTCAAAAGACATGCGACTGCTAATCTCGCAAATATAGATTTCAAAAAGGTATATTTAAGAGAAGTAAAATACGTTACCATCTTTGTAAAAAGTATGAAGGTGCATGACTCTGAATGATTGTTCTAGATTTGAGACTAATGGGGTAGATTGTCGTAATTGTTTTTGTAACTTTGTGCCCGCCATGAGCGGACGTGTTTTTTAAGTGCTCCAAAACCCGTGTCGTTTCATCGTAACATTGTGCCTTCACACGGCCTTTAAATCGTTATCTTTCTTCTCCTACTTCAAATTCTTCGTATTGAGTTTGCTATTGAAGTGCATACCGAAATTCGACGGATTTATAGCCAGTATTTTATTGGAAATTGCAAAGGATCGAATCACTGTCATGGCTCCGACACCGAACACACGCAGCAAGCTCCAAACCGAGGAATTAACGAACGAAGTACGTACTGAACTCAACAGAGCCCTTGAGAGTGACGAGATTGCCAACAAACTGGTGAGTGCGCTTCAAAGGACTCTTATCGAAGAAATCACCCCCATCATCACCAAAAAGGTGACTGAAAACATACGTGAATATGTAGAGTTCGAGCTACAATCTCGAGACAATCCCATTACTTCTCTGGAGACCAAAATTCAAACCCTACTCGACCAACAAGATGAAGCCGAGCAATACTCGCGCAGAAACTGTTTAGTATTTCATGGTGTGGAGGAAAGAGAGAACGAAAATACCAATGAAACCATAATCTCTCTGTGTGACAAAAAACTTAGCATCAAACTCAGCGAAAGGGATATTGACCGAAGTCACAGAATGGGTCCCAGTAAAGAAAAGAAAAGAAAGGGAGTGATTGTAAAAATTCACAAATTATCATACAAGGGACCAGATCTACAAGAAACGTAAACACTTGAGGACCTCGCAGGACGGGGCAATCTACACGAAAGCCTAACGAGGTTGAGATCTGAGTTATTCCGCAAAGTAAAGAACAATTTCAGGGATGTCTTGGAAGCACTTTGGACGCAAGATGGCCGCATCCTTTGCATACATAAACAGTCGAAAAAGCGTATCTCAATCACGAGGGAAAGTGACATGCACAAGCTAAACAGTACATAAAGTGAATCTATTCTCTTCGTGTTCACTCGGGACTAAATTCTTCCATTGTACTCATAGCCCGAATTAGCACAGTCTTGCCCCTCTCTTAACAAACTGAGCTCGCTTAATTGAAATTCTCCTTGTGCTGGAAGGGGTGACTTGTTATCACTTGTATTCAGGAAGAAGATGGTCCTACACAACCTGAGCTGAGCGGGAATCTCTCTATTATTATCGCCTTTTGTCGCCAAACAAGTGATTAACCAGCGTATTCCACTTGCTCTCCACTGTTGTGTTGTAAACGCTGGCTCGTCTTCTCCTGTGGATCCCTCACTTTCCCACACATCGTCTTGGATTCGTTATCCGCTCTGAAGCGTACACCTATAGCTCGCGTCACGGAGTCATGGTTACCAGCCATTGCGCAAGTGAACCCTATTTATTTTGATCAGCGCCATCTCCAGCCAAGACCACGAGCATTGCGTTGTACGAGGATCTCGCGCTTCATCACTTCTGAATTCGCTGGTGACCGGATGATCAGTCTGCTTTTGCCTGCTTTTGCATGGAACAAGGATCCCGCGGTTTTGTAATGTGTTATCTCGCCTGTGATTGGTTGCTCAGCCATCTCTCGCGCAGTCGACGAGTGTTTGATATTAAGATCCCGCGATTTATCTCATACAATCTCACTTGTAATTGGTCATCCAGTCGTCTCTCGCGGATACCAAGAGGCGTTTCGAAACTTTTGATTGTGGTTTGATTGTTTACTCAACGAGACTAATCTGTAACTCGCCGTCATTTTTTCTCCTGCCCCATAATACCGCGAACTTATTAACTGATTATTCGAACTCGGGGCCGCAATTCCCAAATTGATCAAAAACCCCCAAACTGGGTAATTGCTCTTTTGATTAACTCAGCAGAATTTATAGTTGATACGGCACGGATTTTCATTTCTTTGGAATTTAAACAGTTCGAGTTAGGTTTTGGAACTGATCTCAATAACCCATAACTATATTTTTTTTTTCACGCCCTTCCTATGAATCTTATTGTTTTTTGCATTACTTCTATGTATTGATGAATGTTTAAATGTTCTTATGTGTAAATGGTTATATGTCATTTCTTATTCTCTTATCTGATAACTATTGTATATCTGAATGGAAAATAGGTCATATACTTGCAAATATCCATGTGCTTCCTGTAAGAAACCTGTCAAGAACAACCAGAAAGGATTAAGATGTACCAAATGCAAACAGTGGCTTCATATTACATGTGCAGGTGTGTTAGGTAAGAGCTATGATGATCCGTCGGAAAGGTTTATCGACTGGCAATGTAATATATGTATTTTTCAACAAATGCCGTTTCATACTCACCAAGAAGATGTCGAAAAACCATCTTCTAAGTCTAGGAATCAATTCAGTCATGCTAAATCAAATATTAATAATTCAAACTATAAGGAATTTAATGGGTGTGGTCTCAAAATTGCCCAACTAAATGTGAATAGCATTCTTAAACATATTGATGAGATTAGGTCATTGGTGAAATGCAATAATATTCATGTGCTAGCATTAAATGAGACCAAAGTCGACAATTCTATATTTGATGCCGAAATCAAAATAGATAATTTTTCCCATTTAAGGAAAGACAGAAATCGGCATGGAGGCGGGGTAGCGATCTACATTCACAAGTCACTCCATTTTGAAGAGCTAAATCACGATGTAATAAGTCAATTAGAAATCGTCTCGGTCAAAATTTATCTGAAAAATTCAAAGCCAGTGGTTTTTTCAACTTGGTACAGACCACCTTCTTCAAATGCTGACGAATTGAAACAATATGAAAATTTCATAAATTACCTAGACGGTCTTAGTCTTGACATAGTGCTAGTCGGTGACACGAATTGTGATATTCTGTCAAAACCTCTATCAGCTGTGAGTAAACAATATCAAGAAATTAATAATATGTTCGGTTTGGTGCAAATAAACGAAACCACACCAACTAGAATCACTCCCGTCTCAGCAACTTTAATCGATCATATGATTACTAACTGCCCGTATAAGGTAAAGAAATTTGGTGTAGCTCACAACGGTATGAGTGATCATTCTATAAGCTATTTATTTTGGAATTGTGGAGTAACTTCAACTTCCAGACTTGTTTCCTTTAGAAATTGCAAAAATCTTGATCCAGACAAGTTCAGGGACGATGTTCGTGAACAGGATTGGTCAAAACTTACTGAGTGCAATACAATCGATCAAGCCGTTGATGGCAGAGCCTTCTGTCAAGAGTAATAAATAAACACATGCCGATGCGAACTAAGAGGATTAGGGATAGGGATTCGCCCTGGATGAAATCTGATATCTACAAACTCATGAAAAAACGTGACAAAGTGAAAAAGAAAGCTTGCCAATTAAATGATGATAAACTTATGTGTGAATATAGGAAATTGCGTAACAAAGTAACAGCAGAGATCGCAAAGGCAAAGAAAAAATACTACTCTGATAAATTGGCACACTGCAATGACTCAAAAAATACCTGGAAAACCTTAAAATCAATCGTGCCTAACAAAAAGGGTGACTCTACAATAAATTCTGCAAGTGTTTCAAAAACCGCAGACAAATTTAATAATTTCTTCGCTAAGGTCGGAAGCAATCTTGCAAATAAATTGCCCAATACTCCTTTTCTTCAAGAAATCACTAAGACAATAGATGAATCTTTTGAATTTACCCCTGTTAATGAAAATGACGTTATTGATATTGTACGAAACTTAAGGAACACGAAGTCTGTGGGACTAGATGATATCTCGGTTTTTGTTTTGAAATTATGTGCTCATGAAATAGCTCCTAGCATTACTTGCTTGATGAATTTCTCTTTAATAAGTGGACAATTTCCTAAGCAATGGAAGATTGCTAAAATCATTCCGGTACATAAAAGTGGTGATAAAGACACTCCATCAAATTTCAGGCCCATATCTCTCCTCCCGTGTGTATCAAAAATCTTAGAACGCATCGTCCAGCGACAAATAGTTTCATACTTACATAAACATAATATCCTCTCACCAGCACAGTCCGGGTTTCGTGCAAAACACTCAACAATTACAACCCTGGTTAAGGTAACGGATGATTGGTTCCACGCAATTGATAGGAAAGAATACACAGGGGCGGTGTTTGTCGATTTAAAAAAAAAGCCTTTGATACCGTAGACTGGGATATTCTTCTTGAAAAGTTTAGAAACATTGGGATTAGCGGTAAAGCATTGCTATGGATGGAAAGCTATTTAACGGGTAGAGTCTGTAGGACCCTTGTCAACTCTGAACTTTCTACCGAATCGAATATTACGTGCGGAGTCCCGCAAGGCTCACTACTAGGGCCTTTGTTTTTTATCATCTATATAAATGATTTAGTAGACTGTGTTAAATCATGCCAGGTCCAGTTGTACGCCGATGACACTGTACTTTATTTTTCACACTCATCGACCAAAAAGATTGAGGCTGCTCTTAATTCAGATCTTGAGAATGTAAACAACTGGATGAACAGAAACAAACTAACTGTCAATTGTAAGAAAACAGAGTGCATGCTGATTGGGAGCAAACACATGCTAGCTAAACAAAATGTTTTAAATCTAGTCTTAAATGAATCCCCATTAAACCAAATACGGAAATTTAAGTACTTAGGTTTGATTTGTGATGAAACTCTGAGCTGGAATCACCACATTGAAACTTTACTTCAGAAAGCTGGTAAAATGGTAGGATTTCTTGGATGACTGAGACGTTCGTTGAATGAGTCGCTGGTGAACTCAGTATATAAAGCCCTTATTTTACCATATTTTGACTATGGCGACATAATTTATAGCTCAGCCTATAATAAATATGTTGACAAACTTCAAAAATTACAAAATAGAGCGGCCCGTATTATACTCAGAGTAAAGCCAGAATCATCTGTATCTACCGCCGAAATGCATAATGCACTGGGCTGGAAATTCCTCGAAAAGAGAAGACAACATCATACTGTTATATTCATGTACAAGGTTATGCACGGACTAACTCCCTCGTATTTACGTAGTGAATTCGACCTTGCTCCCCAACACTACTCTTCCCGACTAGGTGAAAAACTGCTTTTACCAAAACCAAGAACAAAATCCCTAAAGATGTCTTTCAAATATCGAGGTGCGAAGGCGTACAACGCCTTACCTTCTAATATAAAATCTTCTACTACAATTGATGTTTTCAAATCCAAAATAACATTAAATCTGTAAGAGTTGAATTTAAATTTGTTCATATGTTTGTTTGTTTGTTTGTTTGTTATTATCCTTTCAGCCCAAGAGGTAAAATGTTCAAACTATTCAAATACGGTGCAAATCTTCACCTTAACCACTTCATATTTCCTACTAGCTAATAATTATTGTAATACAACCCTCGTATTTGATTTTCTAATTGCGTTTTTTTTTTCAGATTTATGTCATACTTTTTATTCAAGTTTCAGTCAACTGTTTTCTTGAAGTTATCTTTAGATTTCGATGTGTTCTACTGTTGTTATATATAATTCTTACTTTTTATTCAAATCTTACTCAATTGTCTTTCATTAAGTATATATAATGTGATATAATCTGTTTTGGTGTTATATTATCTGAACTTGTTTCTTTTTATCGTAATGTTGCGATTGCATGCCCAGTATTAATTTTCAATTGTTTTATCTATTCTTTGGATTTGCTTTTGAAATGTTGTCATTTACCTATATGATTTTAACCTCATGTGAATAAGTATATACATTGTATGCAATCCGTATCAGATAATAATATCTTATTATTTTCGTTTTTTCTAACAACTCATGACATATGAAATTTTGAATCAGCTTTTCAACTTATTCCATATTTCAAAATATTTCTTAAAACTTTTTACAAATTGTATATGTCTTTATCAATTGAATTATTATTCTTTGATTTTGATACAATCATTATATACCTCACCTTTAGTTTTCCGTAATTGACAAATCACTTGCCACGAATTTTACTCTTCTTAAATTGTCATAGATTCATCTAAGTATTTAACACAAATCCCCAGTTATTTTTTGTTTCGTTATTACGTATTTTTTATCTAAATTTATCATAGTAAATATTCTACAACAATTTTTTTTCTTTCACTGCATAGATATGTTTGAGGATTTTATTTTCAAACGCTCCATTTTATATCTAAACATATTCTGATTTGGTCATTGTTATATCTAATTGCCTTTAAGATTTTTCTGTTATCGGTTGTTCTTTTTTCTCTCTCCCATTTTACTGTATGTGTTTCCACCTGCATGTCTGTATAATTTGTTTTGTACGTGTTCATAATATTGTACTCATTGTATGTGGACCCCATGGAAGAACAGCGTTGCCATGTTGGCAACGCTGAATATGGGCAATCCACCCGTTTTTATTTTATACGGAAATAAATACCATACCATACCATACCATACCCATGGGTGGCAAAAGATTCATTATTATGTTGCTAACTTATACGATTTAATCCACAAGTGTAACATACGTGATGTAACTTACGTTACCACCAAATGACAGAAAGCTTAATTACACCATTAATTACCACCTAAATGTACATTTCTCGAATCTGTGCCGTCGATTTGAGGTCATGGGATATCTCAGCAACTTCTTTCACTGGCATCTTGAGCATTGGCAGCGCGCAAAATACCTTTACATGATGTGTTGAAAAACTGAGTAAGTATTTGATTGTTGGAAATGTGTTGTTGTTTTTCAAAGAATCATGCTCTACTTCTGTTTATTGTGTGTTTATTAAGTCAGTAGATTCCACCGTAAAAATCCAGTTATTACTTTGCTGTACAGGTTTATTCCTTTGAAATAAATCACTCAATTTATTAAGTAACGTATGTTTCAAATTTTGGTAACGTAAGTTTCAAGATGTTGTCATGTTAATAACAGACAATCCACAGAAAAGCCCATTTAATTTGAGACAATTTAATTGTTGAAGTTATGATGTTGATGAGTTTCTCCGTCAAAACACATCAAATTCATTTACAGCTGTATGTTCTTGTTTGTTAGGAGGATGCAGTAAAAGGGGACATAATCATAGTATCTTTAAAAACAAATCGTTTGGTGGGCGTTGATGTTCAACTTGGTTTTAATGATGTTATATTCCAGGTATAAACAATGAATTTTACATTGTTTTAAGAAAATTCAATGAATAGCTAATGAAATTAGAGATTACGCAGATCTCTACTTCAAAACTATTGGATCAGGTCCCTGCATTAATATAATAACGTAAGTTTTTTAGTTTTGGTAACGTAAGTTTCATCAATTCATGTCATTGAAAAAGGATATTTTAGAGAATGTGCGTGTATAAAAATAACATTTAATTGTTCTAGAACTATAGTTGAAGGAATTCCGTAGGGAAATACGTCTTTTCAATTATATTTATCTATGGTTATCATAAATCAATATGGTGACTTACTACTACGTGACTATCTTTAACGGAGAAAATTAACTCAAATTTGTATCGTAATATCCTTGATGCTCTCAAAGTGAAGAAAAACACATTTTGAATGAAGAAAAGGTAACAAAAATACATGTGCATTAAAGAAATGTAATTTTAATTATTACTGAGTATACCATCATAGATCAGGCCTACATGATAACAATAATGATAATAATAATTATAGTGATGTATGTTTCAGTAAGTTATATGTTTAAGACATCAACATTTTTTTGTTCTTCCTTCTCGTTGAAGTTAATGCAGTTGCAATGGGGAAGAGCAGTGCTGAGATTAAAACCCCATATATAGGGAACGTATAAGCTGTAATCAGATTGGCGAAAAATCATATCTCTAAGCAAAGATTCAAGAAAAAAAAATGTACCCGTCGCGTAGTTGACAAAGAAAAGAAGCAAAGTCACGCATCTTTTTTATTTTAATTACCCTACCAGGGTAAATATAGGGGAGGGGGTTCGAGGTCCCCCGCCCCTTTTCCAGCAGTCAAATTATAAACAAAAGGAAATAAAATGAAAAAAGTGAATCGCAGAATCCTCCTCCCCAGTTTGAAACAAATAAATAAGAAAAATATGAAATTGGGCTTGTACTGGCAGCATAGAACTGAGCTGAAGCCTTTTTTATATTTCTTCAATTTTCTTTTCTTTCTTTTTTTTTTCTTGCTTGTCAGTCGATGAAACCCGGCAAAAGAAATGAAACGAAAAAAAAAATGGCACAGGAGCTTTTATTTTTCTCCCTGTCAGGTGATTAAATCTGGAAGTGGTCGACTTTTTCTAACTCTGACCCCATCCCCCACCCCATAAAAATCCTATTCACGGGCCTGCCTGTAATCATTATCAGTACCTTTGTTGTGCATATATAGCAACTTGTTCTTTCACTTTTCTTTTGAAAGATTCTAAAACATTCTTCCAGGAGACAATTTCCAGATACGGCAAGAATTATTAATGCAAGACTGGTTATTCTTGTTATCCTTGTGGATTATATACTGTCTTATACATACATAACAAGGAAAATCGAGCACATCATTTTACTATTGACAATTTCATTTATCTTACCCAGTATTGTGCTAATGCAACTATGTAATTTGACGTTATTTCATCGACCTCATTTGCCATAGTCAACTTAGTAAAGCGGTCATATATTTAATTAACAAAGAACATTTCTTGGTTCCTTCTTTCCCTATCTCTTGTTTACCGAGTTCAGAAAATTTAAATACAAGCAATATGGCGTTATTGTTCATTATGAAGCACTTTAATAGAGTAACCATCTCGTTTCTGCCGTTTCTTGTTTCATACAAGTTTTAAAAATTTAGTGAATACTTTCAGTTCAGTTCAGTTCAGTTCAGTTCAGCTTTTTATTTCTGCATTTCAAAATCAATACAAATCAACAAATCAACAAAATACTTACATAGTCATTGACACAGCTAATATTCGTAACGTTTGGATCTTACATACATTTTCTTTTTTTTTTCAAGAACGAATATCATATATGAAAGGAAGCAATAGGAAATGATAAAAATGAAATGCAGGGGACCATCATCGTAAGCTAAGCTTGACGAGGACGATGGCCCCAGGTAAAGAGATACATAAAGAAAATCTTGCTACTCACTGAGTGGGAAGTAATTGTGCGAAGGACGTGCGGTGCAGTGCGGTGTGCATTGTGTTCGGATGAATCTTGGTTTGTACGTTGAGTGTTATTTTGTGTATCAGTGTGATGAGGTGAATGTTACTTCAGTTATGGCCGTGAACTCATTGTTTAGGGTGTTTGTTGACCAGGTGGTATGAATATTTATGTGTCAGAAGTATACTGGATTATGAGGGTGTTTTTTAGTTCTCGTTTGAAATGTTCAACGACGTACGTTGTTTTAAATTAGGGGGTAAAGAATTCCAAATATCTGGTCCATTGTGCTTTAATGATTTTTGAGCTAAAATGATTCTGGGGTTTTCGAGATGGTAATCGGACGACTGACGTGTTGGATATGAATGAACGGTGGAATTTGGAGTGAAGAAGCCATCAAAAATTTTTGGAAGACAATTAAATGTATATTTATACATAAAAACAGCAGTTTGAAAGGTGTGAAGATCCTCAATTTTCAATGTTTTTAGTTGACGAAATAGGGGATTGGATGGGGATAAGTAACGGGAATTGGTAATCAAACGTACAGCACGTTTTTGGAGAGTAAGAATTGGATTAATTTTAGTTGAGGCACAGTTTCCCCAAACGATATTGCAGTATGTGATATGTGGTAAGATCAATGCATTGTATAGAATAGTCAGGGAATTTTGAGAAATGAAGTTCTTTAGTCGATATAAAATTCCTACAGTTCTTGAGACAGACGTGTGGATATTATGAATGTGATCGTTCCAAGTTAAACTCGAGTCAGTTGTGATACCTAAAAATTTAGTAGATCTTACTTCAGTTAAGGATAATCCATCAATATTGATATTATAACTGCTGTTAATGTTCTGTGAAGCAGTAGGTTTGAAACGTATAAAATTTGTTTTAGAGACATTAAGGGATAATTTATTACATATAAACCATTGGGAGACTTTGTCTATTTCCGTGTTCAGAGTATTAAACACTGTTTCGAGGTTCTCATGGGAGTAAAAAATATTAGTATCATCCGCAAAAAGTATAAATTTAAGAGTTTTTGATGTATTTATTATATCATTAATATATACAAGGAACATTAGGGGGCCAAGAATTGATCCCTGGGGAACACCACATACAATATTAGAATTCGGAGATTTAGATGACTTAAAGAGTACATATTGCTTTCTGTTGGATAAATAATCAATAATCCAAGAAAGTGCTAAACCACGAATACCATATCTTTTTAATTTGTGAATCAATATATCATGATATATGGTATCAAAAGCCTTTGATAAATCAATGAAAATTCCTATAAAATGTTTTTTATTTGCTAAAGATTCCGTAATCTTATCTAACAATTGAATTATAGCTAAATCGGTGGAATGGCCCTTTCTAAATCCAAACTGATTAGGTATAAGTAGGTCATTTACATGAAGAAAAATGTACAGGCGTTTATGAATGATTTTTTCCAGAATTTTAGAAATACTAGGTAATAACGATATTGGTCTATAATTTGTTAAAAGAGAAGGGTCGTCTTTTCTTTTGAAAATTGGAACTACTTTCGCAATTTTTAATGAGTTTGGGCATATTCCAGAAGACAGTGAAAGATTGAAAATGTAAGATAAAGGTGTGGTTATTTGTTTGATGATTTTCTTCAGTATATAAACACTTATTTCATCATGGCCACTAGATCTACTTGGCTTTAATCTGTTAACAATCTCCAGTATTTCTTCCTCATCTGTTGGGGTAAAGAAAAGGGATTTGTCGCAGTTTGGTGGAAGAAATTCAGTAAAGTTTGAATGAACATGTTTGTTTTTTATTTTTGAAGCTAATTGGGGGCCAATATTTACGAAGTATGAGTTAAAAGCATCAGATATTTCATCAGGGTTTGTGAGTTCTTTGTTGTCATTATAAAAAAACGGACGATGTTTCCTTATTATTTTTACCTGTTATTTCATATATAGTTTCCCATAAGCCATTTACGTTATCCTTTTGATTATCAAACTTATCGGAATAATACATTTTACGAGAAATACGAATCAAATTACTGAGTATATTTCTATACTTTTTGTAATCTGTAAAATGTTTTGTATTGTGGGTAGTAATCGCCAGTTTATACAATTTATTACGGGTTTTCATTGAATTGATGATTCCCTTTGTAATCCAGGGATGTTTGTTCTTTCTACGTGTTTTCCTCTTAGCTAAAGGAATGTTTTTACGATAATAATATAAAAGTTTATCTAGGAAAATATCATAAGCTTTATCGGCGTTATTTTGAAGATACACTTCTTGCCATTCTTCCTTCACTAAATCAAGATTAAGTAATTCAATATTCTCGTCTGATTCTTTTATGTACATTATCGGCCTGGGTTTTGAAATACTTTTGACGTTTTCAGAATAACGAAGAATAATGAATATCGGTAAATGATCAGATATATCATAATATAAAATACCATTAATGAATTTATTTACAGAAAAGTTATTAGAAAAAATATTATCCAACAAGGTTTTAGATGTTTGGGATATTCTTGTTGGGTTATCAATATGGGAATGGAAAGCACATGAAAAAAGAATAGTTTTTAATTTTACCTCTAAAGTATCTATTTTCGTCATGTCAATATTATAGTTGCCCATAATATAAATTTCCTTATTTTCTTGTGTAATCGTGTTGAGGCATTCATCAAAATTTTCTAAAAACGTTTCGGTTTTATGATTTGGTGGCCTGTATATAACACCAATTATCTTATTTTTCATTTTATCATTGGTGATTTCCACAAACAGGCTTTCACAACCTTCAATATCAATATCAATATTGTTGCAATCAGTTGCAATACAATATACTATTGTATTGCAACTGCTATTTTCAAACAGTTCCTGCATAGAGTAACTGTTGCGACAGCAAAGTTATGGATTCGAAACATATCTTTCAACAGCATGAAGTGACAGTTAAAGATAACAAGTTACAAGACATCAATAATTATGAAGATAACACGTTACAAGACGTCAAGCATACGAAAACTTCCATTATGATAAAATTGAAGTGAAACCTACGTTACCCATTACTCGTTTTGTTTTACACGTACATCATGGCAATATTTTCATCCGTGAAGGCACGAAACAGCATGTTCCCAGCTTTTATCATTTCAATGCCATAAATTCATAAGTATGAAGCCAATTGTCTTCAAAATATCAACAGTTACGGATTAATATTCTACTCCAGAGTTTGTACTCGGACATGTTATAAAGTCTTGCAGTTTTACAACTATTTTAATTGTAATTTTTGAGAATTGTATCACCATGATATTGCGACATCGTGTTATAATATACGTTCACTTAGAGTTGACGAGAAATTAATGTAAGAATATATACCAAAACCGAAAAGAAAAAGTACCAAAATCAGTTGCACATGTAGTAGTATTATCTTTGTAACTTACGTTGCATTAACGTGAAACATACGTCACGTGGAATCTGACGAATATATTTTTGCGCACATAGATTCACATGTTTCATCGATGATACTCAAGAACTGGCTGGCAATTTGGGACTGATAAATGTTGAAAATATTTTCTCAAGAAAGTCTGACATCAAATTATCGAGAAAACAAATGAACATTACATGAAATAAAGTTTAACACAATAGGACATGCTGTGTTCAGTATAGCATACAGGTCATTTGCCATCCTTCCCATCTGCAGGCAGCATTTACAAACATGGCAGCCGATGGTATACTTCACATCTGACGCATAATGATCTAAATCATAGACTGTAGTCACCAATCTTAAAGCATTTACAATAGAATAACATCGGTAACGTATGTTACATGATGAAATTTACGCCCTATGAAAGAAATTATCACACCACAAAGATTAAGCAAGGCTGTGTGTTCATATTTTTCAACTACAAACTTGAATATTTGTGTCGTGGATTGGTATAAAAATGAAACCTATTCTAACAACTTTAATTTTCGTGTTTTGCGATTGTCCAATTG
Organism: Diadema setosum; assembly: GCA_033980235.1. Taxonomy (NCBI): domain Eukaryota; kingdom Metazoa; phylum Echinodermata; class Echinoidea; order Diadematoida; family Diadematidae; genus Diadema; species Diadema setosum. The sequence goes on along the minus strand of CM067065.1, from coordinate 5,988,069 downwards.
TGCCGAAATAGTGGTTTTGGGCCTTTTTTTATGTAAACTATGCTGTTTGTTAATATTTCTCATGAAAGGGAACTCTCTGGAAAACAGCGCTGCTGCGATAACTGTGCTTGAGTAGGGTCATCCCTCCTTTGGATTAACTTTATGCAATATATTTTTGTTTGTATATTGTTTAATGACAGAAAAAAATAATGCAATACAGTACAATACAATAGGAAAAAAATATTAAGATAATTAAACAAAAAAAAATTATACGCACAGTCTCTCTTCTTGATACTGACATATGTTATGGGTATCAAATAATATCCTTTTTTTTCTCTGGAAGAGGTATGTCAAGTGCTTTTTCATCATACCAGACAGATTAAAATGTTGAACTGTTAGGAGCAAACGGGTTGACCATCAAGACAGCACCATGTTGTTGTTGTTTTTTTCATAAGCTCCAAAAAGTATTTAACACAAATTTTGCCTTCACGTTGCAACCAAATTGTACCTGAGTTCAATAATTATGCACTAGGTGGATGGTGACTCTGACCCCCCCCCCCCCCCCCCCGGCTACGACGGGATGGCCAAGTGCAACAGCGCCCCCGTTGAAGTTGGTATTGGCACGGTCCAATCCAAGCTCCCGTAACTCCATATTCCTCATCCTTCCACTACATACAGGCCCATTCATTTTTCGAACAGTATGTATCATTCAATTACATTTGATTAGTCATTGCATGCTTTCATTATTTTTTTTTATTCATTTAATTTTTTGTGTTGTTCTTATAATAGAGAGTATTTTATATATGTGACCGTGCACCTCAAAACGAACATAAATTCGCACACACTATTGTTCGCATTTTGTGTTTTAACAAAACTTTACGCCGAATATACGGATTGAAATTTGTACAGTGATTGTTTCTATTGCTACCTCGCATTTTAGAACTATTTCGAAGGACTAATTATATATATATATATATATATATATATATATATATATATATATATATATATATATATTGCTAATGGTAAATTACGTTTTTATACATTAAAAGTTCTTAGGAGATCTTGATGATTAAGGACTGATGAGGACAAGAAACAAAAAAAAAGTAAAGGAAGGGGATAAGTAGGGGGAATAGGTGAGGTAGAACGTCAATGGAATGGAGACATTACTAGTAATTAAGTCAGATAAAGAAAGCGGGAAGGCAAAGGAAGGGGTAAAGACGAAAGAAGAGAATATTGGCCATCAGAGTGAAGAGACATTCACAGAGGGAAACCACATTTGATGGTCGAGTCCACAAGAATTCTCAAAGAGCCTCATCTTGTAAGACTGATGCTAACCTGAGCAGTGCTGAGAGCCCGTAACGGGTTGGTGGAGGATGCGTCTGGATATACATGTACATGGACATAGCAGATGAAAATCGCAAAACGCCTTTCGGAGCTGCGCATTGACAATTGCAATAACTTCAGAAACGCGATCCTAACAAGATTTGTAAACGCGTTTCGATAGTGGATACTGTTCACACCGAGTCGTTGCAAGCATGAGAATTGAGAAAGTTGATAAACACAACCGCAATCTTGTACACGAATGCATGCTATTCTGTGAAGTTGACTGCGAACAGACATCGCTGTTTATATGGGTCAGAATTTTGAACGATGCACAATTGAGCCAAAACACGGCAAAATTTAAAAAGTAGGAAATTCTCCAAATCATTTATCGTACCTGAAAGAGTATAACCCAAGCTTTAATATGAACCCAATTATACTAGGATTTTCCCAGAGGAACAAGTTTTTATTCACCGCGGAATTTTACCGTGTCCAGAGCAGCGAACGTCCGTGAGAAAAAGTACTGCACATACATTTGAATACCATTTAACATAGTTTGCAAAGATCTGATTCAGACCAAAGTCGTAACGAAATATCTTAAGGGACATGTGTACGTGATTGCAAAATATCAAGCTTGTACTCTTAACCTGTAGGTAATGGTAGACAACTGGTGATTTAACCCAATTCGTCATTTCTGTTGAAATATTGCTCTTCCGCTAAACACTTTCTCCACTTTACGCGCATTTTGCAGGAACTCAATATTTTGACTTCTTATTTCACTATCCCATACTTTAATCCTCACTTCCAAATAATAACATACCTTTTTAAGATGTATCTGATCTAGGCAGTCTCTACAACCCAACAAACATAGTATAGTTTTAATCACGGAGGTTCGCATATAACTTACGGACGTTCGGAACAAACAAGATATTGAACAATGCAGCTCTCTTGAGTTGGAAACGCATTCTACTCACAACAAACAGCAATTTCATGTCGAGAACAAACTCCTCTCCAAAATCCTGAATATATATTACCAATTCTCAATTGTAAAAGCTTGTTTATCTTCTCATACTGAGGAACCAAAGAAAACATTTTCTCCATCTCTCCTAAATGAGCGTACAAACGTACTAGTAATCTCAATGACGTAGTCCATCCTTGAGAACGAATATATTTATCAAAATTTCGTTATCACGAAGTAAAGATTCAGGTCCTACATTTCTTATCTAAAGTCTACAATGCAAAATTTGCTCATAACGAACATGGTCACAGCCAAATATGACAAAGAATTAACATAGAAAAACACAAGAAATGTGCTCCGTTATAGAAATACGAAGTTTAGCTGGGGAGGGCAAACGAATACGTTAGGAAGAAATCCCTCTGCGTTTGCTCATTGTGTTACACACTGTTATAAATACCGAGTAGAATTTGTGTTATTTTATTAGTCAGAAGTGATATTAGGTTCGATACTGCGAAGTTTCGTCATAACAAGACACAATAAGTCCATATAACTTGGATGGATGTTTGTGACTTCGATGTTATACAATATGGTTTGTTATAACGAACATTGTGTAGCGCGTCATTTCGGAGGCTCGTTATTCATACAGCCTGTCAATCCGAAAATTGATAGAGTTCGTATAATCATAAGCTTTTTTATTCGGTAAATGATAGGAATCTCCGAAAGTTAATCGAAAGGTTCATTAATTGGAACATGAAAAATCAGGTCCGTTTATCCCAAATATGTGGAGAAACAAGTTAACAACCAAATCCTCCACATTTCAAAACCTCATGATAACCGTTTTCACCTAAACGAATATCAGGCCCATTCCACTTTTAGAAGAAAGGACCTAAAAGTAATTAACCTTAATATTTAATTTTCGGACTAACAAACTTTCGGAATAAGAAAATTTTTAATAAGAAACCTTCTGAATTAAAGGGACTGTACAGTACTGGTTGAGATAGGGATTCATGTTTTGAACATTCCTAAGTGAGATAATGAAAAGCCTCTTATGAAATATGAAAGAGCAAGTGATTTTAAGAAGAATTCAACGTTTATTTGATGAAAATTGGTTTTCAAATGGCTGAGATATCCAAAAAAGTGCTAATAATAAAAGGCGACATGCCACAACTTTATTAGGATCTTTTTGTTTCACCTTGTTTTTGGATATCTCAGCCATTTCAAAACCGATTTTCATCGAATAAACTTTTGATACCCCTTAGAACTGCATTCCCCCTTACATCTCATAGAGTGGTTTCTGAATATCTCGCAAGATGTTAAAAGCTAAATCTACACCTCGACCAGAACTGTACACACCCTTTAACTATGAACATTTTTTTTTTCATTTTCGGAATAACAAACCTTCGGACATTCGGAGTGACGAATCTTTGGAAGAGCGAACGTATCAAAGTGCAACCTTAAACCTATTCTTAATCATTGCTTTTATAAGCATGTGTTTTCAAAGTAAGCACAAAAGCACAAAGAAATTGACGATCTCTCTGTCTCTTGAAATGTAAAACGAAAATAAAAATCTTGGAAAGAATTAGAAATTAACATTGCTTTTCATTGCTGAGTATAAAAAAACACCATGTCATGATAAGCGGAGGATTTGCGTGTTTTCATCAGACAATAATTGCATACTACATTATTTTTGTTCGCTTGTGACGGCATTTCGATGAAAAAAAAATAAACAAAAAAAAAAAACTTCTCCAGAGGAATTTGGTATAACGGGAGATGCACACACAGATACATATACACACAAACAAGGCCTGTTCACCAAACAATCAACCACACAAGAAACATGCACACACACACACACACACACGCACACACACACACACACACACACACACACACAAACACACACAAACACACAGGATGTTAGGTGTGAATCGATAGATACCCCTAAATATGCACCCAAACTGTTGATCAAGTTCCTAACCATTAGTTCCAAAGGTGTTCCCAATTTTGTGCTTTCAGGCAAATGTGGAAAGTTAGTTCACCATGCAGCCGGATTAGGTTTGAAAATACCATTTTTTTTTTCGTTAGGGAGTGACAATACTGCCATTTTCCTCGGAAAAAAAGTCATATACTGCCTCCGTGAAACGAAGGTACTTGCATTTCGCATTCTTACATAATCGTATAACATAATATACGATTATATTTACAATGCGAAATGCAGGTAGTGTAATAACCATGTTATGGTTATTACACACAAGTATGGACAGACACATTTTGGATATGCAACGAAACGTACTACTTCGAAGAAATAAGATTTGATACTTACGTTCAAGGCCAAATGAACATTAGTAAGTCTCACTGAATATGCTTTCTATTTTGTTGTTTATTAATGCACAAACATAATTGTATATATTTAAAAACACTGTAATCATTTAATTTATATGTTACATAGAAAAAAAAAAACTCTGCGACTACCTTTGCTTTAAAACCATCAATTTATCAAAAAAAAACATAAGGAAAGTCAATAAGTTAAAAGAACATTGAATGAATGTTGTGTCATGGGTTACGTTTACATTAGCATAATATGCAATTTTGAATGGTTTTGTACTCCAAGCATACTTTAATGCGTCCATCATTCAGTCTGACGTTTCCTTTGAAAAACATACATCTATATTATTGCTAATAGCAACTTTGTGTGCTAAGTGATTTGTATTTTCATTTGACATGGAATTGCTCTCATTCGTCCAACAGCAATTCTTTTTCTTTTTCTTTTTTTTTTTTGCAAAGACGTTGACACAGCAATTGATGTCCAATGTGTTAATGTCCAACAAGTTTTAAGCTTTAAATGGACCTTCTTAGACACGTCTGTTGCGACACGGATTGTCGCCCCTACACGGATTGTCGCCTCCTGTTCGTGGCGACAATCCGTGACGGGCGTTGGCGGCACGGATTGTCGCCCCCGTCACGGATTGTCGCCCGCCCTCGAAGCACATTTTGCTGGGTAATATCGTTCTGGACATAATCATTGAAATACTAACACATAACTTACATGGCTACATCCATACAAACATGCCATGTAAAAAATCGTGGTGAGGTTTCAAGGAAGTGTGTATGTGCGCGTGCACATGATAATTTAGTGTTCGTTTGTGCGTGTGTGTGTGCGCGCGCGCGCGTGTGTGTGTGTGTGTGTGTGTGATGGAAGAATGTGTTTATTATGTCAGTTTTTTTGAGTATGTGTTTTTTAGCTGCACGTGGGGAGGGATACCTAGTAAGCTGTTGCTGGCATAAATGTTGATATTGATTTCATCAGCAGCTTTGAATTTGATGAGTTTGTTTGGCAGATTTGTATATGGGCGACAATCCGTGACGGGGCGACAATCCGTGTCGCAAGAATTTTTTTTTTTTGCCAACACGGATTGTCGCCTTCGAGGTCAAAATCTGGGAACTGCACAAGCGTCACGGATTGTCGTCAGGCGACAATCCGTGACGGGGGCGACAATCCGTGTCGCAACACACGTCTATTATGCTCTTACATTATTTCACTATTTATGATGAACATGTTAGTTTTCGGAATGGCAACTGCATGCCATTTACATAAATTCCGTGACCTTGTTTTTGTAGTACGATTTCGATTGCATTTGAAAGGGTATCTCATGTCAGCCCCGTCAAAACAGACCTTCCATGTTCGCCCTAAGGAGTTCACAGGCAAAGATTTCCCCGAGTTTACATTACATAGATTCCATAAAAGTCTCGCCGGGTTGAACGCCGAGAACAGTGCCCCATTTTAATAGATACTACTCGAAAACGTTTTTTTTTTTTTTTTTTTTTTTCGGGGGCGTTACCCTTGATTGTCCCTGCCCCTCAAGACCAATATTAACAAAATACAAAAATGTAACCATTATGGGTAGGCAGGATTACTATCTTTCGTATCAGGTCAATTACCCAACGAGGGCAATGCACTCCGTCTAGATACTGAATAGTGTTAAAGGTCCTGTTTAGCTTTGGGAATTTTAATTTTAAATGTTCACGATATCACATTTGATGCACATGTATTGGTCTGTTGTATCACAAAACATCATACTAAATAAAATTTTGGCAATAAAACTTAAAACATAAGATGATATCGGTAATTTTCTCTATAAATCATAGCTGTAAATGGTCTAATCTAGAAACATTTTCATTATGATAATAGTATTGTTCACATCTTGTGTTTGTTTAACAATACCTAACATCTATCATACGGATTCACGTTTTTACAGTGACTGTTTCTATCCCTAACTCTCATTTTAGAACTATTTCAAAGCACAATAACGCTGGGTTTTTATTTCATCTGAAAATGGAAATTTATGCCTTTAGGGTTTTTGCAAATTTGTCCGACGACTTTGTCGGATAGAATCCTTCATGAAATCCACCATCAGAGCGGCAGCGCTCGAACGCTCCAAATCTGGTACAGTTCAGTACGATGCTTTATAGAGCGTTCGAACGCACCCCTATTCCTAACAATATGCTCGGACATTCTCCCCAAAAGTGTGCAAAGCTCCCATTTTCGTGTCGCCAGCCTGTTCATACAGTTTAAATCGATATTTTGACCCTCAAAAATCAACATTTTTAGTTCAATTCATCCGAGAGGTTAGACTGGTAAAATATAATTGTATTAATAGTTTCCCCTTTTAAGACCCTTACGAGAAGATCAAAGTAATGCCGCATAGCACTGTAATCTAATGTGTTAAACTAAGTCAATCTCACGCATACATGGGAACCATGATTGGAATCTCTTGTAACAAAGAAAAACAAAGATATATACATGTATATAAGTGGAAACCTAATGTTACGATGAGCTGATATCAGATTGCCTCATTTAGAAAAAAAAAAGTATGTTGTTGTATGAAAGCATAGCTCCGGTACTTTTGAATATTAAAGTAATTATTAATCACACCACAGAAATTGCTCAAAATATCTAATATTTTTGTAAATAATAGTGTGAGAACGGTAACAGCACATCAGATACGTTACCAATAAAATGTATTGTGCAGCAAAGTTAACCGCAACGCTCTTTTTTTGCGCGGATTCAACCGGTTGACATCGTGCTCTATACGACTTGCTAGAAAACATGCAGTTCTAAAAGGAATTTAAAGTTTATTCAATGAAAAATCGGTTTTGAAGTGTCCGAAATATTCAAAATAAAATTAAAGAAAGAGGTCCTAATAAAATGTGATGGCCGATTTACTTTTATTCGAACATCGTCCTTTTGCTTTATTATGGACATCTCAGCCATTTCTAAACCGATGTTCATTAACAAACTTTTCTTTAAGTGTTTCGTTATGTAAGTGGATTTCGATTATCTTGCAAAAGGTCAAAAGCTGAATCCTCACCTAAACTAGAATTATAATCCAATCCCTTAGAATTATGGCATTTACAAAAAGTGCCGTCAGTTATACGTTACAAATCCATTTCATTTCTGCTTTGTTGAGTTTTTTGTTGTGTGTGTGTGTGGTTTGTATCATAATAAATTATTGCCTGTAAAAATCAATTCAGGACTTTTAAGGGCTGAAGTCTGGTACCCACCTTATGTTGTTAACTTCACAGCAAATAAGACTACATGAACGGTGTACCTTTGTTCATGATAATTTTGCATCTTTTGTACATGTACATAAAATGCGCTCAGTACTATGATTTAAGTCAAGAGCACTTCCTTGGTTGCTTGTTCATGCTGTGAAATGACTATAGGATTTGATGTCTAACTTTTTGCATCAGATTTTTTTTTTTCAAATCACAATTGAGTGATCTGGGTTTGAAGTAAATAGGCAGTAAATGTGTCAGTAAATGCTTTGTCAGATACGCTACCATCGTTTCTCGATTCGTGAGACCTGATTTATTAAAGACAGGAACAAAAGATTGATTGATTGATTGACTGATTGACTAATTGACTGATTGACTGATTGACTGATTGACTGATTGACTGATTGATTGATTAATTGATTTTATTGGTTCCTGCATTATATCATTGGTCATGCAGGTACATAAACATAATATGGCCAGTTGGTGCCATACATATGCACATAAACATAAATTGTTAACAAAGTAAGTTGCTTCATTGCCTTTACAATGTACAACAAAACATATATCAGCGATGCAATGAATAACACAGAAAGGCTACAGCTTAAGCATTGCTTGATATGCATGCAGCCCTCGTACATAATAGATAATAATTATACAGGAAAATAGGAGGGAGGGATGACTTGCATAGAGGCAGGTTAGAAGAAAGGAGAGAGGAGAGGTCTGTTTGCTTTTGCTAATACACAAAATTAAATCACCTGGATCACTGAATAGTTAAGCATGGCAAAGTATTTTCTCACCGAGGTACAGGTGAATTACAGTTACAGGTCATAGTCGGTTTATACATAACATTACGCAATTTTGTTTGTTTGTTTGTTTTATTTCCGTACTAAAAATCAACATATTTCATACATAAATGTCCAGAAAAGAAAAATACACACGGAAGGTAGCTCATTTTCAGTATTGACAATGACAGTCACTTCTGGTCTTCCAAGGGGCCCTGTTCACCAAAATTTCATAATACAATCAGGGACTGATAATAGAATGAAATATTACACAAACACATGTAGAACGGTACATACATTACTACATAGTGACTAGATATACCATATTATTACATATTGTTTGGAGTATAAGGTTTGGAGCATAAAAAGAAATCAAGTGGAAAGGATCGCAGTTTTGTCTAAATTGAACTAACGGGTAAAGAAGAAAATTGCCGTAAATCATTAAGTTATTTTACGCTGCTGCAGCTCTGTATGGAAATGATCTCTTACAATAATTAGTTTTAGGCAGTGGTAACTGTAAATCGTTTTGATTACGGAGAGAGTATGGTGATGTCTTGTACATTCGGGGGCCATGTTATTCATAATCTTATACATGAATGAAAGCAGATGATTTTTTTTTGTCTTTTGATTACTGTATTCCCCCCTAAGCTATAATGAACATCACTGGTAGTAATATGGGAATAAGGGTTAACTTTCAAAATTAATCTCCCCGCAGATTTTGCATCTTCTGAAGTTGGGAAAGAGAGTTGCCGTTGGCGGATTGCCATACTACATCACCGTAATCAAAATAAGGTAACAATAGAATTATAATTATATCAGTTTCAATTCAGTCATATTAACAAATTGTCTCAAACGACCCATATAACTAATCATTTAATAACTTGTTACATGGTTGTTCGATGAGAGCATCCCACAGTAACGTATCATCCACAATAATTCCCAAATATTTAAAACTATTCACCTGAAGTAATTGTTTGCCGCTAAGTTTAACATTCAAATTCTCTTGCTTTTTTAACATATTATTTGTACCAAATAACATACAAACAGTTTTATCAAAATTGATTTTTAAATTGTTGTCAGCCATCCATGTTTCCATACATACGAACTCTTTTTTGCAAAACATTTTCCACAACTTTCGGGTTTTTATGTAACAGATGACCGCATCATCGGCGTATAAATGGGCCCTGCAGTCAGAAAACCCCCCAAATCGATATCATTGATAAATATACTATAGACAACAACGGTCCTAACAAGGATCCTTGTGGCACTCCTCTGGTTAATAATCTTTCATCCGAAAGGGTATTATTGATTGACGTCCTTGTTCTCCGGTTCGCGAGATAACTCTCGAACCACTCCAGTTCTTTTCCAGTAACCCTCATATTTTCAAGTTTAGATAGAAGGATCGAGTGATCAACCGTATCAAAAGCTTTTTGCAGATCAACAAAAATGGCGCCAACGTATTCACCTTTATCAATAGAGCGGTGCCAGTCGTCCGTGACGGTAGCAAGTGCAGTAATAGTAGAGTGCTTGGGATGGAAACCTGACTGGTTTCTGCTAAGCAAAGAGTGCAAGTTTAGAAAATCAAGTAACTGCTTTTGAACAACTCTCTCCATGACTTTAGAAGCACAGGACAATAAAGAAATGGGTCTATAATTGTTACAGTCCAACTTATCCTCTTTTTTATGTATTGGTACAATTTTAACTACTTTCCATTTATCAGGCGCTACCCCTTCAGCTAAGGATTTTTTTATGATATAGGTAAAAGGCTCTGATATTTCTGAAATTGACTCTTTCAATATATACATAGAAAGTTCATCTAATCCAAACGACTTTGCTTCCATTAACTTAACATACTTCAGAACATCTAATTGAGATACAAAACAAAAATTTAATTGTTCATCAGACCTTTCCCTGTTACGCGATTTTTGAAAATAATGTTTCTTATCCCTTTGCATATCTTCACCACTTACCACATTTGCAAAATGTTTATTGAATGTAATTGCCATAACCTGTGAATTTTCTTGAGGGAATGTACAATCAATGAATTTACTCTTGCCCATTAATGATCGCAGTGTTTCCAGGATTCATTTCTACTTGTTGCATTTGAAAATTTTTGACATATTTATTCACGTTTTGATTTTCTTATTTCATTTGTTAATCTATTTTTCTGACGTTTATAACTTTGCCATAAATCATTATCCCTTCTAAGTTTTGCCTTTAATTTAACTTTATCTCTCTGTTTCATTGATGACATAATTGTATTATTCATCCATGGCGAGGGAGTTTTTCGTACTCGTCTCGTCTTTACAGGAATATGCTTATTAACAACCTTCATAAACATACTTTCCCATATATCACCTGAATCATTTATATCACTGAATTCTTCTACCTTCTTCCAATTTTGTTTACGTGAGTCCGACCTGAAAGCTTCCATGTCAACGTTTCTTGATTTTCTTGATTCTTGAAGTTACATACGTCTCACTTTTTGATGTATGTTTACATATCCATACCATATAACTGATATAGTGATAACTCATGGCATTCTGAATTACACCATAGGATTTCACTTTGTCAGAATAATTCGTGAGCATGTGATCAACAAGTGTTCTTGATCTTTCAGTCACTCTTGTATACATTTCATTATTAACCTGTTGCAAACAATATACACTATTAATTTGATTATAAACCTTAATATTTCTTTCGGGTGTTTTCTTCATAATATCATAATTTGTGTCGCCCATGATAACCAGCTGGCCACCAAGACTACTCGCAGAATTTAAAAAATCTTCAGAATGATTAAAGAGATCGATTTTTTAGTTTGGAGGTCTATACCAATTCAAAAATACTATTGGTTTGGAGTTTTTCAGACAGATCTTGATGCACAGTGCTTCCAGGTTGACAGGTGAATCATGGGTTATCAAGGTAAAAGGAACAGATTCATGAACATAGACTGCGACACCGCCTCCATTTCTATCTCTGTCTCTCCGAATTAAAGAATAATGGGGAATACCAATTTCAATATCTGAAATAGAAGAGTCGAGTCTAGCTTTATTCAGGGCAAATGCATATATATCATTCTCAGTCATGGTGTGTTTAATTTCCTCATGATATTTCACGAGGCTAACTTTATTCAAATGAACAAACTTAATTCCTTTCTCAGAATGTTGTTCATACCTAAGGGATGAATCTCTCTTTTCACCAGAGTTTGCAGGCTTATCTAAGAAATTGCTGTCTGTGACAACTTCCGAGTTAAGTTCAGTGGAATTGGGAAGATGTTGTAAAGAACATCTGTTACACTCCCAGTTTAAGAAATGTTCATTGGGATCATTGTATCTACTCACGGGGATTCCTGAACATAATATATGCACCCATTTCTGACATGAAATACATCGGAGTGCTTTCTGGTTATTTTCAACACATCTTGTACAAAGAACACATGGAAATAATTGTACCATTTGAAAACGTATACAAAAATATGAATGCAGTACCAAAACAAGATCTAAAGGAAAGAAAAAATGTAAAAAAAAATAAAGAAAAAATCAACTTCGTCAAAAAGGTAGGAATGATGTATAACTGCGATCACAGCACTATTCTAAGATTATTAAAAACAAATGCAATGTAACCGAAGGTGGAAGTAAAACAGCGGTTTTTTATCATGTGTATGAAACAAAATAGCTCCCTATCTCCTCTTTCAAAATAAAACTATTGTGCCCTATTATCAAACCAGCAGGAAAGAGAGTAAGAAAAATAAAATCATAAAAAGAGGGAAGGGAAGCGAGTAGTCGCTCGTAGAACAAAAGATTTCTGGTGCAGGGCAATCTTGACACAACATGATTTTTGATAGGCCTGCTCAGATTTGTACGGGATGGCACATGGCAATTACACAACAGAGGAGAGGGTACAAGCTTGAAACAAAATGGGGGGAAAAGCTGTGTTTAGAACTTTGTACCACTGTAGTGACATATAATAGGTCGATTATTTTCCAGGCGACACTCCCTGGCCATTCACAATAGACTCGAAAAAACATAAAGGAGAGAAGAAAGCAATTTATTCAGAACGGCGATATTTCCACCAGGGAATTTCATATACAATACAATGACAATGACATTATACAATACAATTACAATGACATTATATAATACAATTACAATGACTTTATAAGCTCACTAATATCCAGAGAGCAGCATTGTCTTTACAGCTTTATTAAAAGAGTGCATAGACTTTAAAGTTCAAATTTTAGAAAGAAGAGAGTTCCAAACATCAGGTCTAGTGTGTCTGATAGATTTCAGAGCCATCACCGTTTTAGGATTTTGTAAATGAAATTTAACAGATTGCCTAGTCGCACTGTAAAAACATCGGTGTTAGATTTAACACCACGGGTGTTAAATCTAACACCGATCAAACTTCAATGAAGGACCACACCCACAGGTGTAGAAAATGCACTGTGATGGTGTTCAAAAGTGTTCACCTGACACTTCGTGGTGTTAATTTGACACTGTACCTGGTGTCATTTTGACACTGTACTGGTGTTAATTCAAAAATGACACCACATGGTGTTGATTTGATATTTGTTGGTGTTAATATCAATGGCTTAACACCCGTCCAGCTTCAATAAGACACCACACCAGCTGGTGTTACTGTGGTGTAAATTTATTTTCACTTTTTTTTCAAAAATCTAGTATTTTAATGTAAAATTCTTGATCGTCTTGTTTATAAAATTAAAAATCAACAAGAAGTACAGTTACTAAGAAACTCTTCAAAAAAAAAAAAACGTTTAAAATTTGGAAATGACACCCGAAACAATTAACACCAGAAATGAGCACGGAAAATTTAACACCAGCTCGGTGTTCACTATTTAACACCGGACTTTTAGCTGTGCGGATAAGAATGTATGTCATTGTTTAATTGAAATAATGAGAAAAAAAAATGAATTTTGAAAAAAAAAAGTTATTTACCTTTAGTGTTTTTAATTCTACGAACAAAGGATCTGAATGGTTCCGATAACCTGAATTGGTTCATATACGTATAGTTTTGTTTGAAGGAGCAACATTGAATTCGTGCGTATTAGCTTTTCCAGCTTCATTTTTACCGCCTTCAGTGTAATTACCAAATTTCGGAACTATACCAGAAAAAAGTGTTGTGGATTTGTGTTTGTTTGGTTCTCGTATTTCACGTACATTTTAAAGTTTTATCGAAGAGTTTTTTTTTTACCTTTTACCTATGACGAAATCATTCTTTACGTATAAAATTGTTTTATTGAAAATAGTCACATTGTGATGTTCCTACAGGTTAAAATTAATCTATTGGCATGATTGGTGTTTGGTCTGAAACGTATGCTAACGGAACTTTTGATGCGTCAGATACGTCCACACACCGTTCTTCTTCCGATCCAGAATGTATTTAAGCTGGCAGAGATGTTACCTGGCATGTGCTATATGAGAAGTGTAATACTTATTCATAATTATAATGCTTCATACATAATCAATGAGATTATTGATATAATTCAAGTACAGGTCCAAAGTTGAATTAGGGTAACATCTTTTAAGTCGAAATAGGCCCTATATATATTTTCTTGCCTTTTATTTAGCCTTCACTTTGTAAATCGTAATCATTTGTATTACAGATTAGATCAAAGCTGGCTCCCAAAAGTTTCCATGATGTTGTAGATGTTTATTGCTTGTAGTTTTACATGAGCTTGACATTTTAAAGCGAGAAATAAGCAGACAATCAACGATTTTCAAAGATGTCACCTCTGGTAACGTAGCTGGTATGTGGTATTAACATGAAAAAAGGACTCTGCGTTTTGACACGTTCCTAAAAAAAAAAAAAAAAAAAAATGAGCTTTCAAAAATCACCCTTTGATTGCTTTGTATTCCTAAGGAATCGAAGTTTCTGAATTGATAAAAGATGACTGAAATCTTTGATGTTGAATTTTTATCATTTGTACAAAAATTACTGTAACTGCACACTTTTTCGGAGAATGGCCCTCCAAACTTAAGTAAGTGGGCGTATCAATGATATATTCAATTAAGAACTGCTATGAACATAGTGTTACATAGCACATCACAACGGAATAATGGAAGTCCTGATTAACTACACGGTTCAATCGGATAGATACACTAGCGGGCAAGATTGATAGACAGAGACATGATAAATTCACTGTATTTGCGTAAGCAGTAAAAGAAAAAAAATAGCATGTCACACATTCAATTACGAGGAGCATCTAAACTTCAGTTAAACAAATTTAATTAAGAAAATTGCACAGATCGCAAAGACGGCCTTTGAACCAGAATACTTTACATTGACAAAATTTTCCTACCCACATAGTCCAACATTATTGTTTCCCACAGGAACAACGTTAGCATCAACAATCAGACAATATCAATGTCTGGAGGTTGCACTGTCTTTTTTTATTGGTTTTATTGCGGCGAACTGAATACGGGTACCGACCATCATGTAGCTTATCTTTGAACGACGTCTTTTGCGCGTATTCAGTTGTTTCTTGTGTTGTCTTTATCCATCCTTCTGAAAGAAGTCATTGACAAGGACCACGTGTATCTTACTTCCGTTTCAACTACATTCCATCAGCTGCAACTACCCCTTCCAAATACGCCTTATAGTAGAACCTGGCCACGTGTCTTATTTCTCCTTATTGCTGCAGTTCACATCCCCTGCCATATTATTATCATTCTCTTAATGTGCAATCCATACTTTCGCCTTCCTTGCGTATATTTGGCAGTCTTCAACCGAGCCTGTTATGGGGACAATGTCTTCTGCAAAAAATCATCTGAATGTTGATGTTCTGTCTTTCACCAGAAACACCTTTGATATCACACTTATCATGATCTTACAAATACCGACCATGGATGTACGCGTGTAAAGGTTCGTCATAATGTGATTTTCTTTTTTTTTTCTTTTTACTTTGACAGGGTGAGAGCATTAAGATATGTTGTTGGGTCTTACAGTTTTAGGCCGTATATCATTAAGGCTACGAATGGGTTACGTGTTTAATATCAGAAATTATATGCGTTATCCATGCTGATAGGTATGGGTAAACAGACTGGAGAAAACCATCAACGCCACAGTGAACTAAGACGTCTTGACTATAGATTTCGTGCAAATCGGAAGGGTATTAGCAGGGTTGTAACATCTGGCTGTCAAAACAAACGTTCACTTTACTATCAAAGATACCAAACACACTGAACAGCCAAACAGAATTTTGGTTGACAATTGTTACATTCCTATCTTCAAATTTTCCAGCTTTACTAAAAGAAACAATACGGTCGCGTAATTATGTAGGACCTATATCACTTTACGTACTGAACAAGAATATATACATTATAGTTATAATGAAACTGAAAAGGGCACATATCATAAGATTAACGTTGCTGTCTGAATTCAGGCATATTTTTCAGCTTAAATTTGCAGATGTTTAAGAAGCTCTCTAGCAGTCAAGCCTACCGTAAGAAAATGTGTCAGCCATAGTTGATTACGTCGCACAAACAGGAATACCTGCACAAACATTCACTTTAAAAAGAACATGAATGTGTGCCCTTTAAATACTTGCCCAACTTTGTATTTTTTACTGTTATAGACGGACATACAACTATAATTATAATTTAAAACCTTAATAACCAATCTGATAAGTATGAAAAGACAAAACATGATGGCATTTCAGCGTTATTCCGTTATATTACGTTGCCATTAGCTTGCTTTCTTTTTCCCAGAGGAAAACAAAATGTATCTCGTTCGGCATGTTTTAAGAGAGATACATTCTTTCAATAACCTATCAAATATATTCATTGACATTTACAAGAGGGAATCACTTGAGTTACCACATCATAACTTTCCTGAGAACAAACAATAGAAAAGCTATATAATAATGATAATAATCATAATAATAATGATAATAATAGTGACAATAATAATGACTGACACTTATATATCGCTTACAATACTGACGTTTTAAAGCGCAAAAAAATAGATAAAAAGACAGCATTATGTACATTTGATATAACAACAACAAGAACAAAAGTTAGGATTGAGTAGTAGATAATTTTTCAGCAATGATTTAAATTTCTATCAACATTTTCAGCATTTCGAATGTAAAGAGGAAGTTTGCTCCAAGAGATGGAAATATAACAGGAAAAGCCCCATCAATAATAATAAAAATAAGTGGTCATTTACTTCTTGGTCTAGTTATAGGCACACCAAAAACAGAAAAAAAAAATCTCACGGACCATACATACATTGGCAGCTGCGGCTGCGAGTCGTAAAAACTGAAACACGAACAAGCAATAATCAAATGTCTCAATGCATCACACAACCAACAAAAAAGTCGCCAGACATGAATTTTTAGTTCAGGGGAGTTTCTAAAAGAGCAGACTCTAAGCATTAAAACGATGTATAACTCAATTCAAATTGACTCTCAAGCACACACTCTAGAAGAGTGTGAAAGGAAAAAGGATGCGCTGTAGTACAAGATCTGTTCAAATGCTTAATCTTATACCAAACCGTGCTAGCTCTGCGATGAATGGGACTGAAAAAAAAAATGGGATGTAGACCACTGGAGAAACAACAATGAAGGGTTATCAAATTAAGCTAAAATCGTGCGTGCTTCATTGAAACACATCCTGTCCATGCTACAATGCCAAATTTCAAAGAAGTTGCATTACCCCTTCAAAAGTTATCAGATTTGAAAATAAAGAGTATTCAAAGGAATTTCAAGAAACGAAAAGGGATCTGTAAGATATACCGATCTCACAACAAAAAAAAAAGTTGTATATAAACTGCTGAAAACACAATTTCTCATTCAGTTTGTGATCCCAAATTTCGAAATAATGCAGAAGAAGAATACATGTAGTTCTTTCAGTAAATATAATAAACTCAAGATTGACTTGGTGACCTCTTTCACTTTTTTGAGTCCCCGCGTAAAAAAGGGGAGCGACTTTTAGTTGGTTTTGTGCTGCACGGTCACAAAGGATAAACAACTCAAATTCCCTTTTTCTACGATACGCAAGTGATATCGGGCATAGGAACACTTCCTCAATGGAAACATTAACACTTTTGATTAATGTTGCGTAATACGATCGGTTTCAGTGACAATGAACATATACAACCATTGATTATTATATTCTAAATCTCTGAATTCAATTGAATTTAGTACCTTGGCACTTAACGTGGTGAGATGGAACACACCATTACTCGAAATTCAATTACATGTATATCCGACATTGTACTGCCATTTATACACATCTCCCTTTATGTTCCACGCCTTGACGTTTACAGGTGGCTTGTAATGGTTTTCTCTTCTTTTTTTTTTTCCTTTTTTTAGGGGGGGGGGGTCCTTATCAAACTAGTCAAATGATAGCTGCAAAATATCTCACAAACAAACAAACACATGCACACGCATGCATTGGTATGTTGAAATAAAGTACAGGGTAACTTTACCCGCAGCAATTGGGCAGTTACTGAAATGGTAGTTAGGTGTCCTATGTAAGGGAGTTTTTTTTTTTTTTATGCTAATGCAGTCATTTTACTCTGGATCAAAAATAAAACAACAGATAGTTAAAGAAGTAAGAATGATAACACCAACGTAATCGCGTAAATCCGCTGCAACAACAACGACCAAAAAGATCAGTGTTACTCCTTGTAATGTGATTTGTGAAGTATAGTGATATCTACTCGAGCATTTTGTTCTTTCTTCACAATGTAATTTTGATGTGCGCTGTCATGTATGTACATGTACATGTATGTACACTGGTGCATGTTGGTCATAAACTTGCAGTAAGTAGTGAATAGGTAAGTATGTTAAAGCTAAAGGCTAGATATCTGTCAAAAAAAACACAAAAAAACAAAGCAAAACGAACAAACAAACAAACGACAACAACAACAGGGAGACAAGGAAACAAAACAACGATCATAAACAGACATTTTTTTTGGAAATACATGTCCTCCAATATACTGGTCCAAAAGTATCCCAGGTACGATAGACAGATTATGCACAAAAAAATTATTATAATAATGATAATCTACTTGGACATTAATATCATTTTAAAGCAGTGTCTCTTGTTAAGCAAGACAATGTTTACATTTATCTGCGCATTCCTCCAACTTCCATCAGAATTCAGATGTATGCCTGGAGCAAGTTCACCACTAGGAATTCTCGTTGAGGCTCTCTAAAGACTCATTTTAGTGTCGTCCATTTCAAACATTATGTAGATCCCTCCTTCGAATGTCTTTTGACTCTGGCCAATGTTCACCTCTTTCTTCTGTGAATATTCCTTCACTTGCCTTCTCACTCTCTTTAGCGGATTTTAATGTCACCCTTCTACAGTGACTTTTTGGCCTCGTCCTTGTTTTAAACCCTCCCATTCACTCTTTTATTGTTTATTTGCTTAAATTCCTCATCAGTTGTGTTTTATCAGTCCCGTAATAAATGTTAGTTCTCATTTCCACTTGACGCTTTTACTTTGTTATCATGCTTGTCTTGCTCCTCGTCATAGTGCATGTCATCTTGCCGTTGTTGCTCCTCCTGGAACACGTTCTGCTGCTGGAATTTTAAGCTTCCTTGCCTGAAACCGTGGTCTGGTCCCTGACCTCTCCAATCTTTTGGACTGTTTTTATCATTGTGTCTCTGTTTGAGAGTGTGAAACCAGCAATAGCGTTGACAATTAATTGTAGAAGTGTTGAAAAAAAGCAACAACAACAAATGGATGGGGCGCATATTAGCACATTCAAACTCAGCATTCAATGTATTCAACAATGCTTGAATAGGAATTTCTGACAAGTTAGACATCTTTACCATGGTGTAGCTGCAAGAGACACTCGCACGCATACGTGTGTGTGTACTTCATACACACATACATACAAGCACACAACAAGTCACATATTTAATCACTCACAGATTAACCCTGACTGTCAAATATGTCGTTTATCACCAAATGTGACCCTGCACCTCAAAACAAACAAAAAGTCGCCAGACATGATTTTTTAGTTAAGACCATATTCTGAAAGAGCAGACTTTAAGCTTTAAAATGATGTATAACTCAAGTCAAATGGACTCTCCTAACCTATCTAAATATTGGAAAGAAAGCACAAACCCAGGAAAAGTGTGAACTGAGAAAAGAGGCTCCGAAGTACAGTGTCTCTTCAAGCGCTTAATCTTTACAAAACCGTGCTGGCTGTGCGATGAATGGTACAAAAAAACAGGTAGTAAACCACCAGAGTAACAACAATAAAGGGATTATCAGATTAAACTGAAATTAAGCATGTCTCATTAGCACATTCTGTCCATAATTATTGCCAACTTTCAAAGCAGTAGCGCTATCTTTTCAAAAGTTATTAGTGTTGAAAGTGAAGAGTGTGGACAAGGTTTTTCAGAAATGAAACAGGGATTCTGAAGACACACCTAATAACACTATTCTACCAAAAATGTTCGAGATAAACTGCTAAAAAAACACACTTTCCTGCCCGTTTTACGATGCCAAATTTTTCCATAATGTAAAAGAAGACCCGCTCTTTCAGAAAATATGAAAAAGTAAAGTTCCGCTATAGGTTGACCCATTTCACTTATTTTCAGTCCTCATGCAAAATCAGTGTGTACGACTTTATTTTCGTTTTGATGTGCACAGTCACAAATATTCGGCACAGCTTTCGACAACTAAGCCTACAATCTCTTCCCTAACTTGATTCACATGATTTGCGTAATGATTCTGATATACAGCGTGTCTCAGAAAAAAACGAAACCGAGTTTCATTGCAATTCGTAATTACATTGCGATCGTAATTACATATTTGCTTGTACATGGATTAAAATATACACTTCTCTTCTTTCATTTGATGCACAACCCATTGTTCAAAATTCGTGCATGACTGAGTTAGAACAATAGACAGTAATGCTACTAAATTTTCATTTTGCACGAGCAAATGTCGACTTTGAATGAGTTTTTCAGACTTTTTCAGCAATCTTTTGCACAAAATAAAATCATAGCCTTAATATCCATTCTTTTTCCTTTTTATATGATATCCCATGCGTCAAAAACGATCAATGCCTGCCCGAGAAAAAAAAAAAAACTGACAGTGAAAATATGCTTCCATTTTAACCAGATGGATAGATATTAAATAAGGAGCCAGTTAGCTTTCCGACATACCAAACTTGGGAGATAATCATGGCCTCCATGCTTCAATGACTTTACACAAACATGAAGGGAGGGGGTAAAAAGAGATTGTTACTGACCGTTCGGTTGTGAATAGGGTCTTAAATTAGCACATGATCATGAGCTTGTCTGACCATGCAGTTTACTACACAGCAAAGGGTGTTCATCAGCGGAATGTTTAGGAAGGTGGGGTGGGAGAAACGGACCGAAAAAAAAAAACCTTTGCAAGCCCCCCCCCCCCCCCCGATAACAGACGACTTTCTGCCCTGCACTTGTACCTTTGAAATGTTAAAAGCGCAAGTTCAGTGATAAATAAAGTGATGTACCCTCTTTTTCTACTTCACCTCCCCCTTCAAAAATTTCAAAACCCTGTGTGTGATGAAGGACTATTAACCACGAGTGCGGGAAATGTAGAGAGGAATGGAAACAGTAAAATAAGTTTGAGGTACAAAATCATCAAAATGTGTATCATTGTTGTATTGTTGATTTCCCCATAGCCATTGGACTACGTGCAGTCTGAGCATACTCACGATATTAGTCTTCGATAATTTGGTTATGTCCCATAGCTTATTCTAAATAAATGACAACAAAGGGCTTTCCGTCTCATACAGCATTCCCTGTAAATACCTCCCCCTCCCCCCCCCCCCGAACAACAGTCACTGTAGCACTGCGGTTGTTTTATGTGAATTCAATGGTGCAGATGAGCCCATTGTCTAATGCTAATTCGGGAGAGTTGAATGCTTGTTTTTCGACTATCCTTAGAATCGGTAGAAATGAAACATGTTTTCAAGCAAATTCTTCTCAAGCATTCGTTATTCATATTTGACGCGTTAGGTCTCATATGAAAGAAGAAAATATGAATATTTGGCTAATGAACTTTGTTTTTTCGAAAACGTAAAGTTAAAAAATCTAAAAAATTCACTTAAAGTTACCATTTGCGCGTGCAAATGAAAATTTGGTAGCACCGCTGTTCATTGTTCTTACTCAGTCATGCATGAACGATGAACATTAAATTGTACAACAAATGAAAGAAGAAAAGTTTATCTTTTCATTGATGTATATCTCATAAAGAAAATGTATGATTTCAATAGTGAAAAGTTGCATGGAAACCCGGTTTCGTTTTTTTCTGAGACACGCTGTATAGTACAGTAGCTTTAATTCAAAACATGCTTCCGTCGCAGAATTTATGATCCACGATAATACAAATCTGTTTCAGCGTAGCAAGTGTATCAGTAGAACCCATGCGACTGTAGATTACATTTGCAGAAAGAAATTAATTTTACTTGAAAACACAACGTTTGAGAAACTACCATCACATGGTCATAAGTCATAATTATTTTCAAAGGAATTTCCTGAAACATCATCCTTTAAAAGCCCCCCCCCCCCCGGAAAAAAAAAGGCAAAACAAAATGAAAGTGACAGTAGAATGATAGAAGACTGGGCATATGCAACAGTGTAATAGAAGAACATCAAACTACTTGAGTAGTCCTAGTGGCAAACTATGTTTGTGTATCTGGTTCAAAGTTCAATTCAATTCAAATGAAATGTTATTTCCAATAACATGTGTTTTTTGTTGCACAAATTCAATGAAAGCAAAACGTACAATGTATTACAACAAAAAATGTATATCATTATGATATTGCCTTAATGGAAAATGAGGGACCCACGTATGAGACAAGCCTATAAATGAATGTGGGTCACTCCATACATTGAACTTACAGTACATTTCGGCTTTCGTATATGTGTTGTTACTGGAAGAAAATGTCACGGTTGT
The DNA here is from genome assembly GCA_033980235.1 of Diadema setosum. Lineage (NCBI taxonomy): Eukaryota > Metazoa > Echinodermata > Echinoidea > Diadematoida > Diadematidae > Diadema > Diadema setosum. The sequence continues at coordinate 5,965,540 of CM067065.1, read as the reverse complement.
TTTCAAGGAATTTATTGTATGCGCTTACATAAAAATCGCCAAAGTACACATAACGTAATAAACCGAATAAAGATATCGAGTAAATTTAATCTGGCAAATAAAAATGATAATGATAAAGAATAAATAATACCTAATACCGATGTTTTTCTGAGCGCATTAATCAGAAGAAAAAAAATATTGAAATAACATACAGCATTATGTACATACAGAACAAGAACAAGAACAAGAACAACAAAACCTTTTTTAGTAATCCTTAATTTTAAAGGGTGTAAACATTTAATTGGTGACCAAAGAGGAAGAATGTTGATAGATAATATTAGAACCAAGGTGTAGGTGAAGGAGGGGGGGGGGGGGGGGAGTTAGTGATATTTGTGCTGCGGTTCTTTGCTTATAATGGTATGAGACAACCCTTTATCTACTCAATTTATCTAATAGCAAAAACAGGGTTATTGATATGCGTAAAACAGCACTAATATACAAGTTTCCAAAAAAATAAATATATTTATGAATATATGTGACCCTGCACCTCAAAACAAACAAAAAGTCGCCAGACATGAATTTTTAGTTAAGACCAAATTCTGAAAGAGCAGACTTTACGCTTTAAAATGATGTATAACTCAAATCAAATGGACTCTCCTAACCTATCTAAATATTGGAAAGAAAGCACAAACTCAGGAAAATGTGAACTGAGAAAAGAGGCTCTAAAGTATAGTGTCTATTCAAGCGCTTAACCTTTACCAAACCGTGCTGGCTGTGCTGTGAATGGGACAAAAAACAGGAAGTTAACCACCAGAGTTAACGACAATGAAGGGATTATTAGATTAAACTGAAATTAAACATGCCTAATTAACACATTCTGTCCAGAATTAATGCCAACTTTCAAAGCAGTAGCACTATCCTCTCAAAAGTTATTAGAGTTGAAAGTGAAGAGTGCGGACGAGGTTTGTCGGAAATGAAAAAGGGATTGACACACCTATAATCACACTTTTCTACCAAAAATGTTCGAGATAAACTGCTAAAAAAACACACTTTCCTGCCCGTTTTATGATACCAAATTTTAGCATAATGTAAAAGAAGACCCGCTCTTTCAGAAAATATGAAAAAGTCAAGTTCGGCTAGGTGACCCTTTTCACTTATTTTCAGTCCTCACGCAAAATCAGTGTGTGCGACTTTATGTTCGTTCTGAGGTGCACGGTCATATATATATATATATATATATATATATATATATATATAGACCTGAATATAAGAACGACCCAAGTCCATGGAAGACCATTTCAAGTAAATTTAAAAAATACATCCTATCTTTTTTATTTGTCCAAAAATATTTCATTTAACTGTGATGGGAAGGCAACATATATATATATATATATATATATATATGTGACACTACACCTCAAAACAAACAAAAAGTCGCCAGACATGAATTTTTAGTTTAGACCATATTCTGAAAGAGCAGACTTTAAGCTTTAAAATGATGTATAACTCAAATCAAATGGACTCTCCTAACCTATCTAAATATTGGAAAGAAAGCACAAACTCAGAAAAAGTGCGAACTGAGAAAAGAGGCTCTGAAGTACAGTGTCTATTCAAGCGCTTAATCTTTACCAAACCGTGCTGGCTGTGCGATGAATGGGACAAAAAACAGGAAGTAAGCTACCAGGGTAACAACAATGAAGGGATTATCAGATTAAACTGAAATTAAGCATGCCTCACTAACACATTTTGTCCATATCTAATGCCAACTTTCAAAGCAGTAGCACTATCCTTTCAAAAGTTATTAGAGTTGAAAGTGAAGAGTGTGGACAAGGTTTTTCAGAAATGAAAAAGGGATTCTAAAGACACACCTAATCACACTTTTCTACTAAAAATGTTCGAGATAAACTGCTAAAAAAAACCCACACTTTCCTGCCCGTTTTATGATGCCAAATTTTAACATAATGTAAAAGAAGACCCACTCTTTCAGAAAATATGAAAAAGTCAAGTTCGGCTAGGTTGACCCATTTCACTTATTTTCAGTCCTCACGCAAAATCAGTGTGTGCGACTTTATGTTCGTTTTGAGGTGCACGGTCACATATATATATATATATATATATATGTATATATATATATATATATATACATATTATTTTCCCTGTCAGCTGCCTGTCATTTCTGATTACACCAATATATTTGTAAGGTCATGAGATCAAATTAGAGATTCTATGGTAGCCATTTTTATTGACAAGATGAGATAGAATAACACAAGACAAGATGATATAGGACAACACAAAACAAGATGAAATAAGGTAAGATCAGATCAGATTGGATCAGATCAGACAAAGAACAGGTTTACCCAACAGCAAAAAAGAATGTTACCTGAGTCGTGCCTCATTGATCGTCCTTAAGTATTGTTATCTAACAACTTTCCATTGATGGTAATGCCGTCCATCTGTAGTAAGTAAAGATGTAGGGAAAACAAAATGGAAATCTTCATAGAATATGGCATAGCGTTTTACACACAGCTCAAGGAATAATTTATTGAATCCTATTTTCTCGAAGATTGGTTTATAGTTAATATAACAGACCAGGGTCGACTTACGTATACAACACATATGTGTAAAGCCAGGCTGACACTTGCACAATTGAGTATATGAATATAAGAACGACCCAAGTGCATGGCAGACCATTTCGAGTAAACTAAAAAAAAATTCATATCTTTTTTGTTTGTCCAATAATATTCTATTTAACTGTGATGGGAAGGCAACATTGTATATACAAATTAGAACATAAATTATTGTGACAATTAACATTAACATTAATTGTGGAGAGGCCATTTTGTGTGATGGACTTGGGTCGTTCTTTGATTCATATGGACTTGGGTCGTTCTTTCATTCATAAAATTATACATGATATTCTGCTATAGAGATGAGAGAAGGACGAGAGAGGGCGCTATAATATGAATGTAAGAATGACCCAAGTCCTTCATTCTTACATTCATATAAGATTTAACTCATTTATTTCAGGCACTTCCGGGGGTAATTAGGATTTATCATTTGTGACAGTGCACCTCAAAACGAACATAAAGTCGCACACACTGATTTTGCGTGAGGACTGAAAATAAGTGAAATAGGTCAACCTAGCTGAACTTGACTTTTTCATATTTTCTGAAAGAGCGGGTCTTCATTTGCATTATGATAAAATTTGGTATCATAAAACGGGCAGGAAAGTGTTTTTTTAGCAGTTTATCTCGAACATTTTTGGTAGAATAGTGTGATGAGGTGTGTCTTTAGAATCCCTTTTTCATTTCTGAAAAACCTTGTCCACACTCTTCACTTTCAACTCTAATAACTTTTGAAAGGATAGTGCTACGGCTTTGAAAGTTGGCACTAATTATGTACAGAATGTGTTAATGAGGCATGCTTAATTTCAGTTTAATCTGATAATCCCTTGATTGTTGTTACCCTGGTAGCTTACTTCCTGTTTTTTGTCCCATTCATCGCACAGCCAGCACGGTTTGGTAAAGATTAAGCGCTTGAATAGACACTGTACTTCAGAGCCTCTTTTCTCAGTTCGCACTTTTCCTGAGTTTGTGCTTTCTTTCCAATATTTAGATAGGTTAGGAGAGTCCATTTGATTTGAGTTATACATCATTTTAAAGCTTAAAGTCTGCTCTTTTAGAATATGGTCTTAACTAAAAATTCATGTCTGGCGACTTTTTGTTTGTTTTGAGGTGCAGGGTCACATTTATACACAAGATGAGTCCATGCATAAGCTACAATTTCCCATGTCAAACTGAATTTGGCCAAAAATTGGACTTGGGTCGTTCTTATATTCATATACTCAATTCTGTGGCACGCATTGGCACGACTCGAGTCGTGCCAATGCGCAAACTAGTCGTAAATTGGCGTGAACTGTGCGTAGACCCGTCGTGACCTGCGTGCCATGTCCGGACGAGAATTTTCAATTGTTCAAAATTTTGGTCACGACTTGCCGCGACAAAATCGTGGCCAAAAGTCGTGCAAGTGTCAGCCTGGCTTAACAGTTCAGATGATGTCAAAGCATGTAAAATAAACATGATGTTTGAAAAAAAAAAACGCCTACAAAGAGACAACGATCGTGCATTTATACTGCAATGATCCTTAAGGTTAATCGATGCCTTAATCCCCGACCCCTCTCCTACCAACTTGAAAACTCATCACCATGTCTGATATTTACTTTACAGCTTGTGGCCTGTTCAGCAATTGTCGTAAAGATTATCCTAGGCAGATTGCAGTTGAGATCGGCTCTTTCAAGACAGGGCATACGAAACAGGAACTCAGCTAGGTCTGCTGCTTTTTGCACTGAAAGCTCGACTTCGCGGATCTCCATGGAAAGTTGGCAGATCTGAAGGAAAATAAAATAAAAACAAGACATTTTCAGATTACACTGAAAATTAGCATGTTACGTCATAGGACTGTTTACCTATGGGAGCGGTGATAAAAAATTTTAAGATATCACATTTGATGCCTATATATGTACAAGTCTGTTGTATCACAAAACATCCTATCATATACGATATACGCAATAACGCCTAAAATATAGGGAGATCAGAATTCTTTCTTATTAAACCATAACTGCAGGCGGTCCAGGTGTTATTAGTGTCAGCACATTTATTGCAACTATTGTTCACATTTTTCGTATATATTTAACAATACTTGACATTGATTACACGGATTCGACTTTTAAAAGTGGTTGCTTCTATCCCCAATTCTTATTTAGAACTATTTCAAAGGACTAATGCTGTTTTTTTTATCTACAACTGGTGAAATATGCTTTCATCACATTATAATTTATGACTAATTTCAAAGTTTAAAGCAGTAGCATCACCCTTTCAGCAGTAATTACAGTTAAAAGCGTGTGATGTGTGAAGGGTTTTTAAAGAAATGAAAAGAAAACTCTATGACACATCTTATCGAACTATTCTAGAAACACTGCTACAAACACGATTTCCCGTTCGTTTTATAAACATTTACAACATAGAAGAAGATATAATATGAAAAATCGAAATTTAACTATGTTGACTAGTTTCACTATTATGAAGTTTTCACACAAAATCAGTACGTGAAAGCGACATTCTTTTTTGTTGTTGTTGTTGGTTTTGTGTTGCACGGTCACTTATTCAAGTGGAAGCTTGACTTCTGGGCAAACTTGACCGTTGATACCGAAACATTTATATATATATATATATATATATATATATATATATATATATATATATATATAGTAATGATAATATTGTGCAGAAACCAGAATTTACAGTTTGACCCCGAACAAACCAGTCCAATCAACACTGCTGACCAGTGGCCTATCTAAGGAAAACGGCACCCGGGGCAAGCGCGAAAATTGCGCCCCTAATTTCTGGAAAAGTATTCAACCCCAACCCAAATCCACATGATATGCTTTTTCAAGCACTTGAAAGGGATCTTTTGAGGGCGATTTGAATGCAATAGATTTTTGCCTGCTAAATATGAAACGACATATGCGAACACAAAAGACATTGTCATTTTGTACGCGTTATCATCACGTTTTGTTCTCATCTATTTTTATTTTGATAAATTTTGTACGTCGGCTTACAAAACATGAAATTCTTGTCATCTTTTGCTTATTAAATTTTACAATTCCAATCAAGATATAGTGACGGCCTTATAGATAACGACTAGATACCACATCATCACGTTTTGTTCTTATCTTCTTTTATACATATGATTTATGATATAAATTTTGGCGAGCAGGCGCAGTGACCAAGCCGAAAATTTTTGTATTTTAGTTCACAAAACCTGACATTCTTGTGTGAACACAATATAAATTGTCATTTTGTTCTTATCATCATGTTTTGTTTTTATCTTGTTTGATTTGGTTTTCTGCCCCCCCCCCCCCCCCCGGTCTGGACGAAGTTTTTCTATTCTTCTTCTTTTTTTTTAATTTTTTCCTCTTTCTTTGTTTATCTTTTTCTTTTTTGGCGCCCCCCGAGGGCTGGCGCCCGGGGCACGTGCCCCCCTTGCCCCCCCCCCCCCCCTCCCAGTACGCTACTGCTGCTGGCTACATTGCGTCTCTGCCTAATGGTATAAGGTATGGTAAACTTTACTGTCTAACCACAAGATGAGCTAAATTGAGCTCTGCTCACCAGCAGAGAATGCTCAGAGATCGTTTCCAACAATGTTGGCATGAAATATTATACAAGATAGTAATGCCAGTGCAGAAGGATAGTTTTTATGATCTTAAAGGGAGATCCGGCTCCTCAATAAGAATTCAAGAGATCTTCTTGATGTGTGCTGCATGTCAGCATCATTGGTATAGTCAGTTAGGTGTTTTAAATGGTAGGATAGGATCCAAAATGGTAGCTGCACTGCGTGATATGGGACGATTCAGGTTCTCGTTTCTTTAACAATTCTAAGTTCCTATAAAAGCAATTCCTACTGACAGGTCACCTTGCTATCGGAGTAAAACTTTGTAAAAATCTTACGTAAATTGTTGAAAGCTTTTGTCGTTTTCACCGTATACAGTCATAGCTTGTTAACCCTATTCCTACAGGGGGAGGGGATTTTGCAACCCCCCCTCGACGTTTCGCGTGATTATTCCGCAGCGCGTAATGCTCTCGCCGAGACATTTTATGACTTTTTCTTTCAAGTATCGCGCAACTTTTGAGACCAGATTTGTTGCTCCTGGGCATACCGTTTTGAAGCCACGCCCATTGGATTAAATTCATCGACCAAAAAATTGCTCCAAAAATGATTTTGTGTTCAAATCCCATGTAAATTATGTTTTGGCAATTAATTCATGTAAAAATAAATATTTTCTCTTTTAATGGCTGACAATGATTTATTTTAGCGTGATTATGCTTTAAAAACTTCCTACGACAAATTGGGACAAACAAAAACACTACAAGAAGAAAAATTAAAACAAAGAAATACATAAGAAATTCAATAAACAATAAAAATACATAAGAAATAATTATGAAAGTGAATTTTGCTACAGTATTATTGTTGAGGATTTTGAAAAGAATATGTTCACAAAAAATAGAAGTCTTGGAGCTTTAATTTTTGATTGATAGGCAAAAAACAAATGCCTAAATTAGCACAAAGTCATTAAAAAAAATACATAACTTAAAATTTGAAAGATCTTACAAAACAATCTTGTAGATTACATTGGCCTCTACCTTAGTGCAAATTTTCGCGAGGATCGCGAGGATCCACTACCGAGATCTGAAAGGGGGGGGGGGGGGAGGAGGGAGGCAAAAAGCCCCCCCCCCCCCTCCCCGTGGTTTCAAGTTCCTCAACCAATCTGGTGGGATTAGGGTTAATGCAAATTAAAAGTGCGTCATGGTCACTTTCAGGTCAGACAACAGCAAGAAAGCGTTAGCTCGTATGGTGAATATATAGACAGAGAGGTTTGCTATTCCCTTTACAACCGGGCAGAAGCACCAAGTATAGCCAGCAGCGATGGTTTGGCTGCTGTATTCAAATCTCCATTGTAAGTTCAGCTCTCTTTCTAAGGTGAAAAATATGAATGTCAAGGGGAAGTCTGCCCAGGAGTCAGCCTCTATTTCTGAATTATCCGCGGATACTCACGCCCAGGGCCTCAACGGAACCAGTTTAAAGACGTTTACTTTTTTTTTCAGTCGGTGAAGAGGCATGGAAATAGTTTCGAGTAACTTGAAAGACTTAATACTTCCAATATTGTTACACCACGCCAGATGATATGTATCGATATGATGGGTATGTTGTGAAAGGGGGAGGGGGTGGAGGGGTGTTAACAAAGTAAGTTGAAGCATATGATTATTGCTTATTGGACATAGATTATGCATTTACATGATGAATTGTGTACTTTCTTATATGGATACCAGCTGCACCCATTATAGTAATACCACCTTATCATAGAAATAGAAAACGGCATGTTTACAGTAAAATAAATCACAGATGATCGAATAATATTGTAAAGTCACTGCCATTTTTCACATGTGGATAATGCATGAAATTGTCAAATGTGACATACCTGACAGGTATAAGCTGAGGTGGCGGCTTTGGAGAAGAATTCCTCTGGAAAGGAGTAACATATAAGATTGAAGCTCTTAAGACGAGGCATAGCACAAACCCATAGGGCCAAATGTTCTCCAATAGATGACTCATAATCAGACTCACAATCCTCGGGGTGAAAAAACGTCAGATCCTGAATCTGGAAACAAGCAAACAAAGAAACAAACACGAATACCGAGGGAACAAAGAAAGCAATAAAGTACCCTGTAAAAAAAGAAGAGTGTATGACTCAAAATGATAATTTACTGTAAGACGGATTTCACGATGATTTACAAGCCAAAATGACTCGACTCGCAATATCATTTTGCATCTTTAAGTGGAGACAAGCATTACGGTATAATATCATAGTTAACGTGTCAACGAATACCCACACAGCTTTCTGGGATACAATTAGCAGGTACACTTGAACGTATCGGCATCTTGCGCAACTCTCAGAAACTTAGCTATGTCAAAACTCATAGCTAAGGGAAAGATTAGAGTTCCTTCTATCAGTATTTGTTTTCTTTCTGTGTGAAAACTGTGTGTATTGTTTGTTTCGCTTGTGTTGCTGTAAATCTCGTACCAAATGAGCATAGTGAACAGGGTTGAGCTCAGTAGATATTTCATTTCGCTGTCCCATAATTGTGTTATATTTTGTGTATAACAACAGAATTTGTGAGCCCATCAGCGCACGCTTTATTATATCTTGTCCCTGATCGATATTTTCATAGTTCAATTGCACATGTAGTTGACCGTGGAAAGGGGTACGTTTACTGCTTAAGTGATTCGCAAGGGTGGATAAGCAACCTGTTCGTTCTCTGTAGAAATATTTGCGGGAGGAACGGGCTAATTCATTGCTGTCGCACCAAAGTCAACCTGAAATTTGACATCAGTATCGTCGAGTATAGCATATTAAGGAACATCTTGAGTAGTGCCCTGTCGATACTTTTTCAAGTAAAACTTGTGTTATCGTCTTCGTCCGCACCATGTTCACTTGAGGCTTTGCAGATCTTTGAATATTTGAGGCCTGGGAATAAATTCTGCATTTTGCATTCCGTGCACGACCCATCCCGAACAAGAAACTGCAAGCGACTTTTTTTTTTTTTATTTCATGCACTTTCATGGAAGACTGAGCCCGTGGAGCTGCACACCCGTTCTCAAAAGAAACAGCTTTTGATAGTTTAATCATCATTTCCGGCAATGTTTCATTTATGGCCTTTCATCATGACATCAACCTAATGTCGCTTGCTCCTATTCTGCTTGAATTTTTTTTTCTGAAAGAGCAATTCCTCAACGTACAGTATTCTAACTTAAGTATCATAAAACGCGTGGAAAATATGTTTTTTGGTTGTTTTACAGCTCTTCTTCCAGAATGTGATTCTTTCTGGGTGTCTTAGACCCCACTTCGCATTTTTAAACCCTTTACACACTCTTCAATTTCGATTATGATTACCTTTGAAGGAATGATTCTTCTATTTTAAAAGTTTACATTTTGTCATGAGTAGAATGTGCTAATAGATTATGCCCAATTTCACTTAATCAGATATCTTTATTGCAGCTGTGGAGTTTAACAACATGTCAATTTTTTTCAGCCGTTGCATGGAGTGTTGCACGACGAGATTAATAGTTAAATAAACCCCAAAATTCCAAACCTCTTTTCTCATAGTACACTTTGCCAGCTTGTGCATATTATGCCATTATCTAGATAGGTTGAAAAAGTCCATTTTTAATGAGTAATAAATCATAAAACTTCGTGTGTGCTCTTTAAGAATATGTCCTTAACTAAAAATGCATGCCTGGCGACTTGTTGGGTTTTTGTGATACTGTCATATTTCTATTCTCATAAACTTTTGAGCTAGTTATTGATTATTCAAACTATAACTTTGTCTTTTGCCCACTTGTCTATTTTGTTGTTCTTGCTGTTGATGCTGTTGTTGTTGTCGTATACGATATTTCACGACAGAGTCCTTGTATCTGCATAGTGTTGTCAGGATTCCTTTTCAATGAAAAATCATCTGGAAAGCGTCTATTCATTTCGTCCGAAATGTGATTGCGATCAAAAAAAATAAGAAAAAAAGATCAGAGTTCAAATTCGTCATTGGGCCCTCAAAACTAACAGCGAGCTAACTGCAAAAGAGCAACGATATTCATCAAAATCTACTAAATTCCGCCGATGAATAACATCTCTGTTGATCATTCAGTCGTTAACATACGTTAATAAGCAAACATATTTGAACAAATGCACTCAAGTTGAAAATGTGAGGTTCGCACCTAGTATAAAGTTAAAAGAGAAAGAGAGACAGAGAGAGTCGGAGGGGGGAGGAAACTGTACCCCATGTCAGTACTTCGCTTTGGTAATGCTATACTGATTTTTTTTCCAAACTTTTTAGCCCTCCATGGACTATTTTATTTTTTCCAGGTCAACATAATACAAATTCAAAACATTCAACCATAGTCTCCTTTTTTTTCGTAACACTTTTCTCGTAAATGTTTACACAAACAAAATAATGTTGTAGTGACTGCCACTTTAAACTGAAATTGTTGAGAGTATCCGAAACAGAATAAATATATCTCTCATCTGCATAATATTCAAGAATGTTTTTTCTTCATAGAGTTAAACCTAGGGACTTTGTTTTTTAACATTTGTACAAACAGTTGTTGTTTAATCAAAATCACAACACAATCTAGAGCAACGTTTCTCTTTTCTTTAAAACGAAAAATAATATTTTCCCGACTAAATTTAATCTGTGCTCTAGAACCTTCATTTATCCGTTGTTCAGTTTCATTCCATAGTGACTTACTAGTTTCATATTCATAAAAGACATGTACAATATCTTCCAACTCTTCTTTACAAAACGAACATTTATCACTAATAACTTTTTTTTCATCTTATACAGTTGCTTATTTAAAAACAAAATCTTATTTACTATTTTATACTGAAAATATCTCAACCCAATGTCCACAGTAAAACGAAATATCATAATGTGATACTTTTCCATTTCGGCAGTTTCAGGGTGATGTCGTTCTAAATGTCGTTCCCATTTAGAACATATCATAGGTAAGCATTTTGTTTTTTTTCCAAGAAGAGCTTTATATATACAGCTGCATCCTTTTAATTCTTGCAGTAGTATTTTAATATGTGATGGCAATAATGGATCTACAATATTTTGTTCACATTTTGGAAGATAGCCACCAAACCGACACTTCATTACTTGACTTACCGAATGATATGACAGGTAATTAAGTTTCAAACAGAATTTCCTTTCACAATCTTCACGGATCAACAAATTTCACTTGTTATCAACCAAGTCGTTAATAAACCTGATACCTTTTTCATGCCAAGATTTGAAAAAATACAGTTTTCTGCCCGATTTGACTAACACTATTTCTCCACAATGGGTAAGTTCAAAAATCAGTTCCCCGGCTCTGAACGACATAATAGGGACATGGCATAAAATACATCTTTCCAAAGTGGATTTGCAACTTCATGGGATAAAGCTGAAAAATATTCATCGCCACACCCTACTTCAAATGGCTTTGATATAAATGACTGCAACCCCCCTCTTCATATGTACCAACCACTTGTTATACTGATTTTGGCAAATAACATCTTCTTTCTTTTGCTGTAAAATCTTAGAAATTTTGGAAAAATCTGAGTTGTGTTATGGAAGTGGTGTTTTATTTTTTCCTAGAAAGGGGGGGGGGGGTTCTATGCCCCTGTTCTGTTATTAGAACCATGAATATTCTGATATTTCACTGTGTAATAATATAATAGATCTGTATAACGTTGTGCGTCAACAGGAGCATATTAATGGAGAAGGTGTTACCAGGTCCATTTAGGTACTCGTGAATTTGACCATAATTTATAGAGCCTACACCACAAAACTAACAAAACGTCGCTAGATATGTATGTTTAGTTAAGGGCAGATTCTGAAAGAGCAGATTCTAAGCTTTAAAAAGATGTTTAACTCAATTCAAATAGACTCCCCTATCCTACCTAAATACTGGAAAGAAGCACACAGTCTGGAAAAGTGTGAACTGAGAAAAAGAGGCTCTGAAGTACAGGGTCTATTCAAGTGGTTAATCTTTGCCAAGCCGTGATAAATAATACTTGTGCGATGAAAGGGAAAAAAAAAAAACAGGTTGCAAACAATTGGGCAATAACAATGAAGGAATTATGAGATTAAGTTGAAATCATATTATGCAAGTATGCTTTATGAACACATTCCGTTCTTGAAAAATGGAAACTTTCAAGCAACTAGCATTATCTTAAAAAATAAAAGTTTTTAGAGTTTAAAGTGGAAAGTGTGCAAAGGATTTTCAAGAAATGAAAAGGGGCCTCTAAGACATACCTGATCATACTATACTCTTCAAAAAAAAAAGGGTTAGACAAAAAATGCTGAAAACACACTCTCCCATTTTTGTTATGATCCCAAACTTAAGGATAATGGAGAAGAAGGATAGCTCTTTCAGAAAATATGCAAAACCCAAGATTGACTAGGTCGACCTATTTCTCCTTTTTCTAGTCCTCACGTAAAATTAAGGGTTGCAACTTTCTGTTCCTTTTGAGATGCACGGTCACATATCACATATAGTGGTGCAGTATATTGATAAACGCTTACACTTTCATCTGCCCCGCGTTCTGTGTTAATTCCGCCTCGTTCAATGAAATCGACTCTGACAGGCAATACAGTATACTCAATTGACAAAACTGACAAACAGTCAGAAAAAAAACCGAACATGGCTGACCATGATTCATTACGCTACGGGCACTATTGTTTGTTTGTTTGTTTGATAGATACTTTATTTTCTACAAATCAATATACATCAGTTACATAATCATAGACATGTGGGAAAAATTATACAAAGTAAATTTGAAACAGAGTCATTAGACTTGCATAAACAACGATATAAAAGGAAATTAACGATACAATAAAGTATGCATGTCTATACAGCAGGGATTACAATAACAATTGTAGTTAAGAAGTGATTATGCAGAGGGCCGCCATTGTAAGCATTGCTTGAAAAGACGGCCGGCCCGAGGAAAAGGTAGAGACGTACTAGATTCGTAACAATACAAATTCTGCTGCGAAGATAGCAGGGGAAAATAAACTCTGATGGGTGATGGTGGTGAATGTGCCTGCAAGTGCTTGAAAGTGCACAAGGGCAGCTAGGCTGGAATTTAGAATAAAAGAATTGGTTTGCTGGAAGAGGGAACGATATGCGATTTTGCTGTCGGGAGACCAACATTAGTCATATAAAGTAGTTGTTTTTAGTTCGTATTTGAAGTATACTGTAATAAAATGTGTTTCTTTAGGTTTGCTTTGTATGAAAACAAGGAGGCACACTGTTTCAACTCCTCAGGAAGGGTGTTCCATGTATCCGGACGGTGATGTCTGATCGACTTTTGAGCAAGTAAAAGCTTTGGATTGCTTAAATGAAAGTCATGGGAACGACGGGTAGGGTATGAGTGAATATGGTCATTGGTTACTAGGGCATTATGAAAAAATGGTAATAAATTTCGAGTGTGTTTATACATAAATATGGCAGTTAGATATAAATGTATATCATGGGCCCTTAGAGTTTTTTAGGCGATAAAATATGGGATCAGTGTGAGCCAAGAAATTTGAATGTGTGCATATACGAAGAGCCTTTTTCTGGAGAAGAAATAATTGTGTTCAATTTGGTTTTGCTACAGTTGCCCCATACAATGTTGCAATACATTACATATGGTAGAAATAAGGTGTTATATAACATTATTAAGGTTTGATCATTAATTAAGTATTTTATTCTCCTTAAAACACCAGTTGCTTTAGATATTGCTGTTGTAATATTCTGGACATGAGTATTCCAAGTTAGATTGCTATCTAGGGTAACTCCTAGGAACTTGGTTGAATGTTTCTCAGCAATGTTTGTATCATCAGTAGAAATACTGTTAGGACATGTAGGAAGGGTGGGTTGGGATTGAAACGTATGAAAGTGTATAAAACATGTCTTATCAACATTCAATGAAAGCTTGTTACTTCTAAACCATTTCGAGATATTACTTAATTCCATATTTAGTGTAACAGCCAGTGTTACAATGTCTTTGTGGGAGTAAAAAAAAAAACATTAGTGTCGTCTGCAAATAAGATGAAGTTTAAGCAAGGAGAGGAATTGATAATATCATTAATGTAAATCCAAAAAAAAAAAAGTAGGGGCCTGAGGATAGATCCCTGAGGGACACCACATAACACGTTAGAATATAATGAGTGACTGGATTTAAGTGCAACATATTGTTTGCGATGACTTAGATAACTTCTGAACCACGACAAAATAATCCCTCTCACGCCATAATTATGTAATTTTTCAAGTAAAATGTCATGATCAATAGTGTCAAATGCTTTGATAAGAAACCACACAGACAGATATCAAAAAAACAAGTCATGAATGACACAAAAGAAGATAACAAACATGAAAAAAAGTAAATGATAAAAGAATAGAAAAACGGACAAAATCGGACTGTATATTATCTGGTCTTTTGCTTATATGATGCATGCATGAAAGATCAAATTGACTGTGAATTAAGCTGTGTCCATGCTCATACATCATACGCTATAATTCTACTTTGACTGAATAAAGTAGAAAATCAACTTTCTTAAACGAACTTGACTGCTAGAAACAAGTAAACCAGTCGTGCTATAAAACGAAATTACTTTCTGATTGTGTTAAATTGAGTGATCAATAGAAACCAAACGTATGTTATCGTTGAAATGGAATAAACATTTCACGAATTTGATTATCAAGAGCTTAATATTTTTATCGGAAAATTCTTTAACTTATATATTTTTTCCTTTTGAATCTATTTTAAAAATTCTTTAAAATGAGTTATACAAGAAAAAAAAACATGAAAGCAACGATTTAAAGAGCGTATGAAGTAATTTTACCTCGTCCAAAATTATTAACCAAACGACAGAAAGTGAAACTCAAACAAATCATTCAAATTTAACAAGCATAATGTTTGGGGATTTCAATTATATGAAAGGGCTAGATTGTTTGTGAGTAGGGTGATTGAGTTCAATGTGCATCTAACCATAAGCCAGGATATTACGAGCCAAATATATATACACATATAATTATATGTATATGGAATATTATATATATATATATATATATATTTATATCTATATATTGTAACGAAATTCGGTGGAACCGATTCGATTTAACTGTTCGGTAATTATTTGTTATGATCGATAGTGTCTATAGTATAGAAAGGGGCACACTATCGAAACGTTGGACAAATGTTTCAAGGTGGTAGTGCATCATTATGAGTTTTAACATTTATCATTAAATATGTGGTTACTTGTTTGTCATGGGCAAGTTCGGATTATTTTAATACTAACTCCGGTTTAGACCGATGATACATGCCGAATTATAGCAATCATGTACAACAAATACTGTTAAAGTGTATAACCGTTGTACGAATTTAATAACGACGCCAACATTGTAAACAATTTCAATGACGACCGCGGGTGTTTATGCATAAGACACGTAGAGGGGCGGTTTAGCTCGAATTTTCAAAGGAATTGTGCATTTTGTGATACAAGCACCAAATTTGGCACACATGTACATTAATATGTTGCAAACATTTTTAGATATTGGGCCTCTCGGAATTCTCTCTTTATGCCCGCCATATTGGATTTCAAAATGGCCGCCATGGAAGTCTACATTTGCTATTATCACTTGGTTTAATGCTGCTATTGACTCGATTCTGGTGTCTAATTGTATGTTTTTTTTTGGGGGGGGGGGGCAAGGAATCCAATGGTAACAATCTGCATTGCGTATTTTCACAATGGGCCGCCATATTGGATTTCAAAATGGCCGCCATTTGAAATCTACATTTGCGATCATCTCTTGGTCTAATGCTGCTATTGACTCGATTCTGGTATGTAAATGTATGTTTTTGGGGGCAAGAAATCCAATGGTAACAATCTGCATTGCGTATTTTTACCAATGGGGAGCCATATTGGATGTCAAAATGGCTGCCATTTGAAATCTACATTTGCGATCATCTCTGGGTCTAATGCTGCTATTGACTCGATTCTGGTATGTAAATGTATGTTTTTGGGGGCAAGGAATACAATGGTAACAATCTGCATTGCGCATTTTCACCAATGGGCCGCCATATTGGATTTCAAAA